>JAOTBA010000009.1:15748177-15771228 GCA_025629845.1 Erythroxylum squamatum | reverse complement strand
TTGAGAGATATGAGCATTATAAGTGATGACGCTGCATAGGAAGTATGAACATGATAGCTATAGAGAATGATGAGAGTTTGTATATGTTACGAGTCATTTGAGTTGAGGTTTGGGAGTTTAATGGACTCAAATTAGTAATTGAATGTTTAAGGAGTGACATTACATTAGAGGAAGTGAAATTGAGAAAAAATGTGTGTGATGAATCCTTTGGAGTTGAGATTCAATTATGTTTGTAGTTATTTAATGGATTTGAAGTGGTTTTTGTGGTATTGGAGAAGAGTATGAGGAAAGGGGATGTTAGAATGGGTTTAGGAACCTTTGGAGAGGTCTTGGAGAGTGAAAATTTCGTGTCACCCGAAGGTTACACGGCCTGCCCTTGTAAAATCACACGGGCCGTGTGTTTTTGGGCACAGTGACACTATTTCAACAGAAAGTTACACGACCTGACCGTGTTAGATCACACGGTCTGTGTATTTTGACCCTACAAATGACAGAATTTCAATTTTATGTCTTCACAAAAGTTGTAGCTCTAGATGTCTTCTTTCTAACCGTCTAAAAAATAAGTCAATCCGACACCTATAGTGAGAGTTATGGCGTTTACCTCAAAGCATGTTCAATAGGAATAAGGATATGAACATGTTGGATTCGTTTGGCCATAACTCCTCCGTCCGACCTCCGATTGAGGTGATTCTTGAAGCATTAGATTCCTAACACGTTTTTATACCTCTCCATAAAAAATTGATAGCTTTTGGAGTTAAATTCAAAAAGTTTGATGGAAAGGAAGTGAGGGGTCAGTTTGGAGAGCTTGATCGAGCTAGGAACATACTTTGGGTTTTTAAGCATATCTTAATCTATAGAGCTCCGATTGAGGTGGTTCTTATTTCTAAATGAACTAGAGACTAAGAGCTACCATTTTGAAGAAGTCAATTGTGATTATTGTGAATTCGTTGTGTGGGCTCGCTTTTGTAGCTTGAGATATTATGAGGATGAGGATGAAGCAATGAGGGTTAAAGAGATGTCATTGACCATAACCCTACAAGGAAACCCGCTTACGCTTTTTGATTTCGGATCGTTTGTTGGGCTTCGAAAACGGGGCCCAACAATAGGAAATGGAGAATCCATCAACTTTTGGCAAGAAAATTAGTCATCTATGGGTCCTTTAGAAGAAGTGGTTGATGCCTCACCTCTTAGATGTGTAGTTCACTATAAAGCCACAATAACAGAAGGTTTGATGAAAAAGGGGCTCATCCAACAAGTTCCTATTGCTAGCTTTTTGAAAACTAAAATTACTCATAATACTATTAACATAGTTGAGGATAGGATCATTTGGAAACACACATCTAATGGCCAACCAATCATGCAAAAAGGTTCTATTTTGTGATTTGGTATTTATATCTTAGACTAAGGTGGTGTGGTTCAGTTATCTTCATCCACAAGCATCCACCAAACTTTGGCTTGCCATGAAGAACAAGCTGTCAACTGTAAATAAACTTTCTAAGTTTTTAAATCTCACTAATTGGTGTACACTTTACAGATGTGCTAAGGAAAGCATAAACCATTTATTCTTCCAATATAGCTTCACTAATGAAATTTGAAAAACACTACTACTCAAATGCTTGATCATTGATGCACCAAATGATTTGAACAACATCAAGACCTGGTGCTCAATAATCAGCCACCCAACAAAACTGTAAAATGATGCTTTTGCATTTCCTTGTCTTGGTTGATGATAACCATTTGGGATGAGAGAAATAATTGAATTTTCTAGGATAAATGCATCACCAAAGAGCAATTCTATAATCATCTTATAGAGTTCATCAGGTTCCAAATAAGCACTTACAAACGTAGATTCCAAGAAGTGCAGTATCTCCTCTCCAATTGGAACGTTTAGAACTATCACCCCTAAATCCAATGAGTTGTAAGCCTCTCTAATTTCTAGTGCCCTCTTTATGCTTGTAATTTTACTTGTTAACCTAGTATGCCTTTTATAGCTTAATCCAATTCATATTTTCTATAAAAAAAAAGCATAGCATATAGAAGTAGGGTCATACGAATATCTTTTTTCATGAATTGGTGGTAAAGATAACTATACCCAATAGATCTTAAACCTTTCTATAATTTCAATATCAATGTTATGCCTCTTATTTGTTTTAGTTTAATTTTAATTTATTTAATACTTATCATAACAGTGCTAATTAAATATTAGATTGTTAATTAAGTACATCATCATTTGATTAATTTTAACATAAGTTTGATAAGATTCAATAGAAATAAATAAAATTTTAGATGTTTATAATTCTTCTACTATTAACAACATATTACCATCGATATATTTGAACATTTTTAGGATGTGAATGTAAAACATTTTTTCATAGGTTATCTGATATCTAATATTTTAAGGGTTAATTTTCAATTAGAGCATTGTAAGTTATAAATATTTAAACGCCAGTGGAAACACAATCATCTTAGATATATTAATACTCTTTATATATTAGGATCAAATGTTAGTAAAATATATTGTTGTTAATAAATATGTTAGCATATATCCCTAATAAATTGATCTTAAAACTGATTCTTTTCTTCTCCTTAATAAGATTGGATTCCTACATTGTGACTCGAAATAGGTTCAACCTATTCTTAATCTGCCTAAATGTTTACAATTATGAACCTTCTTTGTTCACTTTAATTAGGAAATAATCAAAATATATCAAAATATTTATTATAAAATATTTTGATTATTTCCTAACAATATTTTGTTTTTCAATATCATCTTTTACGCATAAAAACTTATTATTTAATTGAAAAATCACTAACTACAACAGTTATCTATATATTTTTTAAACTTTTTTATCCATATGCATTAAAAACTATACATTGTTATTTTAATTAAAAAAGTGTTAGATAATCATGTTCTTAATCTTTATATTTCCATAATTCTTATTTCATTCATTTTTATTATTTAAAATATGTATAAACCAAAATATTTAATTTAATTGTTAATGTTATATAACAACTAAATATAAAATTAATAATTTAAATCATATTTCATCATTTTCTTAATTATATACGACTCGTAACTAATTTAATAACATTTATACTATAAATTAGACCTGATAGTAGTCGTGACCCTTATTATGAGTTAATTATAGTAATAAGCATGTCTTGTATAAATATGATGCCTTTTTAATTTAATTATAGTAATATGCATGTCTTGTATAAATTGTTCATCAGTATAGGTGTAGTTTAATTATAATTTTGTAATAAGAAATGATACCAAAAATCATTCAAATCTCTCTAAAATCTTTTTACTGAGCTCATACACATGCATGCAGGGTTGAAGAAGGACGTAAATCACGTAACAAGATCTTTCTCAACTTCTCTTCTGTTCTGTTACGTTCCCTCCCTCCTTTTTGGCCTTATCAATCGGATCTTCCATTTTCATTGTAGCTATATCTTATTTTGGTTTGTTTCATTGCTATCTTCCCATAAACATCCACAGATATAAGCTGAGCATACTGTTACCATCTTTTTGTCTGATTATACAATCTTTGCTTTGTTTTCTGGTTGAAGGGTTTCCATCAAGTTTTTGGACAGGATTCATCATGGACCCTCGGACCAGGCAAGATTACCTGAGGCAGAAGGGCTCTGCTGTCCCACCTGCGACTCCGTCATCACCAGTCGTATCGCCGCTGCATCCCCGCCATGTTCGGACAGGATCGAGCGGGATGCCTAATGCCAGGAAAGCACACACAAAAGCTGCCGCACAGAGACTTGCTCAGGTGATGTCCCATCAAACGCCTGATGATGATGGTGAAGAGGAAGATGACCTATCGTATGAGTATAATCCTACCGGTAAAGGGAGCATTGGGCTTGGAGGTGCAAGAAGAATGGGCACGCGTTCTCCGCTGGTAATGCTATTGATGAAATGGCATTTGCCAAATAAACTATCCATTGGTAGTGGTGATGATTTAGTATTATCTAAACTGCAGACTAGGCCCGCAGCACAAACTCATGGACATGGTCAGCCAAAGGGACTCCAATTTGTAGACGACGACTCTGAAAATGATGATATAAGTGGGACAGTATCCATTGGGCTTGCTGGTGGAAAGGCTATGCCTTCCCGCTCTCCTCTGGTGATTGCCCTTATTACTCTTTTTCCTTGTGCTGTTCTAAGCTAAGCTAGATTCTCCATGTAATACCTTGTTTTTACTAAATTGCAGAGAAGGCCAGCATCAAAAACTCATGCCCACCCAAAGCCCCTTCAATTCGCCGACGAGGACATTGAAAAGGATGATGACACCGTCCCTGTGAGTGGGACTGTATCAATTGGCCGTTCTGGTGGAAAAGCCATGCGCTCGCCCTCTCCTCTGGTGATTGTCACCCTAATTAGTGTTTCCTATTCTATTTGTAATATCACATAGTTAAATAACTGTTACCATCTAAGGTCTTATATATTTTTATATAGATCGTCTAAAACATTTAAAAAAGTGCAGGCAAGGCCAGCAGCACAGTCAAAGGGACTCCAATTTGCCGATGAGGACAGTGAAAATGATGATGATTACGGCTCTGTCACTGGGACAATATCCATTGGTCGAGCTGGTGGGAAGGCAATGCAATCGCGCTCTCCTCTGGTGATTGGTCTATCTTTCTCTGTTGTAATCTGATAAGCTTGATTGTTGATGAACTAACTAGGAAATTGATATTTCTTCTTTCCGTAAGTGCTTTGAGGCAGTTATTTTTTGGTTTCCCAGTTCTTGTTTCTTTCTTTGGATCACACCTTTCCCATAATTCAAGCAAGTGATCCTTCTTCCTTGCCTCAATGGGAGCTGCTTTTCTCATAATGAAACACTGCTTGCCATTTCCGTCCTTTCAGCTACCCTAACACTTTCTGACTTTTGACATGCTAGAGTTATTAAAGTTAAGTTTACATTTGAAGCTGTTCTTTATTGCTTCATTCACTTTAAAGTTTGTTTTAGAATTATTGGTCAATTAATAACATAAGACTTTACAACTAGGATGTTCTCTCTCCATAAACCATTGGTTTACCTATATTTAACACAATTAGAGGTGAGCCTAGATGCTTGATCTTCCCTGGACCCTACTGTTTCACAGACTTCCCATATCGAAGAGAAAGTTCAATTGGGTGTCCTCTGAATCAAATTTAACAAACACATAATTACTTGCTCGGCTACTTCTTCCTTGTTTTATTTAAATTTCATGGTATTAGTCTGAAGTTGAACACCATAATGGAATGACCACGGGGGACTTGTTGCAGGATGTTTTTAGATTTTGGAATTGGCATCACAAAGATGTTCTCAATATGTATTTGTTGATATTTGCTTTCTGTTTGTTCTTAGAAGTCTCATTCTCACTTTGTACTTCATCATGGTTTCTAATAGTCACTTCGTAAGCAACAAGAACCTTCATCTACACATGCAACACCTGGTGGGCGATCATCTGTACCAGCTAACCCTGTAGAAAAACCAACATCAGCTCATTTATCTGCAGTAGTTCCACCAACATTACGTAACCATTCGGAACGGCCGTTGCCTATATATACATCAACAGGCAGTCGGTCATCTTTACCTGTTAGCAGTGCAGAACAACCATCTTCTGCTCGTTCATCTTTGGCAACCACACCACCTCAGCCCACAAATCATGGGGAGCAACCCCTTTCTGCTCATTCTATTGCTGGCAGATCATCTTCCAATACCATGGAAGAACCTCTTTCTGCTCGTTCCATAATAGCTGCAAGGCCATCCACCAACTCTATGGAACAACCTCTGTCTGCCAGGTCCATATCAACTGTTCGTCTGAAGACGGTTCCTATGCCAACTAGTGTGCCCATCTCACTAAGGCCAGTCTCTCCTCTTTCATCAGAGTCTCCAGTGGACTTCCGGAAAGATAGAAGGTATGTTGATGCTCTCAAACTTTTACTTGTTTCACTTTGAAGAATGACAGCACCATTATTGCTTTTTTCTCTCACCAATTCTTACTGAAGCATGCTTGAAACTTTATGGCCCCAAAAACAAAAGTGGTGTTGACTTTGAATATTATCCTTTGTATCTAATGACTGGGAGTTGATCATTCAGGTTCCAATTTTTTAAGAAGTGCATCTATATTTTTTTAAGAGATTATATTTCCTTTGTCTAGTAGAATGGGTGGATTCAGAATGGACCACCAAAGACCAATAATTCTGAAGCATTTCTCACTGAAGTGTATGAATGGAGCATGGACATTTCAGTTACCCTGGGTTTTACTTGGCAAATCTCATGGAACTATATTTTTACTTGTGGGCATACGAAGAGCAACCATTATTGCTCTTTTGCATTTGGGTTTCTTCATTCCTGCATTCAATCTAAATTCAACATTATCAGTTGCGCACTGATAGGTCATCAAATCTCAACAAATGGATGAATCACTTAGACCAATTGTGCTTTGGAAAGTTTAACCTCTACAGTTGGCTTTCTGTAGCAGGTTGTCAATAGATATGGGAAGCCTGAAGCTAAGAGATACGAGTAATCAGAATTCAGCTTCTGCATTAGAAGATGAGGTATGGTCGACTTGTTAACTGAACTGGGGCTTCAAAAACCCATGGTTGAACCGTTGTTTCCCTGATCATTTTGTAGTCAGAATAGTTGATATAGTTTTTTCATCCTCTTCAGAAAAGTCATTCAGAATTTCCAAGTTTGATTACTTACAGTGGGTAAGATTTTATATTTTCAGAAAATCCATTAACTTCTATCTGTGCTGCAGATTGATATTCTGCAAGAAGAAAATGATACTTTACTTGAGAAGGTCGGCCAACCATTATTTTCAGTGTATTTTTCAGTTTTCTGCAACTGTATTATTCAGAAGTTCTAACGTAGTTATTCTCTTTGGAATGTAATGCTATATACGTTTCACACACATATACCTTAGTACATTAGCTGCTAATTTATCAAATGAAGTGCTCAGCCATGTTTTCAATCGACTACGAGAACTACTTTTGAGCATTCTCTCATGGAGACTTACTTTAAAGCCTCATTGAAAAATGTATGACATCAGATTACTTATTATCTTTTTGGTTCTGTTCAATGACATGTACATTCAGCTTCGACTTGCAGAGGAGAGATGTGAGGAAGCAGAGGCAAGAGCTCAACAACTTGAGAAACAGGTACCTTCCTTACTATTCATGGAGCTAATATCTCTACAGCTTTGAGCAGCGTATATTCCCTCTGTTGCTATACAGTCTTACAAATCTGGTTCAAACTTATGAAAAATTGAGACTAGGACCTCTCCCATAATGTTGGTTCTTTTTTTCCAAAATTTCCTGTTATAGAAAAACTCAATTTGAACTTCTCCCCTTACATTTTGAACTGAGGATGGAACTATCTTCTCATGACCAATCACAAATGACAAACTCCATGGTTTGAATCTACTATTTTCTTTAACTTACACCTCATGACCTGCTTTCCTAAGGTTGCTGCTCTTGGAGAAGGTGTAACTTTAGATGCCCGTCTCTTAAGCAGGTGAGTATTTATATTAAAATCTCTTGATCTTACATTAAGATGATATCTCCGTTCAGTAACATGTCCGTTCACTTTCCAGAAAGGAGGCAGCTCTGCAGCAGAGGGAGGTTGGTACTATTAGTACTATTGTTAACTGTTCTGGTGCACATATGCCTGTCAATTGATATTTAACCAAGGAGTTGCGAGATATACAAATGGTGTTTGGGTTGAACTATGCTTACCCTACAGGCTGCTCTGAAAGTGGTGGAACAAACCAGTAAGGCAGAGGAGATTGTGGCCCTAAGGACAGAAGCTGAGGTATCGACAAAATGTATCTTGTATGTTCGTCCAATTATTTTTTCTTTTTATGCATTTCTTTATCATATCAGTAATAATATAATAGTCCATTTTGATTTACACTTGTAATATTCCGAGGTAGGCTGCTAAGGTTGAGGCAAATTCTGCAATGGAGCAGCTCCATGATGTTAAAGTTGAGGCTCAGTCAATTCGAAATGTCATGCAGAGAATGATGCTAAATAAGGAAGAGATGGTTGGTCAACACATAAACCCCACCCTCCACCCCCATCTTCTCCATTCCCACTTTCAACTGTTGTTTTCTCTTTCTTTGACTACTCCATTATGTCATAGTAACGTGATTTGCAGTTTTCATATTAGGAAGAGGTTGTTTTAAAGAGATGTTGGCTTGCATGGTATTGGAGCTTATGTATTAAATATGGTAAGCTGTTTTGACTTTAGATCTGTATAACAAGAACTTCCCATGCTTTTATCTGAATGAATGGAGTTGAAACTTAGTTTCGAAGGTTTTTGTTAGGAAACTTCTGCAAATAGGTCAGTAGAAGAGGAAATAGAGGACAGGATAGATGAACCAAGATAAAGAATGCTAGTATTTAGGATTTTGTTGATAAGGGAAGAAATTTTCCGACGACTAAAGGCCACATTTGAGAGGTGACCAACTCTCCCACTCTCCCAACTTGACAGATTACCCAATCCCCTTCCTACCTCACACATTCCTGCAGAGAATCCTAACAAGCTGCCACCTCATTCCTCTATATTGTACTAGCATTCTAACAGAAAAACAAAGTTTTTAGCCTGCAGAAATGATAGCTGTGCCAGCTGTTGGTTCCTTCTTCTTTCTCCTTTCATGTTGTATACGAATAGGAGGCATAAAAGTTTTATGTGTTTTATTATTAGTTTAGCTGTGATCCTGTGGACTTCCGCTCATTAATAAGTTCTCAATTAGATAGCAAGTTTTTGGATAATTAAGAAAGCCAACATCTTCAAAGTCTTTCTCCTCATTGTTTGTTCAACAAGGCTAGAAATTAGTTGGGATTAAGATATTAATCAACCTCTCTTTCGCTCTTACTTTCCGAATTTTTGAGATGGGATTTGTTAGTTTTCATCATCTTCAGAATTTGAATATAGAGCTGTAGTGCAAAGGAAGTTCTCACAGTAATTACCAAATTTCAGGTGTTCATGCAGATATTGCAGGGGCAAAATATGAATACTGGTCATCCTTTGCACCAGCACCTGTCGAAGTTGTGTTAGCCTCGGCAGAGAGAGCTAAAGAAGATAACTCCTCACGTAAGTATGACTCAGTTGTTCCTTTCCGAAAGTTCATGTTTACTTCCATTTGTGATTGCTTTTAATTACTTTATGTGGTGCAGAACGCAGACACCGAGTTGTAGAAGATGTGAATGAACTTTCTGGAGATGGTAATTTTGAAAGCGTGATACTTGTTGAAAAAGGTTTGCGGGAACTGGCTTCACTGAAGGTCTCTGTCAGACCCCATTTATCGATCATTGTTCAATCTTAGTTGTCTTTAGATTTCTCCCAGCTTCTCATATTTATTGATCCACTGACAAGTAAAGATTTGATGATGCAATGTTAAAGACTCTTGATCTTTGTTCCCTTGCCTGGACCAACCATCTTGAATGTGTCTTACTCTACTTTGAATATTATCAGCCACAAAAGAAGGAAGTTTGAACTTTGATGAGGGTATACTTACGAGTTAAAAGTAGTTAAAGGCTCAATTCTTGAAACTTTTAAAAGTCAAAACTTTATGGTTCGGGCCACAACTGACAATATCCCTCAATGGATTCAACTGACTTCCTGTTACCATTACTTGTTTTTATCTGCGGGAACAATTCCTCAAGCTTCCACTGATGAAACTGGTGAGAATATTGAGGAAAACCAAGTTCTGATATCAGTTTAAGTCTAGACAAGCTTAACAACAAGCTTCTCCTAACTGAGAGGAACAATTAGATGACCAATTCACATGGCTGCTAGAGCAGATAATACCTATTTGCTTGGCTTGATTAGGACTTATGGAGCTAAAATTGCTTGGTTTACCTTTTGGCTAACTAGTTAAATGTTCCTTACATTGAACAGTTTCTGAAATTTTCTTCCTTTCCTTCTCTGAAGGTGGAGGAAGCAGTAGCACTCGCCATGGCTCAGCAACGACGTCCGAATTTGCTAAAATCAGGTCTGATTTAATTATCTTGCCTTTGATAACTCATAAGGAATAATAAGCACTTGCAGCATGCTGATTTTTTAGTTCTGGCCATTGGGATTAAGATTAGTACAATTGCGTCCTATATGTATGTTTGGCCTCTACTCTCTGTGCTTCTCTTATTTCATTCATTTATTTCTTGAAACAGCGTTTTCATTATAGTTTCTTGTACCTCTCTCCTCTTTTTAATAAATATTTCAGGTTACAAACATAAGAAAACTGGCTTGACACTGCCAAAACGCAGAACTAGATCTTATCATCTTATATGAAGTACAAAGCTTTCATTTTTCTTTACTTTCTTACCTTACGACATGTTCTTTCTTGCTATGGTTTCTTGTTTTTTTCCGTTCAGTCTATCCAAAGTGCTCTGTTTGCTGCTCGTTTTAGTGTTTAGAGTGTTCCATACGTAGTTCTATCTAACTGTGTCTTGATTTCTCCAGTAATGGGTGAAGATGAAGTGAAACTGCCCAATGAAGGGCAGTTTGAAGCGTTTGGTACGTTTAATATTCTACCTTCTAAAATTTTCTTGTTATACACCACTATAAATATCAAAGTGAGATGTCAATGCTGCAGTTGCAGGGATGCCCACTTCTCATGCATTGATAACGTATTTCCTTCTTTTAGCTTGTACTTAAGAACTTTCTTTCTCAGACAGCACATATTTGGTGTGTATGTATGCTAAAAAGATTACTTACATAAAAATTTATCCACAGAATTGAGTCAAGAAGAGTCTGAAATTGTGCGTTTCAAACAGGTATGATGGCTTTTTTATATTAAGATAGATCTGAATAGTCCTTCCAACTCTTCCGATTTTTCTTTTCTTATTTGAGGCTTCTCCATCTGGGCATCATTATTAAGATTGCACTTAAGGCTTCTAATGCACTGGGTGGCTTGTTACACGCCCCTTCCCAAAACATGGCCGTTGTAAGTTTTTGGCCCCCATATTTTTCGACTTAGATGGACAATCTTGGGTCGTTAACACCAGAGCAACTTGGAATCTTCAGAAAAACCGGGATAAGTGTAATTCAGAAAGTAAAAGGCGACAAAGGGTCTCTGTGTTGTATTAATTTATTTATGTATATACCACTGCACATTAGGAAATGACTGCAGATTTGTTTTGTTTATGAACGCAACAGTTGAAGCAAATGGATTTTAATTCGAAATTTTATCTTGGGGATTCCATATCAAATTCTTCAACGAGTCAGCCTGGAAGACTAGGAAAGGAAAAATTACTCAGTTGTGTTCTTATGTTTTAAGGCATTGATATAACAAGGATTGTTAATGTTGTTAAATGTAGAACTTTTAGTTCAGCCACTTTTTAATTCTTGCTTGCTGCCTCGTACAGGCTTGGCTTACATATTTCTGGAGAAGAACCAGAGACCAAGGAATCGAACCAGACATAGCAGAAGAACGTTTGCAGTTCTGGATCAACCATAGCAACCAGAATTCCACTTCACTTGATGCAGTTGATGGTATCCCCCTTCCCGTATACTTCCCCTTCTAGATCTGCAAATTCATAATTTTGCTGCAAAACAAGCAGATTGGGTTGGTTTCCAATCTGCTAATTGCAACCACCTTCTACCAACATCCTTAACATATAAGCCGGCGATGGAATGTATTGGAAGAAGTAAATGAAGGGACATAAACCAGTTTCTTGACAGAAAGCTAGAATAACTCACGGATGGTGATTGAAGTGATAACAGGGGGTATCAAAAACAAGTTAACAAGCCTGTGGTTAGTGGTTGAGGAAATTAAAAGCCTTCTCCTACACCAAAAATTGAAATCTTGTTGAAACCTTTAGTCTTCCAATGTCTAAAAGGAAAAGATTAATTGTCTGGAACAGACAACAACACAGAATAATATGATTTTCCTTGTGCTAGGGGTTAACTTGGGTGATGTTTTGCTATAACGCACAGTTGAACGTGGGCTTTTGGAGCTGAGGAAGTTGGGCATAGAGAATCAGCTGTGGCATGGTGCTCGCAGAGGGCTGGAGACAGAAATCAACTCCAAAGTTGATGTTGAGTTCGGCTTCTGATATATTTTAACGATTTTATTGGGACTACTCATCTCTTCTGAATCTTCATTTCAGATGGCCATGAAGCTTGCCTAGGCGCTGCAAGTGTAATTTGATAATCGACTCATGCACCTGTAGAGCTTTGACGAGCAAAAGACTCCAGGGTGGTCTCTGTAGAAAGCTACATATGCTTAGTGTAGGAAGCTATATATGCTTAGTAAAAGATGATAATTGATTCAACAGGAATAATGCTTCTGATCACAATCACTTTTGTCTTTCATAAGTAGTCGCTAATGCCGAGGAGCATATAACTTGAATATTGGTGGTTTTAGTTCGTTATTCTTTAGTTTATCATCTTTGGTAGCATCTACTAATAAGATCACTTGTTTTGGTTGACATTAAAATTACTTTGATAGTGAAATCAATGAGTTTTAATAAAAATAGGAAGAAAAGATAAAGTAGCGTTTGAACAATTTAGTGTGCATCTCAAGATTAATCGTATCAGTTGATCGAGCATCGATAGAATTTGATGTCAAATCTATAGAATCTCGCCTATATAAATGAACCTGAAAAAGTTCTCCTTAATTTCATCTATACAGCATCACTGATATAAAGACTTTCAGAACACAAAATTGCATCAGGACTGACAAAAAATTCTTGCATGATAATTAAGTGTTAGGAAATGAGGAGTTGGTCACGCAGCGGAAACAAAGTAATCAGAACCAATAAACCTTTCCCTGTGTAAACAACCACAACCAATACCAAAAGAAAAATAACAGCCAACAAACTCACAAATGCAAGAAACTAAACAGTAAGAAATAAAGAACATATGCAATTTTTAAGTAGAAAACCTTCCTCAATGTGAGAAAAGAAAAACTACGGGACCTAGTCCAATAAAGAAAAACTATACTATCATCAATCAAGTTACAAAGAGTTTTTCACTTCTAGATATAACTAGAGTTACCACTCAACTCAAAATACAACAATAATTATCAACAAGATGAAAGAATCAAAGAATTGAGAACAATATCACCCTTAGAATCTGAAAGCAACTTTGACTGAAGATTAGGGCACCTTGGAAACCTCCAAATCCAATCTCCACCGTTCAGAATGAAGAACAACGAGAGATGAATCTCTGGTTAAAATTTCAGGTCAATCCGACAAGAAATCACCATGCGATCGAAGGTTAGAAGAATACTGTGCAAAGTTTAAAAACACGAAAATTCTCATCTTTTTCTCTTTTCCTTCTCTTTTCTCTTCCGGTTGAACCTCTCTTCTCTTCTCTCCTTTTATTTAGGGTTAAAAACACCCTTTTATACTTAGGCTTTGGGCTACACTTAGAAGTGAACCAAACCCAACAAATCTCCCCCTCACGACTAAGTGGAGAATCTAGCCATACTGGCTATTAAGCAACAAGTCTTAAGCTTCTCCTTTGGCAATGCTTTAGGCATCATGTCAGTACCATTATCATCTGTATGAACCTTCTCTAGCTCTAGCAACTTGGAATTCACCACATGTCGTATCCAATGATACCTAACATCAATGTGCTTCGACCTTGCATAGAAACTAACATTCTTATCAAGATGAATGACACTCTGATTGTCACAAAATAACACATACTGGTCTTGCTTGAAACCAAGCTCAAGAAGAAAAGTTTTCATCCATAGCAACTCCTTGCAAGCCTCTGTAGCTGCAATAAACTCAGCCTCTGTGTTTGACAAAGCAACACACTTCTACAACCTTGATTGCCATGCTATAGCTCCCCCTGCAAACTTGATCATGAAACCTGATGTAGACTTTTGAGAATCAACATCTCCTGCCATGTCTGCATTAGTAAAACCAACTAGCTAAGGCTTATCACCACCAAAACTAAGACTCAAGTCAGTTGTACCTCTAAGATATCTTATAATCCACTTCACCGCATTCCAATGCTCTTTACCTGGATTAGAGAGAAAACAACTTACTGTACCAACTACATGAGCAATGTTTGGCCTGGTACACACCATGGAATACATCAAAATGCCAACTGCTAAGGCATATGAAACTTTCTTCATCTCTTCCTTCTCTTTGTCTGTAGAAGGACACTGGTTGACACTCAACCTGAAATGAGGAGCAAGTGGGCTAACAATATGTTTAGCCCCAGTCATACTAAACCTTTGAAGTACCTTCTTTATGTACTTCTCTTGCGATAAGTATAGCTTTCTGGCATCCTTGCAATAAGTAATTCTCATGCCTAAAATTTGCTTGGCATGACCCAAGTCTTTCATGGAAAAAGACTTACTTAGCTTCTTCTTCAGCTTAGCAATCCTAGAAGCATTCCTGCCCACAATCATCATATCATCCATATAAAGTAAAAATATGATAAAATCATCGTCAGAAAATCTGCGTACAAACACACAGTGATCTCCAGAAGTCTTCTTATAGCCTTGCTCCCCCATAACTGATTCAAACTTCTTATACCACTGCCTAGGAGCCTGCTTCAATCCATACAAGCTCTTCTTCAATTTGCACACAAAGTCTTCTTTTCCTTTCACCTTAAAGCCCTCAGGTTGTTCCATGTAAATCTCCTCCTCTAAGTCACCATGAAGAAAGGTTGTCTTCACATCCATCTGCTCAATCTTCATATCAAGACTAGCAGCAAAACCAAGAACTGTTCGAATAGAAGACATTTTTACAACAGGAGAAAAGATGTCATCAAATTCAATACCCTTCCTTTGACCAAATCCCTTAACAACCAATCTGGCCTTATATCGCTGCTTCAAACTGTGCTCTTTAGCTTTGATTCTGAACACCCACTTGTTCTTCAAAGCTCTCATGCCCGTAGGCAACTTCACCAACTCATAGGTGTGATTTTCATGCAAAGATTTCATCTCATCTTGTATAGCTTCAATCCAATGATCCTTATGCTCATCTTCAATGGCTTCCTCACAACATTCAGGTTCTCCCCCATCAGTGAGTAACACCCAATCCTTAGGTGAGTAACGGGAAGAAGGAACATGTTGTCTAGTAAACCTCCTAAGTGGAACAATCGACTCATTCACAACTTCAGGAACATGAACATCTACCTCATCAACAACAGCATCACCATCAACATTTTCAACATCAACACGCTGATCAGGAACATGATTCTTGTCAATATCTTCAATGGTTTGATCCCCCATGAAGATAACATCACGACTTCTCACAAGTTTCTTCTCAACAGGATCATACAACCTATAACCAAACTCATCAAGGCCATAACCAATGAAAATGCACTGCCTCGTCTTGGCATCCAACTTGGACCTCTCATCTTTAGGCACATGCACAAAAGCTTTGCATCCAAACACTCTCAAGTGGTCATAGGAAACATCCTTGCCATACCACACCCTGTTTGGAACATCACCCTGCAAAACAATAGTGGGAGACAAATTAATAACATGTGTAGCTGCTAATACAGCCTCACCCCAAAATGAATCAGGCAACTTAGCTTCAGAAAGCATGGATATGACTCTCTCCATTAAGGTCCTGTTCATCCTCTCTGCCACGCCGTTAAGCTGAGGAGTCTTTGGAGGAGTCTTTTGGTGTCTAATGCCCATCTGTCTACAGTATTCATCAAACGGCCCACAGTATTCACCACCGTTGTCAGTGCGAATGCACTTCAGCTTCTTTCCAGTCTCTCTCTCAACAGAAGCTTGAAACTGTTTAAAGACCCCCAACACTTGGTCTTTGGTCTTCAAGACATAGACCCATAATTTCCTGGAACAGTCATCAATGAAGGAAACAAAATACAATGCACCCCTCAAAGTCTTTGTCTTCATAGGACCACACAAATCTGAATGCACCAACTCAAGCAACTCAGTCTTTCTTGAAGGAGGATTAGTCTTAAAAGAAACTCTGTGTTGTTTTCCAGCCAAGCAGTGCTCACACTTTTCCAGTTTAGCACCCTTCAAATCTGATAAGAGATTCTTCTTGGCCAACACATTCAATCCTTTCTCACTAATGTGGCTAAGTCTCCTGTGCCATAATACTGAAGAGTCATTCTCAACTGCATTTACCCTGTCAGTACATACTGAAGCTGTTGTCCAGTATAAGCCAGAGCGCTTTCTACCACGAGCCACCACCAAGGAACCTTTAGTGAGCTTCCACATACCACCACCATTGGTACTCACATAACCCTCATCATCAAGATTGCCAACAGATATCAAGTGCAAACGAACATCAGGTGCATGCTTAACATTATTCAAAACAAGTTTAGTTCCCGTACCTGTTTCCAACATAATTGTCCCAATGCCAACAACTTTAGAGATAGTTTCATTTCCCATATTCAATACCCCATAGTCACCTGGAGTATAAGATGAGAAAAAATCCTTCCTTGATGTAACATGAGAACAAGCACCAGTATCTACAACCCAGCTTGATTCATCATAAACAACCTCAACTAGGCTCTTATCAAGGACTGTCACAAAGTCTTCTTCAGTGGCAATAACAACACAATTCTTATTGTCATTCT
Source organism: Erythroxylum squamatum (assembly GCA_025629845.1). Lineage (NCBI taxonomy): Eukaryota > Viridiplantae > Streptophyta > Magnoliopsida > Malpighiales > Erythroxylaceae > Erythroxylum > Erythroxylum squamatum. The sequence continues at coordinate 15,754,705 of JAOTBA010000009.1, read as the reverse complement.
CTTTCTTTTCTTCCTTGCTTTTGTTGCCTTTCTTATCTTTCTTCAACTTCCAGCAATTTTTCTGCAAGTGCCCTTTCTTGTCGCAATAAAAGCACTTAACATCTTTGTATCTGCCTTTGGATTTACTTCGACTTTGTTCCCTGTTTTAAGAACCCCGGTTGTTATTTCTCCCCCTAGAGGTAGTCAACAAGACATCTGTCGAAGAGGAACCTTGAGACTTTCTTCTCAATTCTTCATTCAATACACTACTCTTGGCGAGATCCATAGAGATAATACCATTCGGAGTAGAATTTGACAATGAAGATCTAAAGGTTTCCCAAGAGTCTGGTAAGGAGCCAAGGAGAATCAAACCCTGTATTTCTTTATCGAGTCTAATCTCCATTGTTGACAACTAATTCATAATTCCCTGGAAGTTATTTAACCGATCTGTCATAGGAGTCCCATCACTATACTTCAAAGCTAACATCTGCTTTATTAAGAACATCTTGTTGTTCCTAGTCTTTCGAGCATACAGCTTCTCAAGCTACTCCCACAAGTTCCAAGCATATGTCTCACCAGAAATATGATTCAACACATTGTCATCAACCCACTGTCTGATAAAACTACATACCTGTCTGTGCATTAGAGTCCATTCTTCACCCAACTTATCATTAGGCTTTTCAATGGAAAATACTAGTAAGTGGAAATTCTTCACATAAAGTAGATGCTCCATCTTGCCCTTCCAAAGAGCATAATCGGCGTCATTCAAAGTAACCATCCTACTAGTGTTGACAACTTGCATTGTTCACCGCAAATACAAATATCCCGAATCAAAGTGCTCTGATACCACTTGTTAGGAAAGGAAGAGTCGGTTACATAGCGGAAACAAAGTAACCAGAACCAATAAACCTTTCCCTGTGTGAACAAACGCAACCAACACCAAAAGAAAAACAACAGCCAACAAACTTACAAGTGTATGAAACTAAGCAGTAAGAAATAAAGCACACAGACAATTTTTACGTTAAAAACCTCCCTCAGAGTGAGAAAGGAAAAACTACTGGACCTAGTTTAGTAAAGAAAAACTCTACTATTACCAATCAAGTTACAAAGAGTTTTCACCTTTAGATATAACTAGAGTCACCACTTAACTCAAAATATAACAATAATCATCAACAAGATGAAAGAATCAAGGAGTTGAGAACAATATCACCTTTAGAATCTGATAGTAACACCTTGGAGACCTCCAAATTCAATCTCCACCGTTCAGAATGAAGAACAACGAGAGAGGAATCTCTGGTTAAAATTTTAGGTTGATCCGACAAGAAATCAACATGCGATGGAACGTTAGAAGAACACCGCGCAAAGCTGGAAAAAAACGAAAATTCTTCTCTTTTTCTCTTTTCCTTCTCTTTTCTCTTCTGGCTGAACCTCTCCTCTCTACTCTTCTTCTATTTAGGGTTTAAAAACACCCTTTTATATTTAGGCTTTGGGCTCCACTTAGAAGTGACCCAAACCCAACACTTTTGGCCCCATACCCCTCCACTCCATCAACTCGACCACCCTATAAGGGGCTTTTTATTTAATATATGCTAAAGTATATTTATAGGATTAATGTTGCGTATAGACGGCGTTGCAATCTCATTGATGCAATCATGATTCATGCGACGCACACCAATGTATGCTCGAGCATCATGGTATTAGTATGCCTCCATGCTTTAGAAAAGGTGCCGCATTTTGGATATGGGAGAATGCATGGGAGACAAAGAAGTTCCAGAATCAACTTTCTGTTCATCCACTCCGCGGAGACAAGGCATTTACGAAATAACTGAATAACTAACTTTTAAGAATAGGAAGTAGGGAAATCTTAAAAAATACGAGGTAAGAGGAACTAAGTGATGAAGAACGACAATTTAATTAGTTTAACTACAAAAATTTTCTGTCAGATTGATATGATGGATCTGCATCTGCATGTGGATTAACTACGCTAAATACTGCAATTTCCATTTCAAGATATGGGGATCAACTTTGGCAATTAGTGGACAAGTGTATGATGGAGCATCTCCATTTACGCATCAGAAAGCCATCCATCGCAGAACTTTATTCTTATAGGAGATCTACTTTGCATATATAGGGGCATTTCTACTAAGCATTTTCTTGCAAGAATTTCACCCAACTGACTTTAAGCATGGATTTTCTATTATTAGGTTGTAATTAATTGTTGTCCGGACACTTATTATATTATGCGGATAAGTAAGAATCTAATAAAGTTTATGAACCTGCAATAGCGCTCGACAAGTGTGTTTTGCCAGGTTTTCTACAGCATCCACAGATTTGAAAGGTCGATACAGATTTTTTAGAAGTGCCTCTCGAAATTCTTCGGGGAACTATTGTAGAGTATTACATGTTCGCGTTACAATGCAGTCAGGGAATTGAAGAAAAAGCAAAGCCCCTACTACAACATTGTTTTCAACTTATATAGGTGTAGTGGCTAATAATATATCGCTCTTAGTTCAGTTACTTTAGTACAAGTAAAGAAACATTCATGGGGCTATCTTGTTGAAACGGCGCTAGAACCAGATTGCATTGGCATCTTTGAGCATTTGTTTGAGAGTTCCATCCAAGTGCAGGGACAACACATCTTTAGCTGAACCAACATATCTTCCACCAATAAAAACTGCTGGAACAGTAGGGTTATACCCAAGACTTCGTAAAGCCGACTCCATTTCTCTTCCATTTGCATCCCTGTCAACTTCATGAATCGCAGGGCTTGCTCCGAGGTCGTAAAAAAGTCTCTTGATGCTATGGCACATGCAACATGAGCTCTTGGTGAAGATCACAGCAGCATTCTTCGATGCCAAATCTCTCACCCTGTCCATATCAAGAAACCCTTTTGCTTGAAACACCTAGCAAATGAAAAGAAAACTAAATTTGCTGTGGAGAAAAGAATTAGTTAAAAGAAGCTGACAAGCTCTGTCAAGAACGAAGTGGGACAAGTTAGTGAGACTGCAAAGTAGTTTGTATGTATGTATTGACTACTGAGATTTAGTTGTGGGAGTCTGAGATTCATTTGGTCGTATTTATAAGGGATGGTGAGGGTGGTGGATTGGATTGTTTAATCCGTAAAGGCAAGATCAATTTCAATAACCAAATCCTATTCAAAGAATTATAATACAAAGATAAAAAGAGAAAGTTCCTTAAAGATATTTATTTGGATAAGAAAAATTGCCACTCATGATTTGTTTGACGGTGACATTTTATGCTATAAACAACTTGCCATCAGCTTCGATCATCCCTAACAAAAGCCCATTCAAGATCATCCGTACCACTTAAGAAAAAATAAAAACATTGAAGAAGAATAAGAACATTACAAATATATTAATATAGAACTGTCGATCAACAAGCTTTCGGTTCAACTCCATTGCATTCAGAAATTCTTTAGATATGCATTGAAGATCTCAAAACCATACAGATAACGGAACGTGGATGGAGAATAATTCTTGATCAGAACTTTAAATCTTTCAACAGGGAAGAAATTCATAACGAATGTTAACAGAAGTTGGCTTGGAATGTCAAAGGGTTCTTGAAGTTGAAGGTCCAAGGGGTTCTTCGTCTTCCCTTCTAATAAACACTTCATTGATTAACATTAGCCTACTCATGATGATAATGACTAGTGTCTGCATCTTGCCTCATCATCAAAGTAGAGAATATTATTTCAACAAAGCCGAATATGATTGCATGTATGACGTATAGGTTCCTAAAAAGCTGTTCATCTTTAAAGTCGTTTTTTCCCAAGATACATGTCATGCGTATTATTGGTTATTTGTCCTTGTAGAGCATCTATTGGCTGATGTGGGAAAGATAAGAGTTTATCCAATCTTTTCCAACTTTCATGCACTGGTCCCGTCAACGTATTCCTCGCAATAGACAGAAAATTTGGAGACAAATTCATTCTAATTCACTGCCATGAAACTATGAGACCTTATCACATAATCGAGCAATAATTCTATCTAACGGAGACATTTTTCCTTGCCTTTCTTTTAATGGGAAAGCAAGAGAGGCTTTTGATTCTAGTGCTTCTCTATTTTTTCCAATGATTGTACGTATTACTTCTTAAGTTGTGCACTGCTTACAATTTACAAGGATGTTAAAAGATGAGTCCTTTCTCTTCTATATATATATATATATATATGCATATACCTATATAAAAAATGAATATGATAAGTAAATTGACCTCTTGGTATTAAATATGTTTCTTCAATCATATCATACATGTATATGACTCAATCTTTTGATCTTTGTTACATGATGGTGATACATAAAAATCAACAGGAAGAAGGGTTAAATATAAAATCTCTTAAAACTCGATGAATTCTCTTCCTGATTGCTTGAATCTGCTATCGGATCTCTTTCAATTCTATATGCATCCTCAGCAACATGCCTTACTTTTTTTCTCTACTTTTATCCACTTATATATTCAGATTCCGTTCTATCCCTTTCCACTAATAGAGTTAGAGTTTACGTAGTTAAATTGCTGAATAAATTATGTCCTTACGAAGATGGCAATGGCCAAGTAAATTGTGTAATGAAAAGAATGGCTGAAATGCACGGATACTACTGCTGGCTACTTGGCACTGCCACGTACTCCACATGCAACGGAATTTTCAGGCTTAAAGTGCATCCCTCCCTTCCCTGTTCTGCCTAATCGTAAAATACACTACAGACTCTAGAGTACTTCTATCCATGTCCACGAATATGCATTAATCCTTTGTTCTTGTTCTATCCATGCACACATATATGTCGGCCAATTTCATTGATGCGTCTTCACCATTTATACGTGGTTTATATGGTCATTCCTTTTCGTACATGTATGGATCATCTGCATCATAAAATGCATGTTCTTCGATCCATTCTTGTGTCGTACAACCATACGCATAAAATTTAATTCTTTTGAATTGATATTCTTCTTTCATCATTAAATTAAGGATAAAACATGTATTTCATATATGATTTTACTGTTTTAAGTATTCATATTTAAGTTATTTTAAAAATATTGTATAAGATTGAATATATTTTATTAAGTTTTTAATTTTAACACAGATTATGATATAACTAATTATTGATTACGTAATAAAGTTTGTATGAGTGTGCTAACAAATTTTTTAAAATAATTCAGTAAACTAATTCTTACACTACAACATAAGGGGCTTTAGCGAAGAAATTTAATATTTAACGATGATATTAAATCGTCACAAAATCCCAATAGCAAAATAGTATACGCAACATTTTTAACAAATCATCACGATTTTTTTTTGTTACGAGCAGCATACGTAGCGAAAAGAGATACGTGACGATACAGACAATCGTTACAAACGATATTTTAGTACGCTTAATTTTCATAGCTAAATGTTATTAGCTACGTTACCTTTAACTTAGCTAATAATATTTGGCGAGGAATTTTGAATCGTCGCCCAAAATTATTTGCAATGATATAGCAGTCATAGTAAAAAAAAATTGCTATGTTTTTGGAAACACAGTCGAAAGGTATTGGTGAAGTTTTACAAAACGTAGTTAAAATTTTTTTGCAACGATTTTAAAAATGTAGGCAAATCTTTTTAGCTACGTTTTTAATTTTTAATAAACATTATTATTAAAAATTTTATCATGTTAATTATAATTATTGGTGACATTTTTAATCCATATTATTATATTTAATATTTATATTTATATTTTATAATTTATTATACGAAAATATAATTAAAAATAATTATAAATTAGAAGGATTTTATATAAACAATAAAATATCATTAAATGTTAATACAAACATTAACAAAAATAGTTATGTGAAAACTAATAATTGTTTTCATCGTCACTACTACTTACATAATTGGAGTCAAGTATTTATTTGACTATCTTTTCAAGCTTTGTCAACTTTCGTTCATTTCGTTTGAACTTTTGTTCATTACAATCTAATTTAGCCTTAAGTGAATGTTTCCTGTTGGGACCCGATCTCGGGACCGGACCCCAACCGAAAAACGAAACAGAAAACAAAACAGAAAACGAATAAAAAGGAAAATGGAAACAAAAGCGAAGATGGCAAAAGCGAAAACGAAATTACAAACGAAAACGAAGAAACGGATCAGATGCGAAACGGAAACATAAGGCGAAGTCGAAGCAAGCAAACGGTTCAAAAGAAGCGAAACGAACGTCCGACATCCGCAAACAAAAACTTATTTAAGAGTGTCGTCGCGCTGGAAACCCTAATAGATGCTATCAATCCGAAAATCCGAAACCGGCATAATTTTTTTTTTCATTCCATTCATCTTTATCAATCTTATCCAAATCAAAACAATTTAATTTCCCATTTGGAAATTCAACCATTCTAATCTCACTATCCTTTTCCATAAGCTCTAATCACTAGATTGCTCTTAAACATGCATATCTTAATCGCATCTTTAAAACTCTTATTCTTATACTATCTTTGCCATAAACCGATTTTATCGAAAATCGGGCAGCATAACGGCTGTATTTTGAACAGCCCAAAAATCTGCA
>JAOTBA010000009.1:15679501-15705218 GCA_025629845.1 Erythroxylum squamatum | reverse complement strand
CAAAAATGTAGCCAACAAACCAAAGTTTAATTGGGCACAAACCTCACCTCATTTGCATAACCACACAATGAGTTATGGGCAAAACAGTACAATAGGTCAAACATCAATTTTTCAGCTTTAGTACTAAACTTAACTCCTATCACTTCCAATGCCAATAACACATCACTAAGCAACCCAATTAGACACAAAATCAGTCCTTAGGTCATGCATACATTCACTAGACCAATAATCAAAATTTGGCAGCACCCTATTCCATTAGTTTTCCTTAATCTATCATTCCAACATCAATCCATCCAAACTAAGTTCAACCAAGTCAAACCATAACCATTCACTTACCTAACACAACATACCTTTATACCCAAGATTGTCATCAAATTAATGCATCAATAAGCATAATAAATGCACCATAACTCACATTAAATGCTTCTAACTACCATGTCATTTAACTTCATAATTAAAGCATAATTAAACTTAACTTAAAAACTTACCTACTTAGCCTCCACTCTTCAATTCCTTTCAATTCTTTCTTTACTATTCTCACTAACAACTTCTTCTAACTTCATGCAAGAGAAAGCTCTTCATGGCAAGAACACACCTTAGTTTCATGAAGGAGCTCTTAAGGTTTAAGGAAGGATTTACTTAAGGAGAAGAAAAAACGATGGAGAGGCAAAACATGAAAGTAGGTTTCGGTGGAATGGAGAAATAAGCAATAAAAGATGAACTTGTCTTCTTTAAATCAAGCAAAACCGTGGGAGGGATAAGGAGGCATTTAATGAGATGCTAGGTGGCCTTATATGGTTAGTCCAAAAATGGAGAAGAAAGTCAAAATAATGATAATATAATAACCTTTAATTAATTAATCCTAATCAAAAATTAACCTAATCAACTCCAATGGCCCTCATTTTAAATCCCAAAATAATATACCCAATAGTACCGTGCCATTGGGTAGCAATTTTCGCTACCGAAAAGCAACCGGTTCGCCACTTGGCGATTTTTCCGGTCCGGAAATTTTCTCCGGAAAATTCCAGAAAAATTCCTGAAAATCCCTTAAAATATAAAACCCACAATGGTTCACTCAGAATAATTTTTCAAACACAATAACCACGTAAATCACAATCAAATTGCATTAGGCCCATCTACCGGGAATGTCATGTATGCATGTACAGTTATTTCATGTGCACAAATTTTACTGTTGACCAATACCAGTATGCATAACAATGCCAAAGCAGTCCTATCACTCTTACCCCTAGCCAATTTACTCGTTTACTCTTCCCGTTAGGGGTGGGATGTTACAGGATTGCTCTACCATTTTATAAAATAAGCTATCTAAGAAAATTAAAGATCTAACGAGTTTTATTATTCCTTGTAATATTAGTAGTTTATAAATCAGAAGGGCATTAGTAGACTTAGGAGCTAATATTAATTTGATGTCATTTAATATATTTAAGAAGCTAGAATTGGGCGAAACTAAGCCAACTATGATGAGTATTCAATTAGTAGATAGGTCAATTAAGTATCCTAATGGAATTAGAGAGAATTTTTCAAGTAAGGTTAACAATTTTATCTTTCCTATTAATTTTCTTATTGTAGATATAGAGGATGATGGAGAGACTCCTTTAATATTAGAATGACCTTTTAAAATACTGCTAACATGTTATAGATGTGTATGATGAAAAATTAATCAAAAGGGTAGAGCATGAGGAAGTAATTTTAAAGATATCCAATGTCATAATATATCCTCTTGATAAAAATGATACTTGTTTCTACATAGATGTGATTGATACTAAAATTTCTCGTTTTATGGAAGAAATAACACGTACGAGTGTCAAAGACTTATATTATCCAAGGAGGAGGAGAAGAGATGGATAGCTCTATTCTAAAGCAGGCAGTATATTTGAAAGCTAACGAGTCTTTACTTAGAAATTGAGTAAGGAGTAAAACTAAAAGAATTATAAAGAAGCAATTATTGGGAGGTAATCCAATTACTTAACTGTTTTTTATTTAATTTGATATAAATATAAATTAATAGAGATTTTCTTAGGATATTGATTAATTAGGAAGTGTTAAAACCTACATATGTTGTATTTGATGACACTAATGGGATTTGAAGAATTATTTATGGAAGATGAACGTTAAAGAAAGCACACCAAAAAAATGAAAACATTGCTGAATTAAAGAAGAATGAAGTAAAAGAAGTGCATTATTTCGTTAACAATTGTTAAAAAACAAGCTGAAAACATTTAGAGTAATGATGTTGGTAGGGAAATTAGAGAGAATGGCCAACAGTGAAAACTTTCGTTCACAGAACAGTGAACTAGTCTTACAATTTGCATGACTTTTCAATTTTAAACACTTGAAGTTTATACATACAGATATAGATTTAGAACAGACCCTTTTCTTTTCTTCGTCGAATACGTTCCTAAGCCTCTCAGTAGAGATGTACACTTTTCTTATGTATAATGAAAGCAATATTATTATTATTGAAGTTATAAGGGTACTGCAGGTGAACCGGTCTGAACTAACCCCACAAAGAAGCATTTCGGTTTTGGCACTCTTGGGAGAAAAAGAAAAGGTGAAAGTTGGCGTTCAAGTTCGGCTCAAACAGTGGATTGTTCGACCCCCAGCGAAGGACGAAGTTGGTGGGCAAGTCCTGTAGCGGGTAATACCATTATTGCAAACCAAGCAACAGATATATGTCTCAATAATACAACGGATTGCAAGATACTCTGCAGCCGCACCACATAGACCAAGCTCTACAAGTTTCTATGAAGTAAAACAGCAAATATCAACGAGAATGCAAACATGTTATTGATGAAAGTGAGGCAAATTCAGATACACTGAGCCCTGAACATGCAGCTACAAATATATGTTTATTTTAGAGTGTCTTATGTAACACCATTGTAATTAGTTCTTTATCATGTACATTTTCCCTCTTACACATTATACATTAACCATCAAGGCTCAATGATGTTGTTAGAAAATTACAAACTTCATCCATCTCTTGAGGGATTGTGTAGTGACCCAGCCTGCATTGCAGTATTAAGCATTTGTTAGAATCTTGTAGCTAATAACACAGTTCATGACTATAAACGACAACCAAAATGCTGTTGTAATAGAAATAAATACCGATCGTAGGTTCGAAAGGTCAGATTTTGAAATCCAGCTGAACTTAAGGTCTGTGCTGATTTTTCTCCATGCTTGTATGCAACAACATCATCACCTGTGGCCAAAAGTAAGGTAAGACTTCATTTACAGAGCATACATCTCAATCTCTAAAATCTTGATACATTGAAAACATTTGATTATGCTTGGTTATGACGATATTACCAAAACATAGAAGGTGTATGGGTAACATATACCAGTTATTCGGTTTTCACTTCATTTTTCAATGGAGAAGAGTAAAACTTGAAGCAATACAATAGTTGGTATCAACAGTTTATAAGGTTAGTTGCAGAAACATTATTAGGCAATCCTTATGGCACAAGTCAAATACCACTTTGTTTTATCTTAATAAGATGTACTTGTCAACATATACATGTACTAAAATAGGATAAATCAAGATGGACCACCTGTCATACAGAAAGATAACAAAGTTATCTATTCAAACGAATGGTTTGGATGCAAATTTGAAGGAATCCACTACTGAGTTCCTATGACTAAAGCAGCCACAATGGTCTTGTTCGTAAGGTCAATTAAACAGAGGGACAGATGGATGGCCGGGGGAAACTATGCTGGACTACTGGAATTACCACTTATGAACATTCAGCAGACAATCAAGAGTGAGGATGAGTCAGAATTATTGTGTATATGACAACAGGAGAACTAGTCTTAGGTGTCTAGCCAAGAAACCTTCCCCCACAATTTATTGGGCCCCACAGATAGCCTCTTTCCCAACTCTTTGGTCTTAAAAATGATGGTTGATGCTCGCATAAAAGAAGACAAATAAAAACTAACAATTTTACAGTAAAACTATTATCAAAAAAACAAAGTAAAGCAGAATCGTCATTGAAGTACTTATAAATAGATCAAAGCTATTGCCCAACAGAACTTGAAAGAATTTCAATCTCCTGTATTTTCCACTGAAAAGCATTGAACAAAGACCCGTCCAACCAGTACGTAAAACAACTAATGAAATATTGTCATTCCCTGAGAGTGTAAGATATGGGACACAATAATTCAATCTATGTCACACTTCTCTCTTTGTCGCATATGTTTGTTTAGTAGTTCAGAATGTTTGATGAGAACCATTTAAACGTATGTAATTAAATCTTCACCACTTTTTCGTACCTAAGCCATGGCAGAGCAAAACAGGCAAAGATGCTGCACGTCCAGAAGCCTCATATGCTCCTTCCATCCGATTCTTCAAGTTCCTACCAAAAAATGGATGCATTATTCAACATATTGCTTAATCCTACAGAGCACGAAGTTCATGTTCAGGGCTTGTATGGCCTGCCCAGGGTGCTATCTGTTACATGTTGAACGCCAACCTAGAACATGGAAGCCAACCACTTAGACCAACTATTGCACTAAGGTTGACTGGGTACACATTTCCATTTCCATACTGTGCACGTATGGAGCATGTAGCAGAGTAAAGAGCAGAGGCAGCACCCATACTGAAACCACCCACTCCAAGTTTGACTGCAAGATAGATGTAAGTTATAAAACAAATCAACTATACAGAAAACCTTGGTGAGAGGTGCCTTAAATGGTAATCCTATGACAATATATCCATCCTAAAGACAGAGCAATAAACTCACTAAATTGCTAAGCAACTGATGTGAAATTCAAGTTGTACACAATACAAGCCATGCTCTCACAACCTATTTAAATAGAATTTTCAGAAGGACTATTTTTTAAAACTAGCAAATAGCATGATAAGGTCATATTACATTTGAAATGAATGTGAGATGAATAAAACTGACTCATTGGGATGTTTCTATTCTCATAAAGGCAAACTAGTGTGACGCATCATACTTAAAATTGGGGTAGCTGCTGTAAGGTACTCTTTTCTAGATTCGTTCGGCTCATTCAATTTGTATTAGAAAAAAAAAAGGAGTATTTACAGAAAAATCATAGAGCTCAATTCGCAAGACAGAGCAAAAAAACAAAAACATATGAATTTAGAAATTACATAAATTGGAAAAAGAGATGAAATGAAAATGCAATGGCTAAACAAAAGACTTTGACCTTATCCAATGACTTAAATGAGATACAAAGACAATGAGAATATGCAAGTTCCAAACATAATCCCAAAATATTCCAAATGCAAACATTCAAGTGAATATGCTGCATTTTAACTAAATGGAACTATCTATCCATGTAACTTGCAGCCATGGATCTAGAAGAAGAATCTCAAGAGCTGCAGATGTCACTTACTGCACTCAGGCTCAGTCGACAACAGATTGGCTACATGTGCAGCTGAAGCATCCAGCCCTTCCAAATCATCAGGGGCATCATCTGATAAATCACCAACATCAAACCCTGAGGCAAGTCATACAAACTACATCAACCTTGCTAAAAGCAAAATAAGTCAAGACATACTGACATTACTATTTTGTTGAGGGGAAGCGGAAAATAGGATTGTAAATCTAAATATTAAGACTTCATAGCAAAAAAGTATGGTTAGACAACTGTAGAATTTAGTTGGCAGATTATGGATAAAAACTCTAATAAAATTATTAACGGCCCCAAATATCAAACAAATCTTAATCTGTGATCTTCTTTCCTTCCTATTCACAAGAAAAAGAATCATTTCTTAATTGTTACGTTCATCAAGCACAGCATGAATGATAAACACTACAGCCAACTATAATCTGAGTTGGGTTGATTTGTTAGCATGAAAACAAGATTGAACGAATGAGTGCTTGGGAATCCACCAAATATGGCTACTAGCCTTATTGGGCAATTCCATTTAATCTGCCACATCAGATTGCAATGAGCAATATAATCAGTTTCTTTCTGCAATCAATGAAGCATGTTTACATGTATGTCTGCAACATAATCCTATAAACTGAGTTAAATCAATTTGTTTGGAAATAAACATAATGATTAACATGAATCAACAAAGAGAAAAGTTCAATCTTTAAGTAATACCTCTCCTTCCTTCTTAGCAGGTGCTATAGTTTTCTTCTTGCGACCAATGTAAACCCCATAGTGCTGGAGATACCACTGCTTGAAAGGTACTGCATCAATTGTAAGAAGCAAACTTCCCACTTTCAAGTATTAGCCTGGCAAAAGCAAAGGCAATATTTCTATTCAAGGCACAAATGCATCATGAAAGATAAAAATTGAGTGAATTACATGCGAGTCAACCAAGAAGACTTATCAGGTATGGAAGTTGAGAGTCAACGAAAGTTGCAAAAATAAATCCATCAAATGCAAAGTTCTCAACCAAGAAGACTTATCAGGTATGGAACTAGCATTTCATCTAGGCATGGTTAATCACCTGAAAATAAGAAGCCTTTGAAATACCACAGCATCCAAGCCACCAATAGCCAATATCTCGTCTTCACTTGTTTCCTAGGCTTTCACTAACCAACTTGGAGATGGCAAAAATCTTTCGTCAGACAATGAGACATTTCAAAGTCTACATTGTTATCTTTTGAAAGAGTAATTGCACCAAACACCGATTCAAAATTAAGCAAATATTATATCAAAAACAATTGCCAACATGACCCTTTGGAATTGATCTTTTAAACACAGAAAGTAAGCAAACAATTGAAAAGAAGAAGTCCCAGACAAAACAATTTTCTAAGTGGGTGTCCTCAAAGTCCAAAAGCTCATCCGTTCTTCAGCCAAGAGCCTCAACTCAACACAAAATACAAACTACATAACCCCAAAACCAATCAAAACAACACAATATTCCTTTGAAACCCCATGTTGACAACCCAAAACCCATCACTCCAGAAGCTAAGACCACGACTTTATTCAATAAAACACTAAAAAAAATTAAAACCCAGATAACCCAATTAGAGGCATAGATATCAATTAAAGATTAGAACAAAATATAAGCCCAAATTAAAGTTATTTGATGAACAGATGCGAGAAATTACAAGGGGAAACAAGTTCCGAAAGAAGATCTGAGGAGAGGGAAGTTGCGTCCCAGAGGTTGCGTCCCAAAAAGAAGTTACTGATAATGAACTTTATTTGATCTCAAAAAATTTCCATCAACATATTCCAGTGGTCATAATGACCATCAAAACGAGGGATGGTTGGTTGCACAAAATTGGATTATGTAGCCATAGGTGAAATGGAAGAAATTTTACTATTGCTATAGGTGAACTCTCAGACCTCACATCATTTTACTCACAGGATAAGCAGTGGCTCTCTCTCACTGGTCGGCGTAGTGGTGATGGAGATGGTTGCTGAAGCTTTACTATTTAGTGAGGAGCTGGTGACACTGGTGCCTTCTTCTTGGTGGCCACTAGCGGAGTGAGTAGAAGGGAGTCAAGTGTTTTCAAACTGTTGCTATTGGAGATGCATCTGGAACTAGCATTCCTCAACAACATCTAGTGGTAGCTAAAGTTTCATATGAAGGCGATGAAGTGCGACAACAACAGACACATGGAAAGGCAACAACATTGGTGGCATGGGATGACATTAGTATGCCAGGTGCATTCGTCGGAGTGATCAATGGTGGCAGTAAATTATTGAAGGTGGCCGTTAGGAGGCTAGGGTTTGTTTTCTTGTGAAATTAAGGTTTCTAAAGTGGAAGAAGAGGGATGTTTCGTTATTGGTTTATATATTCTAGATTAGGGATAAGGAATTCTTACTCTATAATAAGGAACACTTGGTAATATACTAATATGATTGTCTAATCCTAATTCTTGAGTCAGGTATGTTTGGTAATAAGAATTACATAATCTAGGTTTGGGTTAAATATGTTTAGCAATATGATTGTCTAAGGTTAAAACTAGGATAGGGTTATCTAGTTTTTGGATTAAAGTAATTTTAAAATTAAATAAAGTTATTTTAAATATATAATGATGTATTCCTTATCCCATATCTAAATAAAATTTAAAATATATTTAAATTTAATGTTAATTTCAAAAATGAATCAATTATTTTTCTTACTGTGATTAAAGTTAATAATTAGATTGATTCTAAATTAAATTAAAAGAAAGTTGTTCAAGAATTATAATAAACTATTTTAAATTATGTTAAAATTAATTGATTAGACTCCCTAATTAGGAAAGGCGTTTCTTAACTGAAATTATTTATTTCAATTTGATTAAAATAAAATAAAATTTATTGTTTTATTTATTTAGATCATTGTTGTTCTATTGATTTGGAAATTACTTCTTTATGAATTTGAACAATAAGTTTCTTGATTTATTAGAAAATACATTTTCCTTGATTAAATTTGAAAAAGGCGTTTTCATTTATTAATTGAGAAAATGAGTTTTCTTTAATATTTTTTAAATTTATTTTCTAATTTAATAAGGAATGATTATCTAATTAATTAAGGACCTATCTCTAAGTAAATAATAAAATGATTTTTAATTTAATTTAAAATATTTAATTTAATTTTAAGAATAATTTTCTTTAATATTAGAAATTATTTTTCTAATTAAGAAAATATTTTTAATCAAGTTAGTCTTAATTATAAAGTTTAAAAAAATTTAGGATTAAATAGGCAAAAGGTACGAATTGTCCCTTAACAATTCCTAAAAGATCTTAGTTAATCCCTACCGTTATTTATATTATCACGTTAGACTTTAATGTTTTCCAAAATAGTACTCGTAATATCGTAAATCTTAATAAAGTTTTTTTGGTAGTTTCTAATATATGGGCCATTAAGTTAGCCTATGTGATATTACAATTAGTAATTTAAACTCACTAAATGTTGATGGGATATTAAAAACATTTTCTTTAAACACTGACTAAAGGTGAGACTTTAGCGTTCACGTTTCACGGAAGGTTTAAATAAGCCTCTACTGTTATCTCTATTACCACTTTTACGTCATATTCAAGGTGTAATGAGTGTTATTTTAGTAATGTTAGGGTACAAAGTAGTATTAGAAAAATTGATAGGCGCTTGCTTAGACTTTTTACAAAAAGTTATTGCGTCTTTATCTAAATTAAATATAAGATATTTAATGAATAAAGACTAATATAAGATATTAATTTTATTTGTGTTCTAATTGATATTTAATTAGAATTAACTTTAATTAAATTACTAAAAAATCGAAATCTTATCACAAAAAGGTTCTGGCTCTAATTAAAGAAGTTAGCACTTCTTGTCTACCCTCTTATATAACTTGTAGAGTTCTCTCAACATATTCGTGTGGATATCGTTAAAGGTTAAACATGTATACAACTACGGTAGTTGTGATGAACTAATTTCATAAATAATTAGAGAGAAATGAAAAGAAAAAATCAAATTACATAATAAGATACGATTTACGTTTATATTTATTATATTCATCCACTAATCTTGTTATAAAATTAAAATTATCTTAAATTTCAAAAATTCAAACAAAAAAATATTTTATTTTGTTGCATTATGCATAAGGATAAGATCTCACTCCGATTTCCTAACATGGTATTCATCCTAGATGAAACGATTAGATTGAAGTTCATAACAATCAACTTGGTTAATTAAACTAGAACTACTTTCCGTTTTTGACATGAAATCTTTTCTACCCAAAAACATAAAACATCTATTAGATCTCTTAAGTTAGTGAGCTCTCACTATTACCAAAAAATTACAATGTTATAACACCCTAAAACCAGTTTCAATGCTAACCACAAGATAATAACAAATCTTTTGAAATATAAAGCGGGAGTTTGTCTCACATTAGAGAAGGAGAGAAAAGAATGCTAACATATAAGTCTAGTGGGCTACTCCACCTATCACCAATTGATTTTAAGATGGAACCTCACTTGGACTTGTTTGTGGTCTAACTTTCCTTCTTGTGTGGGGTCGTAGGCCTTTTGTAAATTCTTACAAAATCTGCGTGTGCTAGGGATCACCAAACCCAAATTCCCCCATAGGGAATAAAGACTGTCAAGTTAAAACGAAGAACAGCTTGCTACTTGATGTCTGATTGATCAAGACTGCGTAGATAAACTTGAATTTGAATGTGTTATTGTTCATTCCAAATCTGGATGAGTTGGAAAATTCCAAGGGCCAATCACACTGTCCAGAATCAAGATTAATGTGTTAGGAATCTTTATGTAAAATTTCAGCTACGTCGGACGAGAAATCACTACCAGATAGTGTCTATAATTAAAATGTGCATTGATTGAAAAATATGACTATTTCAAAACCAAAACTTATGGTTCCACACCTCTCCGAAAGAAAAATTAAGTTATATGTGCGAGAGTCATCATGTTTTAGTACATTTCCTTTTTATTTTTTTTAATTTGTTGGCTATTCTCTAAATAAGTGTGAAGCCAACAACATTACCTCAATAAATTCAAAGTGCTACATTACCGGCGATTTAAAACGTCCTTGGCCGGAAAGGAACCTTTTGGAATAAAATCCATAGACGATAGGAGTGATAATGTGATGCGAGGAGCCGATCTCGTCATCTTTCCTTTTCTTAAGGGGTGCTTATCCACATCTGGTATCTTCGTGTGTGCGCATTGATCACACCTACAAGGCACCCAGAGATTCCCATTTCGAACAAAATGACAAACTAGTGGAAGCCACTAGTTTAACAACGATGACAAGCTAGTGACCAAGTCCATGCATCACTAGACATTGTCTACAACTTGCGTTGAAAATATTCTGAACATGGAAATCCATGCATCACTATACATTGTCTACAACTTGTGTTGAAAATATTCTGAACATACGATTCAATCATCAATTTGATCAAAATAAATTATGAAATAATATTTAGGTTGATATAAATAAAATAGAATTTAACTGATCTATATTGCATTTTATCATTACAATTTAAAAAGTGAAAAAAAAACATAACATGCCTCCTCACTTAAAGTTTGAACTACAAATATTTGGTATTTGAATCGAGAGTTCTTGATTTTAAGTATTTAATATCATATCAAGAATTATTCAAATTATATGTTGAATCTATTGAGTTAGATATATGATAAACTATATATATTTTTAAAAAAAAGTAAATTAGAAAACTCACGTTGATGTTAAACTTTTAAATAGGAATTATCTATAGCTTCAGAAGTAAAGGGATCAGAAAACAGCAGCTCGAGTGTGAAACGTGACTAACCCTTCGGTTCATCATGAGCCAGCCCTAGGAAGGAAAGATGCATGAAAAGCATAGTAGGTCTCGGAGCTAGTTGCCTTACATGCAACAAGGGATTTCGGGGAAATTTCTTTCAACACTAAAGTTAATATGGCTAAGAATCCTTTGTTGAGATAAATTGTTTTGTGAAACCTGCTGTATTGAAACTTGCTGAGGACCTTGCAATGGCAATCAAGCTGAAGAAGAAAAGAAGAGTGAAGATCAAGCTGAAGCATCCAAGACTCCTCAGAAAACTTGAGCTGATGATACTTGCCATAATTCAAGGTTGTATGGATCGAGGGAATGAAGATCAAGTCCAGATGAGTGAAATTCAATGCAAAAGGGAAGATGAAGGCAAGATAGAAGCAACTATGAAGAACTCAGAATGAAGGAAGTTTCAAAAATTGCAGAAGTAGAAGAACAGAACAGAAGAAGAGATGCAGACCAGGAAGAATGGCAAAAATCTGAAACAAGAGTCAAGGAAGATTAATTAGTGTAATCAAGACTTATTAGAGTCAAACAAAACAAGTGTAGCTGGTTCATCAAGCATTTCATTTTCATGGCTGACAATCGGATTTGCATGTCAGGATTTTGTCTCCTGAAGAATCAAGTAGCTGTTGAAGAAATCAGTTTCTGTTTTTTCCAAAAAGATAATTTGGTTATTTTTGTGCTTTGCCAAGTGAAGAAATACATGTACTAGGCTGGTTTTATCTTTCAGTTCATGCTTTTACTTTACAGTTGTTAGGAAAAGCTGTATCAGAATGTCTTAGAGCATATATGAAGCTCAATTTTCATTTTTTCCATAAGAGCATGTATATGAAAAAAACCTCATCAATACACAAGCTCTTCAGTTCAGTTTAAAGATTCAGTGTTCATTTTTCCTATCCTTTTTTTTGTTTTCCAGAAGCTAATCATTTTCAGTGATTGAATAGCTGTAGCAGTACACATACAAAAGTTGCAAAAATACTATAGTTTTACTTTTCGGATTCAAAAGGAGAGTTACATCCATTTTTCCAAATACACAAAATCGTTAGCCATACATTCACAAATTTATGAGGAATCTGTGTTACAATTCTGGAGATACATTATACATCTGGATTACAAATTGAGGAACAGAAGTTGCAACATTTTTCATCTTCTTGAAGTTTGCGTGAACAGTGTTGGAGGTGCTCGACGAAAGGCTTCAACCAAAATCTCCGTTCAATAGGTTGCGCAGTGGGGGTGCAATCTTCAATCCTTGAGAGAGCATCTTCAAGATCCTTCTCTCGATTCTATCCTCATAGATTAGACACCTTGTTTTATAAAATTATCAACGTAAATAAAAGAAGAAAAATAAATGGATGTTGATTGTAGTATATATTTGAGAGTTCATGCAAATTATTAGAAAATCTGATTGGATAGTCTTTGATAATGACATTTGATGAGAGTAATATGAAATATTTATTCATTATCTTTTACAAGACACTCGATAACAGTTTTTCGTATGGAAGATGCTGCTATGTTTATTACAATATTATATCGGGATTGAAATGTTAAGGAAAAATTGTCACATCATGTTTGCTAACAAGTTAATATGCTAATAGCAACTGGTTATTCTCTGTTGTTATCACATATAGATACGTCTCTGTCAAATAATCATCAAGAGTACGTCAGGAATCAAATGGCACATCCTAAACTTTATTCCCTTTGGGCTTATATTCTATCATATGGCAACGAAATGAAAAATAATAAGAACTATATTCAGCTCACCACCCCCGAGTGGCCTCTATAAATACACCTCCAATGGCGTGAAGTTCCTCGCAGCAAAACTTTTGCAGCTCTTTGGGCGCAAGTTCCCTAGACTCCTAGTATCTTCTCTTAGTCTCTGAAATATTCACAGCATGGATATAGTCACAAGGTTGGTTGCAGAAAAGCCAGTGGTGATCTTTAGCAAGAGTACTTGTTGCATGAGCCACTCCATTAGGGCGCTCATATGCAGCTTTGGAGCTAATCCTACAGTTTATGAGTTGGATCAAATTCCAAATGGGCAACAGGTTGAGAGTACATTGCGACAACTGGGGTGTCAACCAAGCGTACCTGCGGTGTTTATCGGGCAGCAGTTTGTCGGTGGTGATCAGCAGGTGATGAGCCTGCAAGTGAGGAACCAGCTAGGAACAATGCTGAGGAATGCAAGAGCAATTTGGATTTGAATATCACATAATATAGTACTAATTTCTGAGGCTTAAACACTAAATGTCTCAAAATCGTCACTAATAGTCATTAATAACGATTTATATTCGTCACCAAAGACGTCGTCAAATCTCCGTTGCTAAAAACTATAGGCGAAGTTATTTAGTAATCGTCTTTTTGCCTACGCTTTATTTAAGTAGCGAAAAACTATTAGCGAAGTTTTAAGAAAACGTCGCCAATACATTTTGGCTACGTTTAAATTTCGTAGCTAAAAATTATTAATTACTTTTCTAATAACGTAGCTAATTGTTTTTAGCTACATTAAAACGTAGCTAAAAAGTTTTAACTACGTTTTTTAAAATATAGCCAAATGTTTTTAGCTACGTTTTATAAAATATAGTCTAATTTTTATTATAAATTTTAACAAAATTTTATATCATATTAATTATAATTATTTGTGACATTTTTAATCCATATTATTGTATATAGTATTTAGATTTTTTGTGTTAATTTATTATAAAAATAATTGATAATTTGAAGCATTATATATAAAAAAAATAAATATCATTAAATTATACCAACAAAAAGAATATTATTCGTATACAAGATTTTAATTACAACTGTAACAATTCCTATAAACAAAATAATAAATACAGATTATAAATACTAAGATTACAAAAAAAATTACAACATAACTAGAATGACCCTAGGTTTGTCCATGTCGTTGAGAGCAACTTCATTTGTCAACCATCATATACGAAACATTAGCCATGAGAATCATAAAAGCAACTTCAAAATCAGTAGAGTGCCTGAAATTATGCATAATTAAACTAATTTGTTTTCAATTAGGAAAGATAAGAGGGCAATGAAATGGGAAAGTAATCCAACAAAATATTCATTGAAAACCATTAAGTACTTTTCAAAGTACAACTTTATCATGTAAGCACTCAACAATCCAACCTGACAGTAAAACAAAAAGCAAGTGTTATAACACATGCATTGGGTGCCTCCATAGCTTGAGCAAGGTTAAGAATACTTGAAACAATAAGAATAAAGCTTGATGAATTAGAGTATATATGGTGCCAATGTATTTATTTTACGGTTATCCATGTTTTCTTTCTGTTTTGGAGTTTGTTTTAGTTGTTAGCTGCTCTAGTTCTAGATCATTCCATAGTTAGTTAGCAACTTTAGTTCCAGAGCATTCCATGAAAGTTGTATATAAACAAGTTACAAGAAATAAAAGATGGAGGAAAACCTTTCATCAAACGATTCAATAATTCATTCATAGTATCAGAGCAGGTTATTTCTCCCTCTTTTCATTCATAATCAAACAGCTTCGAGAGTCTAACAAAATGGCGTCTGGAAGCAATGCCAGCCGAAGTGAATATTAACCAAATAGCCTATACTACCTACATCCAAGTGAAAATCCTTCTCTAGTATTAGTGAGTCCTCCTTTAGATGGCTCCAATTATCATACCTAGTCAAGAGCCATGCGAATGGCACTGTTATTAAAGAATAAGCTTAAATTCGTTGATGGAAGTATTACTATGCCAGCAAGTGGAGATTCAATGTTTCCAACATGGGAGAGATGCAACACAATGGTGGTTTCTTGGTTGTTAAAACCATTAACACCATCCATCCAACAAAGCGTAATCTGGTTTGATTCCACACTTGAGATTTGGAAAGATTTACGAGATCAATTTGCTCAAGGAGATAACATGCGCGTTGCAGAATTACAAGGAGAGATTTATTCCTTCAAACAAGGTAATCTTAGTATCCCATATTACTATACACTTTTAAAAGGTCTATGGGATGAGTTCTTGAATCTAAGACTAACTCCGATTTATTCTTGTGAACCATCATGCTCTTGCGATTCACTTGAGAAAATGAAGACTTATAATCTAAATGATCAAATAATCAGTTTTCTTAGAGGATTAAATGACAATTTTTCAAGTGTGCGTTCACAAATCATGTTAATGGATCCATTACCAAAGATCAATAAAGTGTTTTCAATGGTTATACAACAAGAGAGACAATTTTCAGGGGGAGTTGCTGTACAAATTGCAGAGCCTAGTGTTTTTCTCAGTAGAGGCTATTCTAAAAAGCAAGAGGATAACTCATATCCTATGAAGAGTTTTCAAAGAAGTCAAGTAGTAAAGAAATCTATGTGTAGCTTTTGTGGATATACAGGGCACACCATCGATGTATGCTATAAGAAGCATGGATATCCTCCTGGTCATCCAAAGAACAAAGTGAAAATAATGCAGAATGTTAACACAGTATAGTTGCAAGGTGAAAACAATGAAGAGATAAATCCTAACTCACTTGGAGCTGTTGATACAAGTTCTACTGTGGATGCACAAGTTGATCTGTCAAAGGTGAGTCTAACTCAAGAGCAATATGTGAGACTTTTAACTTTGCTTCAACAACCACAGGAGCCAATCAGTTCACTCCAAGCAAACATGCTTACCACGAGCTTCAATCCAACTACTGAGCTGAAAGGTAATCATCTTACTTGCTCTTTTGCGAGGCCCGGAAATGATAAGAATGTTTGGATTATTGACAATGGAGCAACTGACCATGTTACCTATACACTTGCATATTACAACAGTTATAAGCCTCTACGTAACACACTAATTCGGCTTCCAAATGGTGATAGTATGCCAGCAACTCATGTTGGAATTATTAAGGTTTCATCTGATCTAATATTGATAGATGTGCTATATGTGCCAACCTTTCAATTCAATCTTATTTCAGCTAGCAAGTTGCTCAAGGATTTTGATTGTTGTTAAATTTTCAAGTCCAATTGTTGCCTCATTTAGGACAAACTTTCCTGGAAGAAGATTGGACTAGCTGAAGAAGTTCAAGGGTTATATTGTCTTACTCAACCACTGCCTTTGTATGCCAATACATCACATAACACTCTATCCATAGATAAAACAATCTCTGCTTTATGTCATGATGGATCTTTTGATATTTGGCATTATAGACTAGGGCACTTGTCAAATAAAAGAATCAAACACTTGCAAAATATTGACAGTGACATATATTTGTCAAATAATGAACCTTGTGAAATATGTCATTATGCTAAACAGAGGTGACTTTCTTTCCCCTTGAGAAGTTCATCAGTTGATTCTATATTCAGTCTTTTACATGTTGATATTTAGGGTCCTATATAAGTTGCCTCCTTTTATGGTCATAAATTCTTCCTAACCATAGTGGATGATTTCAACCAATATACATGGGTATTTTTTATGCAGTCAAAGGCACAAGCTAGAGAAATTTTGTAAAATTTTTGCACTTATGAAGAAAATCAATTTTCAACTTCTGTTAAATGTATTAGAACTGACAATAGTCAAGAATTCAATATGCTAAGTTATTATGATTCAAAAGGTATTGTGCATCAAACCACTTGTCCATACACCCCTCAGCAAAATGGGGTTGTCGAAAGGAAACATCAACATTTGCTTAATGTTGCTCGGGCTGTAAGATTTCAGGCGTCATTGCCACTCTCCTTCTGGTCTGACTGCATCTTTCATGCTGCTTATTTAATTAACTGTATTCCTTCTCCCATAATCAATAACAAAACTCCTTTTCAATTGTTATTTAATAAGCCTCCTAGCTTTTCAGATTTAAAAGTCTTTGGATGTCTATGTTTCGTATCTACTACTGATGTTACTAAAGGGAAATTTGATCATAGAGCACATAAATGTGTTTTTATTGTATATCCAGGCACTACAAAAGGATATCGGGCTCTATGATTTCTAGACTAATAAAATATTGATCTCTCTGCATGTTGTCTTTTATGAAAATATTTTCCCTTACTTTAAAAATTCTCATACTTCTGGTCATGAACACAAGCACACTTTTGAAACGATTTATCATGATTTTAACACTCCTACTTCACAGGCCAATCATTTTGTTGATGATTCTATCACCACACATCCAGTACCTACACCTTCACCTATTCCATCTTCTGATATCCCACCTACATCCCATTCTCAACCAAAACTCACAACTCCATCTTCTTCACCATTCTTACGTATATCCACTAGACAAAAGACTGCACCAGCTTATCTCAAGGATTATTAGGCACAAATACATTCAACTTCTTCTACTCTCCATCCCATGCAATATTTTTTGTCCTATTCTTATCTTTCATCTAAACATCATGCTTTCTCTGCCACCATTACTAATTATACAAAACCAAAAGATTCAATGAAGCAGATCAGTTAGCTTGTTGGAGAGCAGCAATGAAGACTGAAATCGACGCTCTTGAAGCAAACAATACTTAGGTTGTTGTAGATCTCCCTCCTTCTAAGCAACCAATTGGATGCAAGTGGATTTATAAATTAAGATTCAATGCCAATGGCTCTTTGGAGAGGTGCAAAGCTCGCTTAGTTGCAAAGGGATTTACTCAACAATCTGGTATAGATTTTTTTAAAACTTACTCTCCTGTGGCCAAAATGACCACTGTTAGAACATTATTAACGTTGGCAGCAACTAAAGGATGGTTTCTTCGTCAATTAGACATTAACAATGCTTTCTGCCATAGAGATCTTTCAGAAGAAGTACATATGCAACTCCCTCCTAGATTTAAGGCTTCTAAGCCTGGACAAGTTTGTAAGCTTTTGAAGTCTCTCTACGACTTAAAATAGGCCAGCAGACAGTGGCATTCAAAGTTAACGTAGGCACGTTATTTTAACAGTTTTAAATCAGGTCCAAGTGATCCTTCATTATTTCTCAAGTACACACTCCAGTCAGTCATTTATAGCTCTTTGTGTATACGTTGATGATGTGATCCTGGCCAATGACTCTATTGCCGAAATTGATCACGTTAAAAAAAATTACATGATCAATTTAGTATTAAAGATCTTGGTGTGTTGAAGTACTTTTTGGGGCTTGAAGTTACACATATTGAGAAAGGGATTAATATTTGTCAAAGGAAATATACCCTTGATTTATTGCAGGAAACGGGATTTCTTGGATGTAAGCTAGTTGATTCTCCTATGGTGGCTACAACTAAAATGTCAGCTGATGACAATACGCCATTATCAGACCCCAGTACCTATCGACAATTATTTGGGAAGCTTTTATATCTTACTACTACATGGCCTGACATTACTTTTGTTGTTCATTGTTTATCTCAATTTGTTGATAGGCCTACACAGTTGCAACTGGTTGCTGCTCATCACATTCTTCGCTACCTTAAATAAGTACTTGGTCAAGGCATTTTTTTTCTAACCTAAAATGATCTTCAACTCAAGGCATTTTCTGATTCTGATTAGGCTACTTATCCAGATACTCGTCGATCAATCACAGGCTACTGCATTTTCCTTGGATCTGCTCTCATTTCATGGCGTTCCAAAAGCAATCCACTATCTCACGATCATCATCTAGGGCCGAGTATCGAGCCCTTGCATCCGTCACATGTGAGCTTCAATGGATTTTTTACTTGCTGCGTGACTTTAATATATCTCATTCCAATGCTACTGTCATCTATTGTGATAATCAATCTGCCCTTCAAATTGCCTCCAACCCGGTATTTCACAAACGCACCAAACACATAAAAATTGATTGTCACATTGTACGACAGAAAGTTCAAGAGGGTGTTGTTCATCTTCTTCCAGTCTCTTCACATCACCAACTTGCTGATTACTTCACTAAGCCTTTGCCTCCTGCTCATTTCCGTTTTAACATTTCCAAGCTGGGCATTCACAATGTGTATTCTCCAGCTTGAAGGGGGTATTAGAGTATATATGGCACCAATGTATTTATTTTACGGTTATCCATGTCTGCTTTCCGTTTTGGAGTTTGTTTTAGTTATTAGCTACTCTAGTTCTAGATCATTCCATAGTTAGTTAGCAATTCTAGTTCCAGAGCACTCCATAAAAGTTGTATATAAACAAGTTACAAGAAATAAAAGATGGAGGAAAACCTTTCATCAAACGATTCAATAATTCGTTCAAAGAAAGACAAACATATGGCTGGACCAAGAGGGAGCTAGCATCAAGAGTATTGATTTGGGCTATGCTCTTCAAGCTAACAGGAGTTCCATAATAGTCCACCTGTAATCACATATTCTCAAAGCTTTTCTAAGAAAGGTATAAAGCATCAACACTATGATAGACTGCGAGTAGCAGAATTCCATGACAATTTGTACAGAAGTCATATCCTATCTTCCAAACCATGTATATAGAGCACATTTACTTAAAAAAGAAATTTATTAAAAAGCTAGTGGTAGATTGAGTCCATTTTCTTGCAACGATTTGAAAAGATACAAATAAATATAGTAGAAATCATTCTTCAATTTAAGCGGAAAAACACCCTTTAAGAGAAACATATACAAGATGAACGTGGAAGAGAAGTTTTCATAAAATTTTATGCTTCATAATAAGAATTTTGGAGTTTGTTACTCACTCATCATATGAATTGCTTTCAAAATGACTCTGTAGTTTTAGATGCCAATAACCACACATACCTTCTATCGTGGCATATCCTCTTTTTCACAGAAAATAACCCATAAGACAATCATAAATGTGCTTACATAAACATGCAAAAGGATAAATACCTCGATTTTGTCTAACATGGATGGATTAGCTCTTCTTATCCTTACAAAATTAAAATTTGTTTGAACTGTTTCAATATTTTTCTCCATTCTTCCTTCTGATAACAAACAATATTCTGAAATGATTATCAAATCAAAACATCCAAAAGAAAAATTCAAAGATGAGTAAAATCACGCTAACAACATATTTCTCAATAAAAGACTTCTTTGCTTCGATTTCTTCAATCGTCGCACATCTTACCACTTTAGTTCTAAATCCGACAAAGCAACAAAACATGACATGAAGAAAACCAAACGACAAGCAATTTATTCATATACTAACAATGTCTAATCAAGTGCTAAAACTCACCTATTCTGTGTTTGTTTCACGAGAATAGGTCTGCCAGAAAGCTTAACGGTGTAGTGATGGAAACTTAGGTAGTGAACCACAGAGCTACACAAATTGTAACGACCTGAGATGGTAGCATTGGCGTGGCCACGAAACGAGCTTGTATGAATAAATAATTTTCTTCACAATGTCTGGCATCCATGCAAAATCAGAAAATCAAGGACCCACATCTAACAGACATTTTCTCAAACAGAAAGTGGGCATAATGAATAACAGAATCGAAAAATGTATCGCAAAGATAATGAATATTGCATTATCACCAAACTCACCAGTCGTCGTCTCAGCTAGGTCTCAGCCATCTCATGGCCATGCTTTGGCAACTCTCAAAAAGAAACCCCGAAAAAAGAAACAGGAGTGAGGCACGAACAAGCAAGAAATTTCGAAGAAAGAAAGTGGAGGATTGAGTGGATTAGATATGCTTTGGGTTATGCAGAAAGCGACAACCTATAAAAACAATCTAAACGACGATAAACAGGGGAAGAAGAAAAGGGTAGTGTCAGCAGCAGAAAACAAGAAAGAAGAAGATAGTAACATGGCCTATAGTAATGTGAGGCCTTTGTGCATAAAAAGGGATTTGAGTGTTCAATTGGACCAACTGGAGAAGCATCTTGATGATCTTTCTAAGAAAAGTGAACTTACTGCAAAAAGAAGAAGAAGAAGAAGTTTATCAAGAAGAAGTAGAACAGAGACTTGTCGGAAGATGGATAGAGACAATCCGAAACAATAAAGAAACAAAATATAAAATGAAAATACAACAAGAAGGGATTTCGTTTTCGTTTCACTCCTATAAACTCTTTCATTTTCCTCCTATATTACTGTATTTGGCGATGATTTTCCAAAATGGTCGTTAAAGAGTACTGGCGGTAGTTTTCAAAATTAAAGTCGTTACCAAAGGTTCCATATTTGGTGACGGTTTTGACAATCATCGCCAAAATGGTTAACTTTTAAGTGACGATTTTGAAAATATCATCGCTAAAAGGTCTACCATTGGTGACGATTTTTAAAATCGACCCTAAATGTGCCACTTTTAGCTACACCTTTTAGAAATGTTGTCAAAAGCCTGTCCTTTTGTGACGATTTTATAGAAGCGTCACGAATACTTTCGGTTGGGCAACAATTTTCAACGGCGTCGTAAAAAACTTACTTTTAATGACGATTTTTAAAATGCGGCTAAAAAAAACATAACCAAATGTCTACCTTGTTGTAGTGGTAGCTATTTTCTTTTTCCCGATGTAGATACCTGATCGACTCTACCTAACATGGAAACTCCTCTTTTTTTTTCTTTTGATTAACTTTGTAATATTGCAAACCTTAGGCTTACATGGCAAATAATACAACATTAATTGGACTTATATACTACTTACAGTAACAATTAATGTTGTGAAATCGATACATAATTCGAAATCCATGATTATAAGGATGATAAATTCAATTAAAAATGTACCGTTTTAGGGAATAAAACAAATGTACCGTTTTAGTCAAGCAATGCTCTGCAATTTTTCGTTTCAAGCTCTACATGAAAATTTAGTTGTATTTGTATAAAATGTGATTCTATAGTCCAATATGCAAACATAATTTCTAGTTTTAGACAAGAAATTGGTCTTTTGCGATTTGGATAGTACAAAAATCTAGTTATAATTTTTTTTTGGTCTTAGACTAGGGTATTCACCGGCGGACCCAATGACTAATTCCCTCGCTGGTTTGTAGGCACCTCACAAGATGGGACAGCTAATCTAGTTATAATTTAATCATGTGCTTAATGGAACGAATATTTGTTCATCACGAGCAGTTTCCAAGTTGTATGTGTAGAAGTCAGATACGTGGGTCCTGAAGATATCTTCTTTCTTCTTTGAATTAATTAAAACGATGATCTTTTGCCTGCTATTAATGCCTGAATATTATCACTCGTCACTTTTCCTGAGCATCTCTTTTTTTTTTCGTCAAATATCTCCTTTCTCTTTGCCGCCCTCTTGCAATTGAGCTTCCAGGGAATCTTTTTCAGGGAGAAAAGATGACACAAATTGGATAAACCCAGATTCTTTCTCCACCTAATCAGCAGATGCTCTAAAGGAAAGAAATAGTTCTTACACTAGTCGAAGAACACTAAAGAAAACGCAGAAAATATAAACAGAGTTGAACAAGTTCTATGTTATGATATCACTAGTAGCTGTCAGAAACCACATGATCGCATGTGCTTCTGAAAACAATCAAGTTATAAGACCAGTATAGACTATAGGCATAAGCGAACAAAGATGTGGAAGATGTTATTATTCGATCATGAAATTCAGTAAGCAATAGTCGAAATTGGAATGTTAAGGACAATTTAATTATGTAAGATCGTCACAGTTACTCGAGAATGTATTCTCCTTATTTGTCACGTTGTGCATTTCAGCAAGTATGCTGATGGGAATCGTGTATTCTCGACAGCATCATAGACAAATTCTTCCCTGTCAATTGATAATCAAGGGTACGCCAGGAATCAAATGACATCCTAGAAATCTTTCAGCTTATATTCTTCCGTAATACCAAACTAAGAAAAGAAATGCAGTTAACCATCCTGATCAGTGGCATCTATAAATAGAGCTCCAATGGCTTAAGTTCCTCACATCAAAACACAGTTATCTCACGATGATGGTTGTATAATTGATCCTTAGATTTGACATTATTAAGATATCTGATGTGAAAATTACCGTGTTTTGATGTTATTTATAAATAGTCATAAGATAACTCAGTCGGTAGTACTTAGATACAATATGAATCATTCAGAGTGTTGAATAAGTCAACAAAGGATTCGTCACTCTAAAGTAATTAGAAAGAATGTTCTACTGTTCTTAATTAGTAATGATTTATAGAATTTCCTGGTCAAAGTGAACTGACTTTTGAAAAGGTGTTTTCAAATTTCAATTATAAATCAAATACTAATTAGTAAGAATGAACGTGATTGGATGAAAAGAATAGACATGGTATATATACTATGTCCAATTGGAACAGTGAATGACAAAATGATTAAATTATACATCATAACCATACATGGACAGGTTAAGTCAATTACTTTGACATTCCTGATATTTAGGTAATCATGACATGTTGCTAGACGTCAATCATGATTTATGATTATAAATTGTTTAATTAGAGAATTAAAGATAAATTACAAGAAGTTTAATTTATCTAATTCTAATTGTGAATTAGAATTGTAATTTATAATCATTGCCAATTTATTAGGAAACTAATGGGCCACACATTAAAGAGCAATTTATAAAAAAAAAATCAATTTAATTAAGTTGGACTTAATTATAAAGTTTGAAAAACTTTGGGGATCAAATATGAGATATTTGATTTTATTAAAATTAAATTAATGAGAATTAGATTTTAATTATAATTAAAGAAATTTAATTTTAATTAAAGACCCTAATGATTTTTCTATTTAAATAAAGGAATAACATTAAGAAGCTAGCACTTTTTTCTTCTTCCTCTCAGATCACTCTTAAGAATTGCTATGTGGATACTATCAAAGGTTGGACAATTGAACAGCTCATAATTGATCATTTAGAAAAGGTTTCAAAGGTTTTTCAACAGGAAGACGAACAAGGTACAATTTCTATTTCATTTTATGTTTTATTCAAATTTATTCAATTATCAGGATCTATTCAAAATCCGTAAGTAGTTTTATTTTACGTTGCGCTCATGATTTGATCACGGTTGGATCCCAACAGTGGTATCAGAGCCTCCTTTAATTATTTATCTTGAACTAGAGGCTATTTTTATTGACGTTGATAAATTTTTTTTTAAAGGTTTTAAGATTTTGAATATGTTTATGCTACTGTATTGCGAATGTTCTTCTCTGTTTTGATTTTGAATAATTGACAAGAATGAGGTTTATGCGATCTGGGGCATCTTGTTTTTGCGTTAAGGAATCTTGCTTAAGCATGCTTTGAATGTTTCCACAATTATTTTTATTTTGCTCCTGGAATATTGAAGAATGCTCACATATGATATGTTCTGTATTTGCGTATATTATGGTTTCTGAAACTTAATTATGGATTTACGCACTGCCTGGGTTTATGCACGATAACATCTGGAAATTTCTTTTTTGTGATTTATGTTTATGGAATGCCCACGTATAGATTCTAAAACAAATTGATTTGCATCTACCTTGTTTTGTTTATGTTTACGTGTGTTCCCTATTTCTACTATTGTGTTTGCCTTGTCTGTGTTTATTGTATTTAAAGATTATACAAACAAGTGGTTTAAAAACCATTTGAGAAATGTGTCACCAATGGCAAAACGCTACTGGTGATAGTGGATCGGTCCTTTTATGTTTTTCGGTTATTGAATTTGAAGATGAGTACCACCAACCTAACATTAAGGAGCATCATGGATGCTAATAAGCTGACTGGACCCAACTTTTGGACTGGTTATGAAACTTAAGAATAATTCTTAGGTAAGAAAAGAAGTTATACGTTCTTGATACTCCTGCTCCATCAAAACCTTGTTTAGAAACAACTGATGAAGATTGGGAGAAATTATGTTGATGGCGTTGAACAAGCTACATGTGTGATGTTAGTTAGCATGTCTCCTGAACTTCAGAGGCAATATGAGAACATGAATGCACCTACTATGATACTGCATCTCAAGGAATTATTTAGTGCACAAAGTAGGGTGGAGAGATAGCAAATCTCCAAGGCACTGTTTCAATGCAAGAAGATAGTAGGATCTTCAGTCAACCTACATGTACTGAAGATGATTGGGTATATTGAAAAATTGGCCCAATTAGGTTTTGTCATGGATTACGAATTAAACGTTGATCTGGTGCTGCAGTCTCTAAGTTCGAGTTTTTCACAGTTCGTCGTGAACTTCAACATGAACCAGAAGGACATGACATTGCCTGAACTATTCGACATATTCAAGACTGCAGAAGGGTGCCTTAAGAAGGAAGCTAGTTCTGTACTTGTTATCGGTTCTTCCAAAAGCAAGAAAAATGGCTTTAAGAAGAATAAGAACAAGAAACAGAAGGCTTCTACAAACGTAGTAAAGGCTAAAGGAGGTGTCAAGAAGAAGAGCAATGACAAGGGCACATGTTTTCATTGATGTGCCCTTGTCATCGCAGAGTCAATTAACATTGGAAGAGGAACTACCTATCTTATCTTGCTACCCTGAAAGATAAGAAGCTTAAGAAAACTATCTCTTTAGGTACGTATATAATTGAGATTAATCTTTCTACTTCTGTTCCACATAGTTGGGTATTAGATACTGGATGTGGTTCTCATATTTGTAATAACATGCAGATTGTAGCGCCCCCTTACCATAGGGTACACACCGGGACGCCTGCAGGTCATTCCGGTACATATCCTACGACAAGAAAGAACTACGA
Source organism: Erythroxylum squamatum (assembly GCA_025629845.1). Classification (NCBI taxonomy): domain Eukaryota; kingdom Viridiplantae; phylum Streptophyta; class Magnoliopsida; order Malpighiales; family Erythroxylaceae; genus Erythroxylum; species Erythroxylum squamatum. The sequence goes on along the minus strand of JAOTBA010000009.1, from coordinate 15,679,512 downwards.
ACAAACATCAC
>JAOTBA010000009.1:15660836-15678332 GCA_025629845.1 Erythroxylum squamatum | reverse complement strand
TTGTTACGGCCAATAGCCATGGGAAGGCCAAGATAGCTGCCAAGATCATCCCGTTCCTGAATCTGCATAAGGGAACAGATTGCTGATTTAGTCACTAAGTCAGTATTTGGGCTAAAGGAAATCACGGACTTAGTGAAATTGATGGATTGTCCCGACGCATGCTCATAATCCTGTAATAACGTCCGAATAGCCTGGGCTTCAGTGAGCTGAGCTCGGAAGAAAAGGACACTATCGTCGGCAAAGAATAAATGGGAGATGACAGGAGCCCCGGTAACAATCTTGACACCATGGATAGCCCCTTGAGTCACCCTGGCTTGAATGAGGCGTGAGAGAGCTTCAGCACAAATTATGAAGAGGTAGGGGCTCAAGGGGTCACCTTGCCGTAAACCACGACCCGGAAAAATCGGGCCAATAAAAGTACCTTGCTGAAGCACATGATAAGAGACAGAGGTAACACAATGGGCGATCAGTCCAACCCACCGGGCATTAAAGCCTAGCCTGCGCATGACGGCTTGGAGAAAACACCAGTCGAGCCTGTCATAGGCCTTGCTGATATCCAGTTTAAGAACCGCGTAGCCAGTGTTGCCTCGGCGCCGCGCCCTCAGATAGTGGATGGCCTCAAAAGCGACCACCGATTTGTCCTGAATATGGCAACCAGCGATAAAGGCACTCTGCGAAGGGGAGATGATTTTATGAAGGACACACTTCAGCCAACTAGCTAACATCTTAGCAATAATCTTGTAGAGGACTTGGCACAGGGCAATCGGGCGAAAATCAGACATATGTTCCGGCTCCTGCTTCTTGGGAATGAGGACAAGGATAGTTTCCTGCAGGGCCGGGGGAATAATACCTGAAGTAGCACACTGAAGACAAAAAGCCGAGACATCATCGCCAATAACATCCCAATAGAGCTGATAGAACCCTGGATTCAAACCGTCTATACCAGGCGAGGTGTCCCTTCCCATACTGAAAACAGCCCGACGAACATCTTCCCGAGTGAAGGACGCATCAAGCAATAAGTTATCGGTGTCCGAGAGGCAGAGCGGCACCCAATGAAGAATACTATCAGGGGAACAAACCTGGGAAGAATAGAGGTTAGTATAATAATCAGCAATGACCTGGGGGAGACTAGTCGTCCAGTCCCGCCACATGCCAAACTCATCCCTCAGTTGAGTAATACGATTCCGGCTCCGGCGGGCCGTAGCATGCGCATGAAAAAACCGCGTGTTACGGTTGCCTTCCTGTAACCAAGCCGCTTTAGCCCGCTGCTTCCAAAAGAGCTCGCGTTGGCCCAATAAGGCCGTCAACCGCTGCTTAGCCCGCAGAAAGTCCTGACGCGCAACCGCAGAACGCCGACCTCTGAGACTATTCATACATTGCCGAGACTCAGCCAGTTGTGACTGAAATTGTTGACGAAAGGTTTGACCCCAAGAATCCAAGAGGTGACAACAAGCTGCGAGTTTGGAGAGGAGGTCAAGATCAGCGTTGTCCCTCCAACAACGCTCCACTACCAACCTGCATTCAGGTTCCTTGGACCAATGATTTTCAAACCGAAACTTACGCGCCTGGGGTCGAGGAACATAGAGCTGAAACTGAAGCAGGATCGGGAGATGATCCGAGGTAGAAAGATCGAGAACCGAACCTCTGGAAACAGGAAATTGGGCGCGCCAGCTATCCGAGACTAAACACCGATCCAGTTTGGCCTCGACATGGTCCACACCGGTTTTGCCATTGTCCCACGTGAAAGGATAACCAGCAAGAGTCAAATCAGACAGACCAGCCTCCGTGACGGCATGACGAAAGCCGTTAAGCAAAAAAGGAGGTTGGCGGAGGCCCCCGCGTTTTTCGGACTGAAGGAGTATGTCGATGAAATCGCCAATGCAAACCCAAGGTAGAGAGGAAACCGAGGAAAGTTGGATGAGGAGCTCCCAAGTCTCAGTGCGGCGGAGGCGGTTCGCCTGGCCATAAAAACCGGTAATGCGCCAAGGAACAACACCGGGAAGGGAGACCTGCACATCAATAAAATGTCGAGAGGAACCCAATAAATGAACACCGGAAACACCCTTCCACAACAAGGCTAACCCACCACTACGACCAGAAGCATCAACACAAAAGAAATCATCATAATATAAAAGAGACTGTATTGCATCAAGCTGAACAGAGGTACACAAGGTTTCTACAAGAAAAACAAAAATCGGCCTATGCTCCCTAACAAACTGCAAAAGGTTCTGAACTGCCGGGGGAGAGCCGAGCCCGCGACAGTTCCAGCTAAGGAGACTCATGGCTGGCGGCCTACGCTCCCTAACAGAAGACAGTCGGTAGAGGGCCGAGAAGCATCGATCGGCACAGTCAACGCCAGGGGGCCAGGAAGCTCGACAGCCGTACCAGTACGACGGCGCTTGGAATCACTGACAACCACCTCCGAATTGGTGCCCCAAGAAGTAGCAGTCGGCACAGCGCTCATGGGGGCAGGGTCGCCGTCAACAGGATTGCGGTCGGGGGAGGAGCTGCGAGCGCTAGACTAGGGATCCCAACCAGAGAACTCTTCGTCTCGAAGCCAGCGGGACCCAATGGTCAGCTGAGGTTTGCGGGTAGGAGCTCGAAGATGCGGGTCGTACTGTCAAGGCACCACCGCTGCGTTGGTGAGGACTGGGACAAGGCAAAACTTCTCCCCGTGCCCAATGACGCCACATAAGAAGCAAAACCCAGGAAGACGTTCATATACCAAGGACACCAAAAAGCCGTCCAGATCCGCGGCCATCTTCAGTTTCAGGGAGGGGCGAAGAGGTTTATCAATGGCCCACTGCACCCTAACCCGGCAGTAAGGGCGGGTCGGATTGGAGAAGTTGTCCGGGTCGCCTTTGACGAACGTCCCCAGTTGATTCCCCAATTTTTCGAGAACAGAGGCGGAACGAAACCCTGGGCGGAGGCCGTGGAGTTGAACCCATAAAAGGAGATGAGAAGTGGGGACCTCCAAAGGATGCGAGTAGCTACCCATCTTCGCCAGTAATAAGAGTTGATTGTTAAAGGTTCATGGGCACATGTCTAGGACTCTATTCATGTCGATTTCGTGATAAAATTGGAAAGTGTAAGTACCGCCTTCCAACTCCGTGATGAGCATCCCCAGGACAGGACGCATGAGAGAGGCCAGCGTTTGTTTCATGGCCATGAAGTTAATGAGCCGTGCCGTGAGGAACCGACCCACTAGGCAGAGATTGGGATTTGGGGGAGCTTCAGGGGGCACCTCATCCATTGTGAAAGACACTACGTCGACCTCCCCACCGACCACAGATAGTTGAGCCATATCGACGGAGATGGAATCTTCAGCCATGGCCGACACACGAAAAGCCAACAGATCGCACTACCACACCCGAGGACTTGCAACTAGGGCAAGACGAAAAAACTTCTCACCGGAGAAGACCGAAAAAAGTATATTACCGTACTTGTAGTTGGAATGGTATTAAATTAATAAAGTAACATAAATTTTCATTTTTACAATAAAACGCTTATCCTTTTTTAAATGTGTGCTAAATAATTTTTATTATTTAATGAAAATAGAGGATAACATTATCATCATTTTAAATGTTTAATATTTTAACCAATATAATATTATTATCAATGATTCAAAAATCTATTTGATTCAGTCGGTTCAGTCATAAAAATTTTAAACCGTTCAACTTTTCGGTTTGATTTTTAACTTTCTAGTTTGATTTTTTTTAATAACTCTTCTTGTTGAAAACTTATCAAGTGGCTAATTATTCAGTCAATTTTTATTAATTAATAAGTTATTATAAACTAAAATAAATGAATTAATTTTCAATTAACAATCTATTTTTTAATTAAACTTCAAATTCACCGATGGATAAGACAATCTCTTTCGATTATATTTTAAATTCTTTAATTTTATTTAATCTTCAGTCTATTTTATGACTGTCTAATACCGGTTGAACCTTTCAAACTTTAAATCTCTTGTTTTATCGATTTAACTTTTAGTCTGATTTTTAAAATATTGGAGGTGTTTTTAAAAAAGAATCTTAACTTTATTTTTGCTAATGTATTTTTTTTACTTGCAATTCAATTACAAAATTGATGTTAGGTTTAGAAAATTTATCTAAAACAGTCTTTTGCATAGGACTTTTTGAATATGTAAAATTAATCACAAAAATATTTCATTTACCTGAGCCTACTCGTTTATATAATCCTTCCCCCTTATTCATAAGCTCGTCCAATGCAAGCGAACACAATTTGAAAATTGCAAGATAGCATCTTTTTTTTTTTTTTTACGTGAAAGGAAAGGAAAAACGAAAAATTACAAAATGAAATGAGAGAAACAAATCCCCAACCTATCTTCTTAGAGGAATGAAAGGCACCCCGTGGGTATAATTTGTAATGTAATGTTCCCTAGCTCAAACTGAGCGGCAAACTTGACAAGCCAATATGCACATCGGTTATCTTCTCTGTGAATACGGCGCAGGAGAATGACCTAGTTTCGACTAAAGAACTCATTGATGTCCGGTACAAGGCAATCCAGAGACATTGAACGTGTAGTTGGGGACGACAGAATATTAATCACTACAATCTAATCCACTTCTATCATAATCCGACGATAGCCCAGATTCCAAGCAAGGTTTAGACCTGATAAGACTCCCCAGATGAAACATTGAACGATAAAATCAGCCTTGTCCTAATGTTTGAACTTTTGATTTAGACCTGATAAGACTCCCCAGATGAAACATTGAACGATAAAATCAGCCTTGTCCTAATGTTTGAACTTTTGATGATCAAAAGAAACCATCTTTTTATTGTTTCTGATTCATTTCGTGGATAAGTGCTCAAGAGGCGCACTGTTCCCTTCAAGGTGACTGTGACAGCTGCTTATGTTGGCTTTATGTGCCTGCCAGCTTTCAGGCCCTTTTTAGAAATTTGATGTTAGGTTTACCTACACCCTAGGGTAGCAACATTAAAACCTTAGGGTAGCAACATTAAAACCTTCTAAAGTGATTTTGTACCTTTTATAGACATAGAAAAAGGGATCATGGAGGATCCATATGTCTAGTGTTGTTCATTCCTTATAACAAAGTTAACTATCTGTTCTAAAAATAACCTCGAAAATGATTGAACGGAGATCAGGTTTACCTTTTTGAAGACTAATTAATCTAGATCATTTATTAAGCAATTTTATTATCCTTATTTGGATCAAATTACATAACTTAACCGATAATTTATTAAAAGCTAAATTTACAATTAATAATTGTTCGCTTAATAAGAAAATGACAAAATTGCCCCTAAGGACAAAAATATCTTAACACGTGGGAGGTTCAACAAATGTTGGTGTTATGTCTACCTATTGGATTCCCATAAGAAAAGCTAAGTGGCCTCGAAGTCAACCAAGTCCAAAAATCAGGTATACTGAAAGAAAACGACTCTATACAGATTGCAAAGCAACAAACATAACCACTGAGGATGGAGTAACCTACAAGGATCTATTTATGGAGAATTCATTGGCAAAAGATGCAGCTTAAACTTAAATACTTGCACAGGAATTTAATTTAAGTTTAAATACTTGGCAACATTAAGAAAACATTTCACTCTTGTTGTCTTGGCCATCAGCATCTCCTTTTCCCTCTCTCAATTTCCATTTCTCCTGCGTCTCTGTTTGTCTTCGTCGGTGCCCACAGTCTTCTTCTCCGTCGACGTCGAGCTTGCCAGTTCAGCTTATACACAAGTAAATCTTTGTTTGAAGTTGTGCGTTCTTAATGTATGTTAAATTATGACCCCTTCTTCATTTATGTGGAGAGTTTTTTATAGGTAAGTAGTAAAGGACAATAACAAGGTTTGACTCCAAACCAGTCAATATTAACTTGCAATTATGATTAATCATATTTATTAAAAGAAATCATATTATGCAAAGTCCATCTTAAAGGTTTAAATGCATGAAATCTAGATTTGAGAATTCGGAATGTTCTATCTCTAATAACACAAAACTAACCTTTCTCTTCTAAGGAATCTGCAAACACCTAAAGGATTTCTTACAAGCTTTATTATTGGATCGAGCATTGTGAAGATCATCTTCAAAAGTGAGCTGAAACCATGGAAGTTTTCGACGATCGAAGAGGTTTAGCAGTAATGGTTGCTGCTTTCTTGGCATTGCTATATGTTGGTGTTACTCTTGTATCTTTTGGTCCACGATCCATATCCTTAGAAGGTAACATACCCTGTATTTTTATTTTTTGTTTTTTTAATTTAATGAAAAAATTTGTTTATTTGAATTTTATTTTTGAATTTGATTTATTTCAATTTTCAAAATATATAAAATAATAAAAGTAGATTTTGTTTTATGTTTATGTTTTTTTAATATGATTTACTATCAACCAAAATACGTTTATTAATTACTCTTAAGTATCGTCATCAATCAAAATAAGACATTTTACAAGTAAAGTTTTTAATTCATAATTTAGTTATTTATATATAAGGATATAAGATATATAGAAAAACCCTTCAATAACTTAAAACTTTGAATTGAATATATTATTCATATTAAGACGGCGAGTCTTGGAGCAACCAAAAAAGTTACTCTTTTGTGACTATAAGGTCATAAATTCAATTTACAGAAATAGCTTATTTGTAAAGATAAAAAGGTAAGGTTGTGTAAATTATGACCCTCCCTATATTTCCGCAAAATGGAGAGCTTGTGCACTAAATATGTTGACTTATTCATATAAAAAAGGTATTTAGATATAGTTTTTTATTTGCATATGAATTAAATTAATTTTAGTACGATGATGTGTCAATTATTATTATTTTCTTGTAAAAGTTAAGGTTTTAAAAATCAGATCAAAAATTAAACCAATAAAATAATAAGTTTAAGATTTAAAGGGTTAATTAGTATTAGTTTGTCATAAAACTGGTATACAATAAAAATTTAAAAATTAAAGAATTTGAAATAAAATTAAAAAATAGATTGTCCTTATAAATGACAGAAGAGCTCAGGCTCATTCCAACTTGACTCGGCCCTGCTCGAAGTCAACTCGAGCCTAATGAAGGCTCGGGAGGACCCCATCAGGACCAAGCTAAGGCTAGGCAGCCTTGGACCTGATCTAAACTCATAATAGACCTGTGTCTAAAGGTGCAGGGATCGGACCAGTTGGGGCTTAGGCGGGTTGTCTTTTCTCATTGAAAAAGTTTAAGTTTAATCAAAGAATGGACTATGAAATATAAATTAACTATTTATTTTAGTTTATAAAAATCAATTGATTTAAGAAATTTGCCAATTTTTTATGACAAAGGTTGTTAAGATAAATCGAACTAAATTTTTAGAAAACGAATTAAAAAGTTGGCTTAAGAACTGATTGAATTTTTTAATCTTTAATAAAAAATTATTAAAATTTGTTCATTGTTTAATGAAAATGTCAGTGAATGTAATTTTCAAAAAAATGTTAAATTGTGAAACTTTATTTTCTTCATTTTTAATCAAATCAGATATTATATTACGTCGGTGTTTGATGTCATTGAGTGACTTGTTAATTGGTTTTTTAGGAAGTCTAATGAGCTGGACACAGAGCACAGTTCCTTCACTCACGCAAGCCCACGTATCAATCACATGCGATAGGTCTCCGACAGATTATGATGTCTGCTCTATCAACGGTTCATCACTGTTGGATCCTAACTCCTCAACATTCTTTATCATGCACCCCAACAGATCTAATCAAACAGACGTCGTGATGAAAATCCATCCTTACCCTCGCAAGAAAGACAAAACGGCGATTTACTGGGTTAAAGAGATTAACATTATCGCAACCCCGCCAAAAGTTCCCTGTGGAGTCACACACAATAGTCCAGCACTGGTATTCAGTACGGGTGGGTACACTGGTAACTTCTTTCATGATCTTAACGAAGGCCTGATTCCTCTCTACATCACCATACAAACCATATTTTATGATCAAGACATCATCCTTATAATCAGTGATTGGAGGGAATGGTGGGTCCGAAAGTACGCTGATTTGCTCCTCCACCTCACTCGCCACCCTGTGATTAACATGGACAATCAAACGGCTACCCATTGCTTCCCATCAGTTACTGTGGGGCTCATCAAGCATGGTCCGATGGTGATAAACCCAACGATGATACCCCACCCAAAAACACTCATCACTTTCCAAGAACTACTGCAAAAAGCCTATAGCAACCCAAGTAATCTTCAAGGTAACAAAAGTTTCGTTTATTTTTGTATTAAATATTTGGATGGCAATAAGGGCCAACTTGGCCTGACTGAACTACTTATTTTTTAAAATTAAAAAAGTTAAAATGACATCTTTTTATTTATAAGTGTTGAGCCTCGAGTTGGGATAGACTTGTGCAGCTTGAACTCAATTTGGAACAGGTTCGGTCAACCCGAATTTGATACATTAATCCCTAGGTGGGCCAGGCCGAGCCAAAGCCCAACTATCATCTTTATTAAAAATTTTGATTTTGACTTATAATTTTATGATTAATATTAAATTTATTTACTTTTCTCCTAACAAAATTTCATTAATTAAATTAGCAGCTGAGATTTTTCTTAACTTTAATCACTAATTGCAATTGGTTATATTTTTTATAAGATATTTGGTTATATTTTTTATAAGATTTTTTCTTTTTTAGTAGACATATTAATATTTTTTTTTGAAAATATTAATATTTTTAATAATAATAATAATAGTTTTTGGAATGTTTATTATGTTTTTATGTTTATACTTTTTGGGGACATAGAGATATCATATTAAAAATATTATTTTTATAAAATATTTGTATTTAATAACGAATATCATTATTAATTAATAAATAGAAATTAAGTAATTGGTAATCATGAGTTAGTATAGAACAAATTTAATTATTCCTCACATTAGTTTTTCACCATATTGCAGGACTCAACAATATTGACCTGGAAAAGCATAAATCATCAAGAGCAAGGCCACGACTTGTCATAATCCATCGGGTAGGTGCCGGAGTTGGGAGGGTGATATTAAACATCGAGGAGGTTATGACGGTAAGCGAGGAGGTGGGTTTTGAAGTGGAAGTGTTGGAGCCAAAACATAGCAGTCGGTTGGCGGATTCGTACTGGTTGATCCATGGAAGCCATGCAATGATTGGAGTTCATGGAGCAGGGATGACACATCTGTTTTTTCTAAGGCCGGGTTCGGTGTTGGGGCAAATAATACCGCTTGGAACAAAGTTTGCTTCATGGGATTGCTATGAAAAGCCTGCAAGGGTTTTGGGGTTGAGGTACTCGAAGTATGAGATTGAAGTTGCAGAGAGTAGTTTGATTGAGAAATTTAAAGTTGACGAGTTGGTGCTCAAGAACCCTGAAGCTTACGTCGGAGGAAACTGGTCCAACATGCATGTGTACATGAGAGAACAGAATGTGAAGCTCGACATTCCAAGGTTTCGGAGATTCCTAAAGAGGGTTTATGAGAATGCTAGGGAATTTATGGATAAAGGGTATTGATTAATTAATTATGTTTAGAAGGTAAATAAGTTAATATTCATTTATCCATTAATTGTCACTTATGAAACATTTTTATAAAGATAATTCGACAATAAGAAGAGATGTATACTCCCAAATGGAGGACAATGTAGTCATGATATGGCACTTCCTAATCTATATGAGCAAAATGAGAGAGTTGAGGAATGAGTAAAACATCACTCAGCTTGATACAACATTAAGCAATTTTCCAAACCTTTTTGGAAGATTAGTGAAGAAAATATAACAGGAATCTCTTATTTCATTTGCTTAGGTTGAGATTAGAAGTCTTACAAAAGGAGTTAGCCAAAAACTCATAATTTTATCCAAGGACTGTAATTTAATCAAATTATCATATTTATAGATTGATATGGTATTTTATTTCTTTATTTTTATTAAACTTTTTAATTCTTATGTTTCAATCAAGTCTTACCATCATATTTGGTGTTGGAAAATTGATTAATTTACCTAACTAACTGAAAACATGATGTTATTTCACAAAACCCAAATATAATTAAAACTAATATTTTAAAAATTGAACAGGTTAGTTTAACAATTTTTACTTTTAAAAATCAATCAACTTATTAATTAATTGGCTAATTTTTGTAAATTAATCAAGTTTTATAAACCAAAATAAACCAATTAATTTTTTTAACAAATTTTTCAATTCCATTTTAAAACTTTCAATAAGTAAGGAGAAATGTTTTCATTAATTTTTTAAATTCTTCAATGTTATTCGATCTTTAATCATTTTTATGATGATTTAATACCAATTGAACCTTTTGAATCTTAAATCTTCTATCTTATTGATTTAACTTTGGTCAAGTTTTGAAAACATTACTTAAAACCATGGGAGGAAAATTCAATGGCCTGAGCCCCATCATATTCAATTGTATCCACTACAAGAGAATAAGGAATTAGCGATGCAAAATTAACGACGGAAAAGAAACCGTTGCAAATTACCGATAGATTTATTATTCCGTTGGAAAAGTTGACTGGAAAATTTTCGTTTAGCGGCGATAGTAATATACGTCGCTAAATATTTGGGGAAATCAATTTGCGACGGAATGTAGCGACGAAAAAAATAATCATTGGTAAATAAGGCGAGAATTGTTGGCAGAACGGTAAAGTTTTGAGTTTGCCAATGGAATATTTCCGTCGGTAAATTCCGTCGATAATTTTAAAACCTACACGTCGTTGTCTGCTTCCGCTTATCGCTCCTTCTTTCTTCTTCCTCCCTGCTGCAGATTCTTCTCCGACGATTTCTGGTCTCCTGTTCGTCGTGTGTCGTCAGCGTTGTCTTCCTATCGTGCTGCGTGGGAAGCTTGTCCTTTTCTCCGACCATTGTTCCATTTTCGCAGAGGTATACATGTGAACCCATGGATGTTTGTGTTTCTTTGATTAGTTTTTGTCTTTGATTTTAACTTTAGTTTTGTTGTTTTGTGAATGGATAAGAATATTTAAGGTAGAAATGTTAGTGATAGAAGAGAAAAAATGTGAATTTGGTTGTGATGTTGGGATGATTTTTTGATGCATATAAGGTGTTTAATGAAATGCCTCTTGTTTGAAAAATGTATTTGTGTGAAGATGAACTTTATTTGTTTAAATTTACTATCTTATCAAGATTTTTAGCTTATGCAACATTTGATGCTTGTGTATAACCTAGAAAAATGTTAAACACTATATTTCACCCATCTAAGTGGTTACTAATTAAGGTCTTTAAAGCTTTTGTAAATTTGAGAGTTTAAAAGAAGTGACATTATAAGTGTGTTTACAAGTTAAAAATTAAAAGTGAAAATGTCTTAGATTTTTCAATTTTACATTAGGCTTTAAGAAATGACAAAGATACCTAAAGTTGTTTCATAAAGCTTAAAAACAAAGAACAAATATGAAGTGATAATTTAAAGCTTCAAAATAATTGAATTTTGATTAATTTAAAAAAATCACTAAAAATAAACCTGAATGAAATAATCTCAAACAAAAAAAACCAATACGAAAAATGAAACTAAAGATAAAATACTTTATATATTTAGTAGACAAAAACATGCATTTATATGAAACAAGACATGACCAGTTTTCTAAATTTAGACATTTAGAGTTGATGCTTTAAAGGCGATAAAAGCTTGAAAGATTTTTTAAACATTTTAAGTGGCCTATCATAATTTGACTCTTTTCCTAGATTTCAATTATGTTTTATTATTTTATAAAGTTCTTTCTTAAGCCATTTTATTATAAAATGATCCATCCTTGCTCCTCACTCTCAACTTCAATAACAACGATGATTGAAAATTGATTTTAATAATAAAGTTTCTATCAATCAAATTTAAGGGAAAATGATAAAAACTTAAGGATAATCTCTATAAATAAGAACCCTTCATACCTATAGAACTTTCAAAATACACAATCCACATATGCGTTAAAATATTATCAAAATCAAGATCATCAGTATATACATCTCTAATAAACTCATAACCCATAATTCAGTATGCATAATACTCAATAATGCATGTATCCTAGAAAATGTATTAACTACTATATTTTCCTTAACCTACTTTTACTTTTAACACGTAAGGAAAAGTCTCAATAAACTTTATACAGTTGATATGTTTCTTACTCAGCTTAATTTGACCTTGGCTATATTTCAATAACTCATAGTCCATATGTATCAAAACTCCTTAATGTCTAAGTAATATTGCCAAGTCTCTAAGGCTCTCACCAATGTATACACATTTCTATTTTGAGTTAAGGCAATTTAAAGTTATTCCATTAAGTTTCTCACTAAATTATGAATTTAAATTTATAATTTTATCAAAATAGACCGAATTCCTACACCTGAAGCATTATACTTCTCTCAAAGCTGTTGAAAAAGTTAGATAAAGAAAACAAAGGAGTTAGACTTAACTTATCCTTCAATAGATTAAAGACTCTCTTTTGATATTTACTTCACTTAAATCCTACACATTTTTTTACTATCTCTATTAAAGGTGCATTGATTATGCTAAAGTCTTTAACAAATCACCAATAAAAACTAGCCAACTTTTAGAAACTCTTAACATCACTAAAAATTTTGGGTGTAGACAACTCTCTAATAGCTCTCTCTTTCTCCATGTCTACCTTTATTATGTTTTCACTTACCACATAACTAAGAAATATAACCTAATTACTACAAAAAGTACACTTCTTCAAATTTGCATACAACTTTTATTGCTTAAGCACATGCAAAACCTTTTCTAAATGCTCAACATGTTCATCTAAGGTCTAATTTTATAGATAAGAATATCATCAAAGTACATAACTACAAAATTACCTAAAAACTCATGCTAAACATGATAGTTCATCATCCTTATGAAAGTACTAGGAGTACTAGTCAAATCAAAAGACATTACTATCCATTCATATAATTCATGTTTAGGTTTAAAGGTAGTTTTTCATCCATCTCCTTCTATAATGCTAATTTCTTTTATACCTAGATTTTAAATCAATCTTTGTGAATAAACGTATATTAAATAACTCATCAAGCATATCATCTAATCAAAAAATATAGTATCTATACTGTACAACGATTTTTTTGATAGTGCAATAATCCAACCTTCTCCATTATCCATCCTTCATTGGTACTAACAAAATAGGAACAAAACATAAGCTTAAGCTTCCTCTCACATTCTCCAAGAGGTCATCTACTTGCTTATGCATCTCTTTTGTCTATACCAAGTTTTTTATATCCACTAGTCAATTTGAAATCTAAGTTTTTGAATAAAATCAATTAAGTAGTCAATCCATCTCATAAGGGCTAATCTACTTAAAATATCCTCTTGAAAAAGATACTCAAATTTCTACCAAAAAATGCACAAAACTACTAGGTAAAGTAGTATTAACATCAATATCATAAGAAAGGAAAGACTTTTTTGTAAATAAGAAAAAGCATATAACGCTTGGCCAAGTATGCATCTCTCACATCCCTTACTCAGGCTACTAAACTTACACTTATCTTTGTATTTATCTCTTATTTTTGCATTTACAAAGTGTTTTAAGTTTTCTCCAATGTTTGCTCTTATTTCTTCTCTCTTAATTTCTCTTACTTACCCTGACAAATCTTGCATTGATCTTCATAAACTTTCTTTTATGATAATAAAAGTAAGGATGGCCAAGTTTTCATTTATGGTAAAAGAATGTTTATTTTTATACTCATCGTTCGTGACTCTGTTGTCAAATTTCCTAAGTCGTTTCAAAAGAAATGTGTCTCGCTTGTATAGGAACCATATCATACAACATTTTCATCCACTTACCTCTCAATTGAGAAAGAAATCAGTAGTTATTTTCTTACCCCAACCATCCCATTCTTATTCAACCATTGTAAGTATATGGTTTAAGGTATCTCATAGTTGGTAGCCTCAACTTCTTTACTAACTCTATATTAGTTATATGCGCACAACTTCTTCCATTTCAGATTATATTAAATACCCAATCCTTAGTGACACATCTAGTATGAAAGAGAATTTTTCATTACTCATTTGCATCTTCCTCTCCCAAATGTAAGTTTAATACCCTCTTGTTAACCAGCATCCTTCCCTCTTTAGGCCTCTTAAGGAGCCATTGTTACTTACATCCTCTACGATAGGGATATGATCATTCTCCACTTTTTTGCTCTTGGACACATACTCCATCCTTTCTTATAATCATCACTCTCTTATTATGGTATTGTCAAGCTATAGATATACACTTCTTAATAACTTAAAGCACTTAATATTTGCTTATCTCTCTCCTTGGTTACTCTATATTTAGGTTTTAGAGCTTTGTCTTCCTTTTTACCATATGGCTTGCTCCATAATGAAGAACTTGCACTTCTCTGGGGAGATAACTTTTACTAAAGAAACTTTTTGCTTAATTCCTACTCATGTCCAACAACCTTCAGTACTTGCTATCATACTTTCTATCATCTCTTCATCCATTCCATTGTTTTTTAATGGTAGAGAACTCAATAGAGATTGTATTACTGATTTGTATAAAAGATGAAAACAAAACTTAGAATCCTTATCAAAATTACAGGTGGAAGTTTCTTTGTTTTCTTGTAGTTACGAGCCAGTCTGTGAATTCTGCTCTCCACAAGGATCAAACAAAACTTAGAATCCTTATGTTTCATGTTCCTCTCTAAATGCTTTCTAATTGCAACTGCCTTTTCAATAAGATGGTATAAAACCTCTGAAATTTAAGGTGCCAAGCCTAATCAATCAGATTATAACAATGTAATCAAATAAATTGTATTGATACAAACTTTTTTTACCACCATATAATTTTGATCAAAATACCCTTGAACAAATTTAAATACACCCGAATGAGGGTTGGTGATTTACCAACTTGAACATGAGAGGAGAAGAGATTTGATAGGGGATTTTCACCACACATATGTCGAAATAGGGCAAACTAGTCCTCAGCACATCAACTTGGATCACCTTAAACATCAATTTCATTCATTTCACAGTACAAATCAGTCTTCTCCTCTCACGTCCAATAACTGCAGAACGAGCTCCAATTGTAAATTTAAACAATAGCTCAAATAAAGTCAATTAAACTCAATGCAAAATATAAAATGTAACATCAGCATCATGCATGTTCATCAAACAAGGCATCGAAATACTTAGGGATTTCATGCTTCTGGGAGAAGGGATGAAAGAATGTCGCGCATCTGGGAGGATGGATGAAACAATGTCGACTAACTTAGGAATTTCATGCATCTGGGAGGAGGGAGGATCGACATATATAATTTACTCTTGTTGAAACGACGTTGTTTCAATAATTTAACCCACTTATGCTAATTACTCTGACGTATCCAATCAATGAGGGTCTCTATACACGTAGCACTGTCACGTCATCAAAGATAACGGAGGTACTAACGTCAGGCTAGAATTGAAAAATATTGAAAGTTTAGACATTTTGTTGCTACTTTTTAAAGTTTGGGCTATAATTGAAAATTTGACGAAAGTTTAGGTTTTTTTGTAATTAACCCTAATCTATGATACAAAAAATTGATCTCTTTAAAAAAAAATTCATCACTCCCGTCACAATTTTGAGACAAAATGTTATATGTTATGGAAAATATTTTGAAATGATAAGACATTTAAGCTGCATCTAAGTGAATTAGAGTAGGTAGAAAGGTGATTATCAAAACTGAATTTGGCGACTGTAACTAGAGTCATAACTTTATATCGTATAAAGGAGGTGCATTCACAATTATCAGTGCCATATGAAATAAACACTTCTATCAAATAGTTACTGAAGTAAAT
Source organism: Erythroxylum squamatum (assembly GCA_025629845.1). Taxonomy (NCBI): domain Eukaryota; kingdom Viridiplantae; phylum Streptophyta; class Magnoliopsida; order Malpighiales; family Erythroxylaceae; genus Erythroxylum; species Erythroxylum squamatum. The sequence continues at coordinate 15,662,555 of JAOTBA010000009.1, read as the reverse complement.
TTTGAATCTTAGTCAAGTCACACTGAACTGAATGATTAAAGTTTTGAATTGTAATTATTTCTTGTATTATTATGGGAAGATATGTATAATGAATTTATACATGTTTGAACATAAGGAGAGTATGTATAGGATAGAAATAAATCAAAACAAAATTATGAATAGATGAGATGTTTATCCTTAAATTATAGGAAATATTTTGCACATATTATCAATCCCCTTCAAGCTCACGAGGGCTAGTGGCAATGAGCTTGCTCTGTATTTCATAAAGGACTATAGGTTTTAGTATAATTAATACCTGAAGCTTAAAAATACCCCTTAGGAGCTAGATAAGCTTTGTTACAGTAAATAGTACCTTCAAGTTTTCTTTCGGTGTGAAAACTCATTTATATATGACAATATTAGCATTAGAAGATGATGGAACAAAAGACAGGGTGTAATTACGATGGAAAACATTTAACTTATCAAGCAATCTATCGTCAATATAAAAATTTATTAGCTTGGGTGAAGAAAGTAGGGTCAGAAATGGATGGATTTTGGGTGATATTAGAGTAAGTAATGAAGTCGGAGAAGGTTCAACGAATACGAGGGTGGTCAAGCAAGCAAGTGATCATTAGATGAGTGATAAGTGCATATTTGTCTAATATTTATGTTTCAATTATTCCATTTTATTCCTCTTATTGATTTAATTATTGGGACTTAACTTGATTTAATATTTCCTTATAGGAAATTATAATTTTTGCATGATATGAAAAATTAAGAGGAAAACAGCAATTAAATCGAAGACAGGAGACATAGGCGCAACAAGGAAATGAATTGGAGGAGTGCGTGCGTAAAATTAACAGCCAGAGACGTGGACTAATGACCAATCAAGCAATAGGAGACAGCAGTCCATCCACGCACAAGGAGCAAGACGCGGCAGAGAGGGTTTAAAGGCAAATTAAAATCAACATGAGAAGCAAATTAAATGGGCAAGAGTATCATGCAAGAGGAGACAGCTGGCGTCAATTGAATTAGCAACAAGGGAGAGCAAAATGAAATCAAATGGAAGCAAATGGACGACGCAACGTTTAGAGAAGGGAGCAGCTACAAGGAACCACGCAAGTGACGCAAATCAAGCAGGGATGTAATTAAAATAAAGAGAGGCCACAGCCAATAGCACGCACGCACAGGGAATAAATGTAGAGCTGGAGAGACGTCTGCGTTTTAAGAGGAGGCTTTGAATTAGACAAAAACAGCAACAATTAATTAGAGAGAAGAGACGTGAACGAAGGTGACGCAAATCAGTCAAAGCAAGCAATAGCGTGGGAGATAACAGCTGGACACGTGTGAAGCAAATTAGATGAAGACGCTGGGGACTGGGCGCACAAGACAGCAGCGTGGAAACAATTTCAATGGGCCAAGCACTAAACCACTTTATTTAATTGTCGTAGGGCCCACTCTATTGAGGACCTAGGGTTTGGAAACATATTTAAGCATAGAGTGACGGCAACGCAGGGGGGGATTTTTGTGAGGCAACAGTGACGATACCAAGGGGAACCGAAAGGGAGCAACGTTCTTACCAATTTCCAAATTTGCGTTTTATTAGTTCTTTTCCTTTGCTTTGTTATTTAGATTATGTTATTTAAGAATTCTGTTAGGTTTAATTTTGTTATGAGTAGCTAAGTTATTTTTAGTCGGGGAATTCCAATTGTTATGCGGTAACTCGTGAGACCTTGTTTG
>JAOTBA010000009.1:15621023-15631139 GCA_025629845.1 Erythroxylum squamatum | reverse complement strand
ATTTAATATATACATTCATATTAAATAAGCTTATCTTAAAAAAAAAAGAGACGGGTAAACGGGTACCCGATGGGGGTCAAACTACCAACGGGTACGGATATGAAGGTGCCAAAAAAATCCCCGACAAAGATAGGGGCAGATATAAAAATAGGGGCAGGTTCATGGGGCGGGTACGAAGGATTGCAATCATGGCATACCCGCCCCATTGCCATCCCTAATATTGGTCCTCTCCCACGTATCCCTGACTGTTCGAGCAAAGATAGTCGATCGTTCATCGAGAGAATAACATTGCCCATGAAAAGTCCGTTTCAATAATATTCCTTACCAATTCCGTGCGCGTCAACTGGGGGGTATGCCACGTGGCAGCATGTAAGCTAGGTGAGTAACTAAACTAGTCACACATGTCAAACATCTACTCCGTCATCGTCTCTTCAGCGTTTCACAGATCCTTACACTTGTCGTAAACACACTAAATTCCTCTTCTTTGTCTCAATTCCACCGTCCCATCCTCAATTCTCCTTCATATGTTTATATCTTCTACTTGCACCTCGCCTCAGCTTTCTTTCTTTTGTATGCTATTCCCACGCGCAGGTTCTATGCTCAACTCCTTTGTCTTATCTTCACATCTTCTCCGTCGCTCAGTCGTCCTGTCTGCTCCTAAGTTGTCTTCCCATATTCTTGGAAGGTACCCTTCTTGTCAGGTGTTCCCTCCCTTTGTTCGTTGGTTTCACTCGAATAGGGGCGTCGTGGCAATGACCGAGCATACCACCCAACCGATGCCTTCTGCTTCTCACCACAAGTATACCAATCGTCTCGCGGCTGAGCACAGTCCCTATTTGCTTCAACACGCTCATAACCCTGTAAAAATCTTGATTCTTTTATCGTTTACAGGGTGCAAATGAGTGATTTGGTTTTGTGTTTTGATTTGGGATGTTTTGAATTATTGGGTTGAAGGTTGATTGGTACCCATGGAGCGAGGAAGCTTTCGCTGAAGCGCGCAGAAGAGACGTGCCCATCTTCTTGTCAAGTACTTTACTTTTCTTGAATCCATTCTTTGGTTTTTTATTTATTGTGATTTGGAAATTTCGGGGTCTCATGTTTTTCGTTTCTTGGAAATTCCCTTGGTGGGTTTGGTCGCTGCTTTCTCTTTCAAGTCGGATACAGTACTTGCCACTGGTAAAACTTCTGTGATTTTTATTTTTAGTAATAATTTGGAAGGAGAAAAAGGAGGGAACTAACGTTTTGGCCTGGAATGTCCGATTAGGTGCCATGTTATGGAAGTGGAGTCTTTTGAAGACGAGGGGGTGGCTAAATTGTTGAACGATTGGTTTGTTAGTATTAAGGTGAGATGGAATCAGTGACGGTATCTTATAGCTAGTTATAAATCAATCTTTGGGAATTGATAATTTATATTTTGCAAGTCGTTCTGAACTGTCAAGTGTGTCAGGTTGATCGTGAGGAACGGCCAGATGTTGATAAGGTGAGCCTTTGGCTTATCGATTAAAATCATATGACTAGACTACTGTGTTCTTTTAGTTGACTTCGAAAATGGGAGAGCAGGATCTTTAGATGTTATACCATCTAATTGGTGCTTACTTTTCTCTCATATTAGAGCAGAAATTTGTATGCACTATATTGTTTTTCTGCATGTTCACATAAATGGGAAGTCAATATTATCTGAACTCTATACCCTTTCTTTCTGGTAGCTTGACAAAGTACTTTTATCCGTGCAGGTTTATATGACGTTCGTGCAAGCACTTTATGGTGGTGGAGGGTGGCCGCTTAGCGTTTTCCTTTCACCTGATTTGAAACCTTTAATGGGGGGAACTTACTTTCCTCCAGATGATAGATATGGAAGGCCGGGATTTAAAAGTATACTCAGGTGAAAGCATTGTGGCCACTGCGTAGCCTAATTTCATTCTTCTTTATCTCTTTTTCTGTGCTTTTCTGAACAATTATTAAAGTGCTAGAGCTTGCAACAATTAAAGAGTTGGTAAATTATGCAATACCAAAGGTTCGTATAGCATACATGAACTATCTTTACCGTATTCATTCATTCGACTTATTTATTCAGAAAAGTGAAGGATGCGTGGGAAACTAAGCGAGAGATGCTTGTTAAGAGTGGAGATTTTGCCATTGAACAGTTGTCAGAAGCGTTGGCAGCAACTGCCAGTTCAAATAAATTGGCTGATGGGCTTCCACTCAGTGCCCTGCGTCTATGTGCAGAGCAAGTATGCTATTTTCTTGTTTTCGCATAAAATTTCTTGGCCACATTATTGTGAAAGAAGGAAAAAGGAACACCTCTTGGTTCTATAGTGATGCTGATCATTCTGCGCTAAAGCTAGGCCGTTAACATTTGTGCTTAATATTGCTTCAGTACCATATAATTGTTAAAACTTAGAGGTTGGCGGGTTACCATTAAATGGAATTATATGGAATTCTTGTTATCTATTACCTGTATGTTAAGTTTCTGCGTTATTGTGATTGCAGTTGTCTCGAAACTATGATTCGCAGTATGGTGGATTTGGATCAGCCCCAAAGTTTCCTCGACCTGTTGAGATCCAACTGATGCTATACTACTCTAAAAAATTAGAGGATGCTGGTAAATCAGGTGAAGGAAAGGAAAGTGTGAAAATGGTTCTCTTTACTCTGGAATGCATGGCAAAGGGAGGTGTTCATGATCACATTGGAGGTGGCTTTCACAGATATAGTGTGGATGAGCGCTGGCATGGTCAGTTGGTCTTCATATAAAAACATAAAACATATAGCTGATCTAGTAAATTGACCAATCCATCTTAACTTGAGATTTACAAGAGATTCTGTAGTCTTCATGAATATTGGAAATCCCATGTTCAGTCTATCTCCTGAAAGTACTGGGTTGATAAAGAATCTCTTGTAAGGTTTCAATGAGAGGTATGGTCAATCTACTCAGTTAGCTTCATGTTGTGGAATTTTATTTCATTAAGAGAACTTCATAGAAAGAAATGTTAAAAGTTGTCGTTTTCTCCTTGCAGTTCCTCACTTTGAGAAGATGTTGTATGATCAAGGGCAGCTTGCTAATGTTTACTTAGATGCTTTTTCTATTACCAATGATGTCTTCTATTCATGTATATCCCGCGACATTCTTGACTACTTGAGAAGAGATATGATTGGACCACGAGGTGAAATCTTTTCGGCAGAGGATGCTGATAGTGCTGAACATGAAGGTGCTAGGAAGAAGAAGGAAGGAGCTTTCTACATATGGACAACTAAAGAGGTTATATTGTTATTGTGTCATTGTTCTTTTAGTCCCTTGGTTGAATTAAACAATAACCTAAGAGTACGTACCAATCCAGCAAGAGTGATAAGGGTGCTCATTGGACATTCTGAGCACCATTTGATCAAGTATATTTCTTACTTTTTCTACACAGTTTCTGATGTTTTTATAGAGGTCTCAGTGTCTTAGTACAAAGGTTGTATTTTACTCTACCTAAAGTAATCTGTTCATTGGTTGGTCTTTTTCAAGTCGCCATCTGTTTAGCCAGAAACCATTTTGAGGAGTTAACATTAGTGGATAGCTACTGCATAACTCAGTCTCCTGAATAAGTTTTTGTAGGATTCACCTACAAATGTACAAATTCCTTTCCCTTAACATCTATATGCAAAAGAATAATTCTTTCATACTTGACAAGATTTCTTTCATACTCGACAAGATATTAGAAAAGAAGGATTTTTTGCTTTTTCTGCATTACCTATTTTGATTATATATTTTATGCGGTTTAGGTTGAAGATGCCCTGGGAGAACATGCAACTCTTTTTAAGGATCATTATTATATAAAACCTCTGGGGAATTGTGACCTTTCAAGAATGAGTGATCCTCACAATGAATTCAAAGGGAAAAATGTGCTTATTGAACTCAATGATACTGCAGAATTAGCATCCAAATATCAGCTTTCTGTTGAAGAGTATCTTGAAATATTGGGAAAGTGCAAGCAAAAGCTTTTTGATCTAAGATCAAAACGACCAAGGCCACATCTAGATGACAAGGTCTTATACTTCAAAACATAATCTTTTCTTTCTGATATGCGCTTTTGATTATTTAGCTTTCTGCTTGTGATGCAAACTGTTTGACAAAACAGTTCCTTGATAGGTAATTGTTTCGTGGAATGGTCTCATGATTTCATCTTTTGCAAGAGCTTCTAAGATTCTCAAGTTTGAAGCTGAGAGCACAAAATACAACTTTCCTGTTATTGGATGTGAGGTAAGATATTGCAATCTTCTGCTTGTCAACGTATCTTCTAAAGTTGATTGTTCAATTACCTGCTGAAGTATATCCTGGGATATTTGGATTCTTTGCACTGATATTTTTGTAAGAAAAGCTTTTGAAAGAATGTGTTGATCGGTTTCTTGTTCCATCATTTATTAGATAACAACGTGTGAAGATGTTACTGATGTCTATGGTATGGCGAGTTTTGTTTATTAAGTGTTGTACTTTTTCTTTTGGCTGAACCATTTTGACTTATTGGAAAATATATTCCCTTGGAATGGTCATAATTTGATCATGTTGGTTACCAGTCTACCGGGACAAACAGGGGATGATAATTCTTGTCATCTTTTTGGGTATTATGTTATGGTTTGGGGCATTGCTGTGCCTCTGGTTTAGAGTATTACAATTGAATTGGTATGACATAGTTTTTGCCCATTGTTCACTGTCAATTGGGTTGAACATCACTTTCCTTTGTGGTGCTTTGGTGGTTGGCTTTGTTCTGATCTGACATTCCATTTTTGCTTGTGACAATTGCAGCCGAAGGAGTACCTAGAAGTTGCAGAAAAGGCAGCACATTTTATACGAAATCTTCTTTACAATGAACAAACGCGCAGACTTCAACACAGCTTTAGAAATGGTCCCTCTAAAGCACCTGGCTTTTTAGATGATTATGCTTTCCTCATTTCTGGGTTGTTGGATCTCTACGAGTTTGGTGGTGGAGTATGTTGGTTGGTATGGGCTACTGAACTACAAAACACTCAGGTAGGTAACAACCACCAGAATTTGTTTGGTCATTGTAGGAAGTGGCCTTAAATCTTGACCTAAATGTGATTGCTTGTAAAATGTTACCAGGATGAACTATTTCTGGACAAAAGGGGAGGAGGTTATTTCAATACTCCTGGCGAGGACCCTTCGGTTCTCCTCCGAGTAAAGGAAGATCATGATGGTGCAGAGCCTTCAGGAAACTCGGTTACTGCAATCAATCTCATAAGATTGGCCTCAATGGTGGGTGGCAGTAAGTCTGAACATTACAGGCAGACTGCAGAGCATCTTCTGGTATGTTTTTTTCTTAATGAGACTAGTTGTTGAACTTATTGAGTTTGCCTTTTAAAACTTAGGCTTTGATTAAACAGGCAGTTTTTGAGACGAGACTAAAAGACATGGCCATGGCTATACCTTTAATGTGCTGTGCAGTGGACATGACTTCTGTGCCCTCACGGAAGCATGTTGTCTTGGTTGGTCGCAAGCCATCTTTGGAATTTGATAACATGCTGGCTACTGCTCATGCTTCATATGATCCCAATAAAACAGTAAGTACATTGCTTTGGACTTCTCAAGCATTTTCAGTTTCTGCGTCTTGATGGTCGCATTTTCTGTGCTGAAATCTTTCTGCAGGTAATTCACATAGACCCCACAAACAATGAAGAAATGGAATTCTGGCAAGAAAGTAATAGCAGCATTGCTCTCATGGCGAGAAATAATTATGTTGCAGATAAAGTTGTTGCACTTGTATGTCAAAACTTCACCTGTAGTCCCCCAGTGTTCGACCCCAAAACTCTCAAGGTCTTGCTTTCCAAGAAGCCCTCCGTTGTTATGTAAAATTCTAGTTCTCTCAAGTTATATATGAATTACCTCTGGAATAGGTTATGTGTGTACCTGATGTAGTATAAGAGAGTTTCTGGGAATCTTCTATTCCAGTGCAGGGGAAGAATATCACATTGAATTTGTGTGTGTTTGGATAACCCTATGGTGGTTTATTAAGCAGATGCCCTTTTTATTAAATATTCAATCGTATATCGTTGAAAGTTAGTCAATACAATATAATGCATAGCAAGTTTTAACATCTTATACTAAAGATACTCGAAAGACTTAAACTAAAGCATTTAGAGATACATGTAAGGATGCAAGGAGAACCAAAGTATAATAAAGAAAAGGATTAATCATAAGGGCAACGGGAATTGAAGATTGCTGTGCTTCAGAGCAGAACTGCTTTTGTATCCAAACTAAGTTTTTAGAGACTATCTCGTTGTAATAAGACGGCAATGCCCTTAAGAGGGTTTCGGGGGCATGGAGAGGTAATAGACTGGGACGATAATGCCGTCTTTTGATCAGATTCAACCCAAAAATAGGACGAGGTTTGTTCAACAATTCCAATGTTTGGGTCTGCTTAACCCAGCAATCTCTTTCGATTTTCTTCGTAGAAGCTTATTTTCACCAACCAAATCCATCCAACTACTTAGAGTCGAAACCTCTGTTTATCTTCAGAACTACCAGCCCCTTTGTAGACCCATTACAAACAAGTTATCAAGAGAAAAAGGAGATTCTTTTACAGTGAACTACCTGATTAAATCATGCAGGATTTCTGTAGAAGCTGCGGTGTCAGCGGCGGAGAAGATGAAATTCGAGTCTTCAGAGAGACCAGATGCGGTTTTGGCTCTTCTTAGAAACCATGGATTCTCCGAGTCTCAGATCTCAAGACTCGTCAAGAAACGGCCTTTACTGTTGTTAGCCGATCCTGAGAATACACTTATGCCAAAACTCAAGTTCTTGCGCTCCATTGGGATTTCAAATGCCGACCTTGCCAGAACACTCACAGCAGACCCTAGCCTTTTGACCAGAAGCTTAGAGAAGCATATAAAGCCTAGTTATAACTTCCTTAAAAGCATGTTGCTTTCTGATGCTAAGATCGTGTCTGCTATGAAGCGCACTACTTGGATTTTCCTAGAGGATAGTTCCAAGAATCTTAGGCCGAATATAGAGCTTTTGAGAGAATCTGGTGTACCCCAGAGTAGAATTCCGACGTTGCTGATGAATTTTCCGGAGGCTCTTATTCAAAGTCATGAAAAGTTTAGCGAAGTTGTGAAAGAGGTCAAAGAAATGGGGTTTGATCCTAAGAAATCAACTTTTGTATTGGCAGTGCATGCACTTTCAGGGAAGTGCAACAAGTCGATAATGGAGCGGTGCTTTGATGTATATATAAAGTGGGGTTGGTCAAAGGACGATATACTTACTGCATTTAGGAAACATCCTCATTGTCTGTTACTGTCGGAGAAGAAAATTACTAAAGGAATGGACTTTATTGTGAACAAAATGGGGAAGTCTTCAGAGATGATTGTGCAATGCCCTATGGTCTTGTTTTTCAGTTTGGAGAATAGAATGATCCCCAGGTTTAGAGTCGTAAATCTCTTGCAGTCAAAAGGACTGATCAAGGAAGATTGGAGCATGCGGTCGTTGCTGTTTCCTAATGAGAATGTGTTCATGCGGAGGTATGTGACCCAATTTACAGAGGAAATACCTGAACTGTTGAGTGTCTACAAGGGTAAGTTGAATCCTGAGGAATTATAGTTTGTGCGGTACATGCCGATGTAATCATTAAATGTTTCGCAGTAGAAGTGTTTCTTATTGACTGATTAGTCACACTAACTTTATGTTTCAATATTTTGGCTCTGAGCTTTCATTGTCTGCCGTCGGTAAGATAATTTCCGTTGCTACTAGATGTTCTCTTCACAGGGTCTTCTTCTCCTCAGCATTACTGCTTTTGTTTCTTTTCTCTTTGGTGATTCAAGGTATTTTGGATCCTTACTGTCACTAGACTGTAGTTGGCTATGATGATGTGATGATATGAGTATTTTCCCTCGCTTAACTTCGTTTACTTGGGGTTTTTGGTTCTTGATTTTACATGGTGCTTAATCTGGAGTAACCTGTGTCACTCACAGTCTACTCCTAAGCTTTGTTTTCTGCGCCAAAGATACAGGGTGTAAGAGGGGGAATTTTTCAGAATAGTTTTTCAGCTCGTATTATTGCTTAGACTTGTATTTATATACATGTTGAGTTGACCTGAGCCATACATTTGTTAGAGAGTACAAAATAAAATGAAGGGTAGAGATTTAGTTTGTTATAACAAATTGTACTGGTCCAGTTGGTTTCCTTAATGCTTTATGCTTTGTCTGTATCTTGACAGAGGTACGTGATTTATTTAGATGCATTTCTCAATCTTCTCTCTAATCTTCTTCTCTAACATATTTCATCTGTTGACAAGCAAACTGAACCTAGTTCAAAGCCCTATGTTTAGTTCGCGTGGGGGTGTTAGAGAAGAAGATTCGAGAGAAGAGGGAGAAATGCATCTGAATAAATCACGTGCCTCTGCCAAGATACAGACAAAGCATAAGTCATTAAGGGAATCAGCTGGACCAGTACAATTTGTTATAACAGACTAAATCTTTACCCTTCATTTTATTTTGTACTCTCTAACAAATGTATGGCTCAGATTAACTCAACATGTATATAAATACAAGTCTAAGCAATAATCCAAAATGAGTTGAAAAACTATTCTAAAAAATACCTTCTCTTACATGATATCAGAGCTCCATTGACAAACGTCAAAATGGAAGAAATTTCTGGGACATTTGCCACCACCCAAAATGTTACATCATACTCTCTTGACTTTTCAACTATAGCCAAAACCTTTAATTTCAATTTGCCCATCAAACTTGATAGGCAAAACTTTGCCAACTGGAGAGCCCAAATCCTTACAGCCATAAGAACCCTTGCGCTCAAAAACTTCATCAAATCAGCGCCTCCTCCTTAGTTCATAACAACAGAAACAAATCAGGTAATTGAAAATGCATAATACAAACTATGGAGAAGGACAGACCAACTGCTAACTATGCTGGCTATTTTCAACCATTGGAGAAGAGGTAATAGGATAGGTAAATCACTCAAGTTCATCCTATCAAGTCTGGCAGATTCTGGACAATCTTTATGCTCAAACGTCTATAGTTAGAGTTCTTCAACTAAAGCATCAACTCTCAACTTTTAAAAAGGGCTCACATACTATATCAGAATACATGCAGAAAGTCAAAACTATTGGAGATTCACTTCAAGTAGCAGGACATGCAATCAGTAAGTATGAATTAATATTAAGTGCCTTAAACAGCCTTGGTCATGAATATGACCCTGTTGTGGTATATTTAACACACTCCATGAAATCTTCAACATTACAAGAAGTGCAGTACTCTCTCATGATGCATGAAACAAGAATAGAGCAGCTAAATACAGTCAATCAACTGGAAATCTCATCACCCATTGCCAACTATGCAACCACAAACTATCGAGGAAGAAGTGGACTTAGAGGAAGAGGAAACGGAGACAGAGCAGGCAAATAGAATGGAAACAGAATATAATCACAGAGAACAATGCTCAAAACTATCCCCATACCTACCTGGCCCAGAATCAGCTCGGAAATCCCTCATCTGAAGCAGCCAACAACAATACATGGTTCATAGACAGTAGGGCTACAAATCATGTCACAGTAGATCTCAACAATTTGTCAAGAAGTTCAGAATATGATGGAAATGATCAACTTACTGTGGGCAATGGTAACTCTCTTCCTATTGCTAACATTGGCTCATCCTACATACACTTTCTGGACAATAAACACACACCCTTTGCACTAAGACAAATTATGCATGTTCCTAGCATAACCAAAAACTTACTCAGCATTTCTAAACTCACTAAAGACAATAACATTTTTGTTACGTTTACTAACGAAAATTGTCTGTTTAAGGACAAAGCAACAAGGAAGATTCTGCTCAAGGGAGTGCTTCGGGATGGGCTCTACAGCCTCAAAACCACTAAACAATCTGACAGCTTCAGACCAACCAAGACTAGTCCTTCTTATCAAGTTTCCTTTCAAAACACTCACTGTGAGGCTAATATAGCACAGAAAAATGTAAATGTCTGGCATGCCAAGCTAGAACATCCTTCTTGTGATAAAAGAGAACTCAATAATTCTTGTTGTATATTGAATTAATTTGCAAGACTACTACATCTCTATTTATACAAGTGTGATCCTAGTATATGCAGATGGA
>JAOTBA010000009.1:15604890-15620923 GCA_025629845.1 Erythroxylum squamatum | reverse complement strand
TCTCATTGTGATGCTTGTAAGGAAGGAAAACTACATCAGTTACCATTTCAAACTCATGATATTACTGCTCAAAATCCATTGGAAATCATTTATTCAGATATTTGGGGACCTCTCCACATTTATCTACCGAAGGATACAGATACTATCTTATTTTTGTGGATGTCTATACCATATTCACTTGGTTTTATCCCCTAAAACTAAAATTTGATACCCTATCTGTTTTCATCAATTTCAAAACCAATGTTGAATTTCAATTGAACAGAAAGATCAAAGCTCTACACACTAACATGGGAGGTGAATATAAAGCTCTCTTACCCTACCTTACAAAACATGGAATACAACCAAGATTTGGTTGTCCTTATACTCATCAACAGAATGGGGTTTCCGAAAGGAAACACAGACATATTACAGAAATGGGACTCACCCTCTTATCTCATGCTTATATGCCACTCACCTATTGGTTAGAAGCCTTTCACACAGTTGCATACCTTATCAACAATCTACCATCTCCTAGACTAAACAACCTCTCACATTTTGAAAAATTGCACAACAAACCACCAAACTATCTTAACCTTAAAACATTTGGTTGTAGTTGTTTTCCTTATCTCAGATATTACTCTCATTACAAATTAGGATTTCACACCACTAAATGTGTTTTTCTTGGATATAATTCAATGCATCAAGGCTATAAGCCTTTGACGAATGAAGGTAAAATCATCATATCTCGTCATGTTGAATTCAATGAAACGGAATTTCCTTTTCCTCAACTTTTTCCTTCCCATTCAAACCATCCTATAGCCTCATCAAGTTCACCTACTTTTACTCTAACCTCGACTCCAATCAATACCTTTTCATCAGGGACCATTTCGGATCACTCTCCTTCAACAGAATGCTCTCCCTCAGCTAAATCCCTCGACAGATAGGTAAGCTCTCAAAATCCCTACTTTTCATCACATTTCTCATCTTCACAAAATACCTTACCTACAATCCCTCCATCAACCACACCACACACTAAACCAAACTCCTCAGTTCCTCACATGCAAAATGTTCATCCTATGCAAACCCGATCTAAAAGTGGAATTTTCAAACCAAAACTTTATTCCTTTGCCCTAACCTTAAGCCCACAGACTGAACCTAGAACATTTCCTAAAGCTCTAAATACCCTCCATGGTTACAAGCTATGCAAGATGAATTTCATGCTCTCCAACAGAACCAAACTTGGACACTTGTTCCCTATAACCCTACCATGAATATTCTTGGCACAAAATGGATATTTCGGACCAAATACAACGCTGATAAGACTAGCTTTAAACACAAAGCCTGATTTGTTGCCAAAGGGTTTAATCAAACCCTTGGCATTGACTTTTCATAAACTTTCAGCCCTGTTGTGAAAGCCTCAACCATAAGAGTAATGTTATCACTTGCTGTCTCCCATCACTGGGAGATTCAGCAAGTTGATATAAACAATGCCTTTCTACATGGAGAGAGCTACATGAAACTGTCTACATCAACTAGCCATAAGGATTTGAAAGAAAATCTCAACCTCATCATGTCTGCAAGCTAAAAAAGGCTCTCTATGGACTGAAACAAGTTCCTAGGGCTTGGTTTCACAAACTAAAGTGTGCACTGTCTCAATGGGGTTTCACAATTCAAGGTCAGACACTTCCCTATTTTACTCTACTAAAAATGGAACTATTACCATGCTATTGGTCTATGTAGATGACATCTTGATCATAGAAAACTCAACACAAGCAATTCATACAATTATTAGTCAATTGCAGTTTCAATTTGCACTGAAAAGACTCGGAAGTATAAATCACTTCCTTGGATTTGAAGCATACAGAAACAGAAATGGTCTATATCTTTCACAAAAATAATACATTGAAGATTTACTCACCCGAACAAACATGTTCTCGTGCAAGCCTTCATCAACACCCATCACTCCAGCAACCAAATTGTCTCTACAAAATGGCACATCATTCGAACTCCCAAAGCTTTACCGAAGTACAATAGGAGCTCTACAATACCTGTGCAACACAAGGCTAGACATTAGCTATGCAGTGAACAAATTGAGCCAATTTTTACAAAATCCCTTAAACACACATTGGATAGCATGTAAAAGAGTTTTGCGTTACCTGAAGGGAACCTCAAACCTGGCACTGCTCTTCAAACCTTCATCATTGCCTCTTGCTCTCCATGCGTACTGTAATTCTAACTGGGCCAGCTCCCTCGATGGTCACAAATCCACAACCGGAGGATGTATGTTTTTAGGGAAAAACCTAATCTTCTGGATCTCTAAGAAACAGATGACGGTAGCTCGATCCAGCACAGAGGTTGAATATCGAGCCCTATCTCAGGTGTTGACAGAAGTTTTCTACCTCACATCTCTACTGTTTGAACTCGGTTTCACTCTTCCTCACAAACCCATTCTCTAGAGCGACAGTAATGGAGCCAGATCTCTCGCTCAAAATCCTCTCTTTCACTCGAGAACGAAACACATCGAGATAGACGTTCACTTCATCAGAGACAAAGTGGAGAAATGAGAAATAGAAGTTAAATATGTGAGCACCAACGACCAACTTGCAGACGTTCACACAAAACCCCTCAGCTCCACACGATTTCAATTGTTGACAAGCAAACTGAACCTAGTTCAAAGCCCTAGGTTTAGTTCGCGTGGGGGTGTTAGAGAAGAAGATTCGAGAGAAGAGGGAGAAATGCATCTGAATAAATCATGTGTCTCTAACAAGATACAGACAAAGCATAAGGCATTAAGGGAACCAGCTGGACCAGTACAATTTGTTATAACAGACTAAATCTTGACCCTTCATTTTATTTTGTACTCTCTAACAATCGTATGGCTCGGATCAACTCAACATGTATATAAATACAAGTCTAAGCAATAATACAAAATGAGCTAAAAAACTATTATGAAAAATACCTTCTCTTACGCAGGGAAAGTGAGAATGGGAATCTTCTGCAGAACTTGGTAAATTGGATGATCAATGGTAGACTTTAATGAATAGTTTGAGCAGAAATTGATGATTAGAATGATTGTACTTCAAGACTTCCAAATGTGGAGTGGAAGTAGGGATTTTCATCTTTTGGATCATTTGTAAATAAAATATGCCTCTCTCTAAAAGCAAAGATGGGAATCTCCTCAACTGTGCATACAATATAGAAAATATTCACTCATGTGACTTATTGCTCAATCATATGCCATCGAACGCAGAAACTATATATATTCCCTATTTTAGCACAAGGTTCAAGATCTTGGGTGTATTGAGTTCCTGTTCCTTAGCAGAAACATGTGTATGTATGACCAGTTTTTCCAAGTCAAAATGGAGCATTTTTAACAACTGGTTTCTGAAGATGGGATGGTTTTGATGTCATTATCACTAACGCCGAGTCGCTTGCTCATATTTATCACAACGACTTATTTGTGGGTAAGGTATGTATATATCTATATATATGTACCCCTCAAAGTATTGACTATTTACATCGATTTACCATATTGAACCCAACAACATCAGGGACGGACTAGGCAACATTCCACATTAGACATTGTTAGTTATGTTGCTAGTCCTGCCCAATAAGTAACACTCTCTCTCGCGTGGCTATTTATCTACAAACAAGTAATGCCACAACTGCTTCAAACAAACGTGTAGATTGATAAAAGGAGCAACTCATATAACTAACCTATCCACATACGTAAGATAACTCCCATGAAAGGGGTGGCTTCGGCTTCCCTAACAGCTGAAAAGAGATTCTGAGTCCTAATGGGAGTCCGCCAAAATTATTTTTAAGGATGAATATATAATATATTATTTTTATATATAATCCAATTTCATGTCCACAATAGGGGTGTGTGGTGCATCTTTTAAATTAATAACCGTAAATGTTTTATTTTAAAATACTTTTCTTTACGAATAACTATTTTATTTATTTAAAATATTTATATATAATGGTTAAATCATACAATTATTAATATTAATATTAATAAATTTATGTTGTAAAAAATCAAATTTATAATTTTTTAAATTAAAAATTAGAAGTAAAGACAAGAACATCAAACAAATCTTTTATAAAAATAAAATGATTTGACATGTTGGATTGGCAAAACCCCTTGGCTTGGAAACGACTCTTCTCCCACGCGCCATCCTAATCCGATTTCTCAACAACAGACGTAATGAAAAGCTGGTGCTAATTTTTCGGTCCTTATCTTAGATGAAGATGACTGTCAACACTCAACACCCAGTTCTCCTGTCTAAAATTTATCTTTAACTTTTTCATCTTTTAAATATTAAATACATAATTATAGTAATTTTTATATACTTAAAATTTTGATTTATCATATCAAGACAATTTTTAAGAATAAAAAATATAAGAATTTATAGTTTAATCATGTACAAAATTATTAAATAAATAAAATTGCATGTTATCTTACAAGTTTATTTGAAGATATTTATACTTTTTATCAATAAAATAACATTCAATAATAAAAGTTAAAAATGAAAATTGGGTTGCCAGTCAGTAAGTCTACATCTTATCTAACGAAGGGAGAGGAGAAATTTTCTTGTTAATAATTCTCTAGTATTCTGGGCATGCTTTTTGGTCAGATCAATTACGGACGTCTTGCTTTTAGTGACAATGTGAGAGTTAGAGCTACTAAGAAACTCGAGGCTGCTAGAAACCTGATGCTGAATAGAACCAGTGATCAATCAGTAGCTAACTAATCAGTATGTGACGGCTCCTTGTGTGCAGAAGTGTACAGGCTATGTAAGAACTTGAAGGATCTTGAAGTTTCAAATTTATCTCATCTAAGACTCTTGGGATAAGGTCTTAGGGGCTTAAGATTAGTTTAGCAAAAGCTAAAATATCTAGTGTGGATATAAAAAAAAAAGAAAGTAGAACTGACGTATTAATGAATGACACATAGCTTAGTGAAAGGAGATCGTGACGGGCACGTGCGAACGGTGGGCCTGGTATTAGATCTGTTCACATAAATGCCAGACAAAACTAGTGAAGTAGAAAACGAAAAGTTGAGGGGTCGAAATGTAAAAAGTGAAAAGATATTCTCTCCTAAAGCCGACCTCCGGTTGTTAGAGTTCAAAGTGAAAAGGAAA
The DNA here is from genome assembly GCA_025629845.1 of Erythroxylum squamatum. NCBI lineage: Eukaryota > Viridiplantae > Streptophyta > Magnoliopsida > Malpighiales > Erythroxylaceae > Erythroxylum > Erythroxylum squamatum. Next base: position 15,615,800 of record JAOTBA010000009.1, on the reverse strand, counting down.
AGAAGACAAAGAAAGGGAAATTAATGGAAATTAGAATAAAATAAAGAAAAAAAGGAAAAAAAAAACAACGCTCTTCCTGTACACCAAAAACCATTCCAGAGTTTCCTGTCGGTTCCAGCTATAGAGATCGCACAGAAAGCGACCCCCAAGCCTTTAGGAACATAATCTTTTTTTTTTGGTGAAGATCTTTTATCTAGTTCTCGGGATTTTACCGTCAATTTCTCTGGGTCGGTGGTATTAATTGGGATTCTGTGATCGGGCGCGGTTTTGATCGTACCATTGAAAGTCCTTGGTGGGTTTTGATGGGTTTTCGGTTTTGTTGAATGGGTCAGTTCCAGTTTTGTGTTCGGATTTGTGGGGCCAGAGTTCTGTCTTTTTGTTCTCGATTGTTTTGAGGGTTTTTTTTGCTTTACATGATTTCTTTGGGGAGGAGAGATGCGAGAAAGGAGCTAGGGTTAGGGTTTGGGGGGGGGGAGGGACATGGAGGATACTGAGCTTGAAGAAGGGGAGGCTTGCTCCTATCGTAACGATAATGATGGTGGTTATGGTTCGAGCATGGACCCTGATATTGATCTCTCTTACATAGTAAGCTGTTTTATTTCCGCTGTTTTATTTTGTCTCTGGTTTGGTAACTTTTCATGACAGTTAGATGTTGGTAGTGCTAAATATCATGTTGACTTTTTCTTTGGGTACCTTTTTAGATCCAAACTATGTGTGCTAATAGTCTGTTGATCCTTAATTTTGATTATTTGCAGCATCTAACTTGTTAGAATTCTATTTAGTAGTGTGCTATCGCTCTCTTTTATGTATGGAAGAAAAGTAACATACAAGGAAAGAAAGGCTATGGCTTCTGAAACGTGTTTTGGATATGGAAACAAGGTAGTATGGGAAGTGCCTTTTAATGCTACCCATTGGTTAGTACTAACAGTGTAGATAATATATTTTCTTGCTTTTCTTTGATTGGCTAAAGGGGTAGAGATTGATCATTAAAAATATCATTGACTGAAATATGAAGGACCATTTGAATTCTGCTAATGAATGTATCCCTGAGTTTTATGAAGAGCTCAACTGCTTAAGTCTGTTAAAATTCATGTTATGAAATTACTTTTCATGAAAGCCAGATGAAGCTGGGATATTTAAGATTGTTGATACCTTGATATAACTTCATAAGTTTGAAGGTATTTCGTAGTATGATCCTGGTGCTTAAGTGCAATGCTGTGAATTAGAGCTGTTAGTTGCACATTATCGTTTAAATGCTTCACTTGTTAATTGTTGCATGTGCTATTAGAGCTTGTCCTTGTAGGCATGAACAAATAATACACTTTTCTTTTATAATGTTTTCTTGATGAAGGGTGAGAAACTTCAACATGTCTTAGGACACTTTCAAAAAGATTTTGAAGGTGGAGTCTCAGCTGAGAACTTGGGTATGTTGAAAGAGAACAGTATTGTGGTTGTTGTAAGCTACTACATTGCATATGAGTCTGCCTTCTTGCATGTGTTATCTGGGGATTTTAACTTTATACAGGGGCAAAGTTTGGTGGCTATGGTTCATTTTTACCTACCTATCAACGGTCTCCTGTTTGGCCTCACCCAAGGACTCCGCCAAACAACCAGCACTATAATGCTTCTAAATCACCAACCAATTTTCAAATGGAGGTAACATGTTTTCAATAACTAGGTGCATTACTTGCTACATATGAATATTGTCCATTTGATGTTAAACTATGTCATGCCACCTCCCTTCAATAAATAATCTTTTATAGGGTGGGGCTGTTAGTTATTTATGTTCATCAATGGCACCTCAATCAACAAAATCTGAAACTGCTTCTACAAATGCATTGTTGCAGCCTGTATCGAAAGAGTCATCCTCCCTGCGTGATTCTGTCAAGAAAGAATCATCTATACCATCAACTCATAAAGTTGATGCAATTGCTAAAACATATGAACCTAGAAACAATAAACCAGCTAATTTACTTGATCAGAAGAAGTTGAGAGTTCGGATCAAAGTTGGTTCTGATAACCTCTCGACACAAAAAAATGCTGCGATTTACAGTGGTCTTGGCCTTGATGTCTCTCCATCTTCGTCACTGGATGACAGCTCCTCAGACACCGAAGGGATGTCCCATGAACCTCAAGATAATTCATTTGAATCTCCTGCTCAAATTGTTCGGGTGAATTATCTCACTGAAAATGTTCCATCTCTTATTTATTGTTCATAATTAGCAGATCTGATAGGAAACTTTGTTTTTTAATTTCTTTCTGGTGCAGATAATGACTTCCTTCCCATTGCATGAAAGTCAACTGCTATCACCTCTTCGTGATTATCTTCTTCACATGATAGAAAAGGAGGAGCTTCCTAAAGACAAGAGACAATTGTCTAGCTCAAGACCGGCCCTAGAAAGTTCTGGAATTGGAATGAATGGGTCTGATACCCTGAAAGGTAATGGGAGATCATTAGGAGCTAAGAGAATAAAATCACTGAATATGAGTGAAATTTCTTCAGGCAAGAATGGCATGGATTCTCGGTGCAGTTCTGATGCTATTCCTAATAAAGAGAGAGACCTTGACACTTTGGCTTGTGAGGAGCTTGTGACAAATACACTAAAGCTTCCCCTTCTGTCCAGTTCGTGTGGTGATGTTGCTGATGCAACAAAAGGCACGGGTAATGCATTTAACGCATCCAAGGAGTTGTATAAAGGTGGATTGAGGGATAAAGGTTCATCAGAACAAACAAGGGAAGAAACATTGGAGCCAACGATTATGGAACAGGATGGATGTTTTGAAAATCGAAATACCACTGTTATTGGAAAGGGTCGGGCAGCCAAGAAACATAATTTTTCTGACAGTGTTTCAGTCAACACAAGAATTGATGACCATTGCTTAGGTGAAAAAATTAACACATCAGCTAAAGTGGATTCAAATGTTTCAAAGCGGAGGAATGATCTAACCTCTGAAGTGAAAGATTGTTTCAAGCAGAAGGCCAAGGGAAAAGCTAAATCCCTTGTGCATGAAATGAAATCACATTCTGGAAAAGAATCTTCATCTTCTGAGGGAGAAAAGAGAATGGAAAAGAATGAGAGTCCTGACAACATTATTTTAGGAATGCAGAAAGAGAGCTTGGAGTTCAGCCTTTCCTTGGTGAGCAAAAGTAAGAAGAATTTCTATTTGTACAACCATATAACTAAAGGTGAGTTGGGAGACTTAAAATCAATAAAGAACACGGAAAAAGCTGGGGACATGTATAGAGAATTTTTTGGGGACATAGATATTCAACAAGAACAGAGCCAAGTAGGTACACCAGAAGATGGTCAGGTGGATAGGATAAAGGGTTCTAATGTGCTTGACAGGAGCATGCATGGAACACAAATATTAAAGGAGAGATCCAGTGGTAAGAAAATTATGAAGCAGGCTTTACCTGAAGCATATCCAGAAGCAGCTCCAAATATTGCACTGCGCTCTGGAAATGGACCTATATCTGATGTTCCTCACGCTACAACAGCTCCTGTCCTGATACAAGAGAATTGGGTCTGTTGTGACAAATGCCAGACATGGCGGCTTTTACCAATTGGTAAAAATCCTAATGATCTACCGGAGAAGTGGGTGTGCAGCATGCTTAATTGGCTGTAAGTTCCAATTCTGTACCTTCCTAATTTATCGGGGTCAATGTTCAAACTCCAATTATTTAGATATTCCAAATAAAAATATAGAAATATAGGTTCTGGTTTTACAATCTTTTCTGTCTGAAAGTTTGTTGTTTCTATTGTTAATATAGACCTCGCATGAACCGGTGTAGCTTTAGCGAGGAAGAAACAACAAATGCTCTTATTGCCTTGTATCAAGTTCCTCCTCCTGAACAGAAAAACAATCTTGGTTTGGTTGCTTCCAAAGAAACCATTACTGAAACTCATCCTGATCATATTCACACAAATATTGCTAATGGAGCAAAGGAAAACAATAGTCTTAAAGAATCATCAAATCCAATGAATAGAGATGGTCTTTCTCACTTGGTGAAGAAGAACATACAAGCATCAGTAGCAAGTGTAAGATCAATTGAAGTGTCTAAATCTCCTTTAGTAAGTGAAGCTGACTTGATAGTGGACAAGTCTAGTGATTTAGTTATGGAGAAGCATAGCCATAAGCAGAAAGAGAAGAATAAAGTACTTGATTATGATGGAGGTATTACATCTCAAAAGTTTCTTTTCATGTGCTCGTAAACTTGGTTTTAATTAAATGATCTAATCTATTTATTTGTGACACAAGCCACAGGTGATACAAAGCTCTTAAAGATGAAAGGTAAAAGGGACCACAGTCAAGATTCTTTCAGAGCCTCCAAGAAAATCAGAACTGAAGGTTTTGTGGAAGAGTCTCAACTAGGTGGGGCGAGTGATAAAGTAGGTCAAAATTTAAATAATGGCTTACCTTCTACTTCATTGGAGAAGCCATTTCCTAAATATAATAAGCGCAAGGATGCAAAGTATTGTAGAAAGGACCAGGTACAAGTATCCGGTAAGAGAGCGAGGGACACTGACGAAACTGCCTGTGATGATTTTCAGAATGATATAGTGGCATGTGATATTAAGGATAGCTCAGAAAGAAAGAAAATGAAGGAAATTCATAATCAGCTTCAGGACAGCAGGATTTTGGCAAAGGATTTCAGTGAGAATGACCAAAGGAAGGAGAAGGCCAGGGTTTCTGGGTCTCATGGTAAAGACTCTAGTGCAAGTAAAAGCAGTGGTAAGACAATCAAGAAAGGTAGTAATGGGAAAACCAAGCAACTGAGTCAAGAGACAGGGAATATCTCGTCTCAGCAAATCTTGGATGGTGGGGAATCTTCAAGAAGGGATTCTGCATCTACACATCCTGCTCCGGCAACTACTTCTAGCTCTTCAAAGGTTTCTGGTTCACATAAGACCAAGGTCAATGTTCATGATGTTAAAGGTTCACCGGTGGAATCTGTTTCATCTTTACCCATGAAAAGTTCAAAGCTAGATAATATTACATCTGCGAGAAAGAGCCAGATTGAGAAAGAAGATGACTCCGTTAATGCTGGCTTTTCAGCTGAAGGTGGTTTGAGAAGATGCTCCGATGTTGATGATGGTGGAAATTGTCAGTCTGGGGCAGTAAGAAAGGAGAAAACTGAAGATGTGGCTCATCAAGGATCCCTTGAATCCTCTGTTGTTGACTTCCATTTGATGGATGCTTCTGGTGTTCAAGCTAACGGTTTTACAGATTGTGCTGGCCCAAATACTCGATATCAAAGTAAATCAGCATCTTTGGATCAATTGTACGACAATGAGAGGCAAAATGAAACGAAATTCCATTCTTGTGGATCTCATCCTAGGAAGTCTGGCAAGGGAATCTCTTCACATTCTAGGGACAAGAATCGGATTTCTAACCCTGAGTTGGTTAATCATAAAGTTAAGCCCTCTGATTCTGTTGATGGACAAGCACTTTCACACGAAGTAAGGCCCATTGGTAAGAACCAAATTGCTGAGAAGAGTGGAATCAAGTCCAATGAAGATGAAAATGTATGTATTGACACAAAAAGCTCTGCAGGATTACTGATAATTGATAACAGTAACAACAACAAAGATAGACGATATTTTGGGGGATCCAATGTTCCAGATATTAAAGTAAATACTACTTGCAGCTATGATGCAGACTCTAGTACACAGCAGAGTATGCTACCTGATTGTGAGATGGTCTCTGGCAGAGGAAAGGCACTTACTTCAGCTCCATCTGGAGATCAAAATGAGACAGTGACTGATAGCCATCGATTGGTGTCTGGCCCTCAAAAAGGACATGGGGAAAATGGTTTATCTGGCAATGATTTGGCTGATGATAATACTGAAAAAATGCCAAAAGACATAAAAAAGGTTGATTATCCAAATGGAATTCCTCATAATAGTTCTAGAAATTCCATGTCAAATGGGTGTAGGGGCAGGGATCTTGAAGGCCCAAGTACATTTAAACGGGATTCCTCCAGCCAGGCTGCAAAAAGTGCTGTGAAAGAGGCTAAAAATCTTAAGCACACGGCAGATCGTGTCAAGGTAATTAATGTTAGATAGTTGAAGTCTTGAAATTTGTTGCCTTCTCCTGCCTTGCTCACAATTGTTGTATTTTGAAGAACTCTGGCTCGCATCGTGAGAGTACGAGCCTTTACTTTGAGGCAGCCCTTAAATTTCTTCATGGAGCTGCTTTGTTTGAAAGTTGCAGCATCGAGACTGCTAAAACTGCAGAGATGATTCAGTCAATGCAAATATATAGTACCACTGCAAAACTTTGCGAGTAAGTTAAATTCTAAGTTTGATGAAACGGCCTATCTTTTTGGAATATGTTTTGCATGTTATTTCTCTCATGGGATTTTATTGTCATTGTACACTAGTTCAATCTGTTTGTTCTTTCATTGTGATGCTTTTGATACCCTTTTGGAAGCCCTGATTGTTGAACAAACTCAAACTGCCACCACAAAAGAGCTGGGATTTAGGCCTGCAAACATCTAGAATGCCTGAACTGGATTTCTTTGTATGACTACTTTAACAGTTACATGCTGCTCTAGTGAGTGTGTTCATTGTTGTTCAATGGTAGAGTCTGGATGTGCTGATGTATTATCAGTTTGGCTGCTGTTAATTTTCTTCATTTCCTTATCAATCGTAATTATTGATTTTGACTTCATGGTACTGAGTGACGGCTCCATGTTGATCACAGTTTGTCATTGGAGATTTATTGTAGTTGATAAAGATGTGTAGTCACATTTTTCTTTTCTAAATTATCTATATCTTAGGTTTTGTGCCCATGAGTATGAGAAATTAGAAGACTTGGCTGCTGCTGCTTTGGCTTACAAGTGCACGGAGGTTGCATATATGAGGGTAGTTTGTTCTTTGTATACCAATGCAAATAGAGATCTGCATGAACTGCAGGCGGCTCTGCAAAAGATTCCTCCAGGTTGAAAAACAAGCTTGTTCCTATCCTTATTTTTTCATGGGCTATATGCCATTTTAATTAGTGCATAGTTGATCTAATATCTTAGCATTTTGCTGGTTTCTATTCTGTTGGTATTTACTTGTCCCATGATACCTATTATCTAATTGGTGTGACACCTGCCTTGCACCGGTGAAAAGAAAAGGAAGTTAATATCTACTAATCCATATAGATAGCATCAAATGCTTTGGCCCTTTCTCTTACTATGAAAACATAGAAACTGGACAGGTAGAAAGGTGCTTGGCCTCTTTTTAAAAGATGAAAAATTTTGGCATATCAGAAATTTCAGGGAACTGCCATTTATATTGATGTCAAGGAAATGCTCCTATGTCTTAAACCTAAGAAGGGAAACCCATATTATTGGTGATAAGACGATAAACATGATTATTGACTTACTCCTTCTAGAAGGTGAATAACTTCTGAACATGACCTGGATATTGGTATGATTAATCTTTTCTGCTTGGTCCTTTTCTTGGGCTGGAAGCATCACGTTTTTAATACTCCAATTCTGTGAGAGACTTAACAAAGATCAATGCATATCATCTTTGTTAGTATGTACATAATGTCCTGTGTGTCAAGAAGTTTTTATCACATCACAAACAACTGGCTTGCACTGTTATGTTTGTGAGATTCATTTTTGTTAAGTTTAGGATGGAATTTTTGTCTGGGTTCATGCTATGTGTAGTCGCATTGTACAATAAGTGTCCACATCATGAACTTTTGCTTACATTGTATCAAAATGCACTTGTTCTCTCACTTTGAGTTTACCTTTCTCAACCTTTGAATGCATCATTCAACTGGTGTGAAGGAAATTGATTTAATCTCATTGTTTTTATTACACCACTGTTAGGGGACTCACCGTCTTCCTCTGCCTCTGATATTGACAACTTGAACCATGCAACTTCAGTTGACAAGGTTCCCTTAGCCAAAGGCGTTAGCTCTCCTCTGTTGAATGGAAACCACGTCATTACTGCAAGAAATCGTACCAAGCGATTGCTCAATTTTGTAAGTGAATTTATATATTATATAGAAACTTAAATGCGTTTTTTGGATAGACCCATTCTTTAATCACTTGAAGGATCAGTCTTGAAGCTTATATGCATATATTGATGTTAGTCTCTTTTTAGAAATTTGTCTATAAAAGGTCAAAAAGAAAGATTAAAATCTGACTAAGCTGGTCTCTCTCTTTCAAAAATTATTCATAAAAAGCATCTGTTTATGTCACCCATCATGTATCCGTTACCTAAGATGGCAGTGTTGCATGCATTGAACTGATCCACAGAATTCTGCTATCATACTTTTTTATGCTTTTGTATTTACTTGGGTCAGTAATTCTTTATTTTTAGGCACAGGAAGTCAGTTCTGCAATGGAAGCTTCTAGGAAATCACGTATAGCTTTTGCAGCTGCAAATTCAAAGTTGGGAGAAGCCCAAGGTGGAGATGTTATACCTTCCATTAGAACTGCTCTTGATTTCAGCTTCCAAGATGTAGAAGGATTTCTACGTCTTGTACGACTGTCATTTGAAGCTATTGACCGATAAATAGTCTGGCTGCTGATGGAATGATATATATGGGGGGATGAACTTTCTGTTTGATCGATGTATGCTTGGGTCAAATCCTTTTAGGAAATGAAAAGATGACCTGTTGAGGTACCAGCTGTACCATGCTCGCCAACTAAATGTCATGTGTACATGTGTGATATACAAGAGGAATGTGCAAATCCAAGTGTATATTTGTATCATACTTTGGATCTTTTTTGTGCACGGAAGGACTTCCCTTGTTAACTGCCTTTGAAGATTGGCATTGACAAATTCTGATTCGCGAGACTTCTGATAGAAGCAACTCAGAAATTGTAGAAACTAGAATAAGACTGTAGATTTTCAACAAAATCATGATAAAGAAATAAATCAATAAAGACAGGAGTATCCTAACTATACATTTTTGTGGGGGTCATGGAGTTATATCAGTCTACATTAATTCTTGCAATGTTTTCTTTTTTGGGAATGGACTTCTACTTTCGTATTAGCTTTTATTTGTTATGGATTTATTGAAGACATTGTGAAGGGAACTGCAAAATGTAGTATACTCTCAGTTCTACTATCAGATGCTGCCTTTCTCTGTTCAAGCCCTCTGTGCTGATGCTAAATTAACGTTGCACTTTGAGGTTGGCTCTTTGAACTTCATCTTTTGCTTTCATTCTTGTTATTTTCAGTTTGTTCTACTATGATAGGAATTTGATTGTGTTTCATCTTACAGGTTAGTTTCCAATTCTCTGTTGGGGCAGCATTCCTCCGTTGTTATCAGAGCAAGTAGGACAGAATACTTGATTTTTGTATGGTGAAAGATGGTAACACGAGTCATATCGCGTCATATGATTATTCTCCTTGGAAGGTTTGAATACAATCTCTGCTTTTATATTTTGTATAGTTTTGAAATCTTAACTTACTGTCTCTCTCTTTGGCAGTGGCTACAATGTGTATATCCGGTAATTTATCTTCAAGTGAACAGGGGCAATCTTCATTTAAACTTGGCAGGTGACTAGTTTAAATCTACATGCAAGATGCATCTGTTTGTAGAAAATAGTAATTGTTTAATCATGATGACAGGTTCTTTGTACATCTTCTTGGATGTTGTCACCATTGCTCAATCCTCTGCCCTGGACTTTCTTTAAAACACCCGGAGATTATCCTTCTTGATCAACAAGCAACATTGTGGGCTATGGCTTTCAGTTTGGGAGTGTACAAAGAGTGGATGGATAGATGTTACGTTTTTAACAAGTGTAATGTTTGCAGGAATTTTGGCATTAGGGGTGGCTTGGTTGGAGTGGTTATAATGACCCTCAGATTAGGTGTTTTAGACAACTGATTGGGATGGGAAATTCTGTTTGATAAACTGCCATTGTTCATCTGTTGATGATGAGAAAAAGAAAGTAGGGATGGGTTCCAGGTGACAGATTTTGATCTACTAAACCATGTTTAGTGGAATCCTTCCATCATCTAGTCATGTTTGTGTCTTCATCTTCCTTCTGGTGGATATGCTTGTCCCAGGGGTATAAGTACATTGATTGCCACTTGTAGCAAATGATTTTCAAACGCAAAATTATCACGTTATTTTGTATTATCAATCCAGTGTGATTGATGCTTTTGATTTGTTTATGCTGCCAGGAGTTTGACAAGTAATTAGAAGAGCATTAAAATATATATATATAAACACCCATTAACCCAAAGGATTATGCATTTAATGTTTTTAGGTTTATTTTGATAAATAAAATTATAATGTTATAATTAATTCCAATAGTCCTCATTTCCCTATTTTATTTTTAATTTATTTCACCAAAAATCAATGTTTTAAAATTCCAACTAATTTGACCCAAAAACTTTGTATTTATTATTTTTTTGGTTTAGTTTTTAACTTCTCGATTTAGTTCAATAATTTTTGTTGTTAAAAATTGATAAGCTTTTGTGAGTTAATTTTTATTTATTAGTTTTATTTTTAATTAAATTTTGGATGAATTAAAAGTTTTTTTAATTGTTTTTTAATTTTTTAATTAATTTTATAATAACTTAATGTTGATCGTATTTTTAAAAATTTTACTAATAACTTTTTGATCTAAATTTTAAAACGTTTCAAAAAACAACGGAATGTATTAGCAGTTAGCTGATAGTTAATTATATTAACTGATTTGACCAGCGGATAACAATAACTGTTTATTAAAGATGTTTAGTAAAATTAACTGTTTAGTATTAGCTGTTGATGTGTAAAATGACTTATAAGGGCATGATTTTAAAAAAATATAAGGGCATAAATATTATATTCTTTAATATTTCGTTTAATATTTTTATAAAAATTTAGATTTTAGATATTTAATTTTACAAAAATTAAGTTTATAACTTTAATAAATAATAATAATAATAATAATAATAATAATA
>JAOTBA010000009.1:15577880-15593510 GCA_025629845.1 Erythroxylum squamatum | reverse complement strand
CGAGAGTAGACGGAGACGGACGCGGGACTCGGGGGGGTAGATTTTTAGGGTTAACTTTTTTTATTTGCAACTAAGTCTCTAACATTTTTAAAATTTCCGGAATACACCATAATATTATACAGATCGGGTCCCCATTGGGGATGGAGACTATAATCTCCATCCCCGCCCTGAATATAAATAGGGAAAAATCCCCATCCCCTACCCCGTTTATTCGGGGCAAAATGTGCCCCCATACCTGCTCCGTTCGGGTCGGGAAATATCGGATCCCATCGAGGTGGGCCTTTTTGCCATCCCTACTGAGAACAGATCTTCTGTTCTAACTAATGTATGCCTCCTTTTTTCAAAAGTTCACAACCGTCCGATTTTTTTTGTCTTATTTATTAAATAAATAGATCTTTATAAAATAAATTACGCATAAAATAATAAAAATAGATAATTTAGCCTCCTTTTAAAAATAGACCTTTTATTCTTAATTAATATGTCCTCTCTTTTCTTAAAAAATGACAATCGTTCAATTTTTGTAGATATTATTTATTAAATAAATAGATTTTCATGTAACATCTTGCGAACTTAAAAATTCGACAACAGATCACCTAATTCCACTTTTTTGGCCAAGACCAGATCAGAATCTTTGGTAGATCTTCTGGCAGGCGATTTTTTTGTCATGCATGGCTTATGTATTTATTTATTTTTACTTTCTGAACACACAGTGTGACTCGGTGGCTGATGCTTCCACTTCCTATTATTCCAACCAGGATACGGAAATCTGGACTCTATTTTGTGCTGGAAAGTAGAAGAAAAAAAAAAGGTTCCAATGTGATAATATCCTGACAGATACTGGCTTATTTGATCATGACGAGATCGTCTGTACCGTCTACTCTGTGCCATTTCTGTGCCAATTTCTCCCATCCACTTATTTCACATTATCCCATTTATTTATTATGAAATCTGTGGATGAGAGAGGTTGGCACATAAATGGCACAGGAAAGCCGGTACAGAGGATCTCAAGCCTATTTCATCTGCCTAATTGATCCTGCAACTGTGTACCGTGAATTGACCTTTCGAAAGTGGAACTGTCATGTCCTGTTTCACCGCTAGAATCCAGAAGCTGAATCGCTGGACCACAGGTAACAGGATTGGAAATTATTTTGATAGTTCTCCTTTAGTTAAAGCTTCATGTACAAAAATAATCATCTCTTTGTTTCTCTCCATTAGGCTAAGCCACCTGGGGGAAAATGATCTCGTTTAGTTTTCGTATCTTCTTTTGCTTAATTTAGAACTAACGCAAAAACATGAAAACGGAAGTGATTGTCCGCTGACTATTTCGATTATCAGATTTATTATTGACTTGTTATAGTACATGATTATGTTTATGTAATTTTCTTTAATCAATTAAGGCAGGTTTTGGGTAGGAATTGGAATTGGTGTTTGATCATCCATTCCAATTCCTTTTGTTTGAAATACTTAGTTCATCGTATTTCTCCAACACTTGATAATTCTGCTAAAAAATGTTTTCAAAATGTACGTTATTAATCAACTTTAGCTCTTTTGTGCTTGCATGTCACGAGACGATATGAAAACCTTGGTTAGCTCTTAGCAGGAGAATCTGGATGGAATGTGTATCGAAGTGGTCAAACACGTTATCTTGCTAATGTTGGAATCTTTATCGTCTAAACTTGACCTCCATGAAAGTGACGTCTCAAAATATCCACCTGTCGCCAGCCATTGTTTGGTTTCTGTCTCACATTTGAAAGTGATATGATCAACCGTAAGGTGTCTAAACTCCACAGTAGCCCTTAAACTTTGAATATGTTAGTTATTAGCTTATCAGAATCAAAGCGATTAACCCTATCAATACTTTTGACTAGTTGAAGCATATGCCAGCATAAGCGTGAGAGCTTTCTTTTGAGGGGATTCTTTGATGAAAAGATGAAATGGGCAACGAATATTATTAAGACCTGAATCTATTTGCTAGGAGGCGAAGGATCTTTCAGTCATCCGGTTTCCCAACTATCAGCACAAAGACATGTTCAGATGCTTATCGAATGGAACGAGAATGTCTTCGTAGCATCTGGGTTGGACGGAATACCTTGCATGTAGGACAAGAGCTAGAAACAAATATAACAGGACAGGGGGCTGCAGCCTGAATCATACACATACCATTCATCCCAGCATACAATATAGGGCTAAACTTTATCCTACATATAGAAAATAGTATAACTTCAATTTATTGATGCTCATTCATTAAGCTTAATTATAATATTTATCTTTTAAAACATTGTTACAAGATTTCGTGTTATCTAAAAATATTTAATATATATTTTTAACAGAGTAAAAATAAAAATTGAATTCATGGTATGTTAGAAAATATATTTAATCAGATAATTATTCATTATCAAATTTAATAAGTTCTCATAAAAATATATCCGACCATGATTAAAATTGAAAAGCCAATTTTAATCTTATATGGGGTAATAAATTATAAAGATTTTAATGTTGAGTTTTTTAAAATTTTTAATTGAGTATTTAGCTTTTAAAAACTTAGATAACTCACTTGAAAAATTATTTCTATTAATATTTTGTTGATGTAATTAATGGAAAAATATATAGATTGATATTTGAAAAAATTGACATAATATCTTTTTTCACATAATTTTTAAATATCAAACAACTGATCCATTTCGAATATATAACCACAATTTGTTTGTTCTATTACATAACTCTTCTAAATGTCAGTTTTTACTTATTCCCTAAACTACATTTTAGCTAAAAACAACTGTTTTTGAAGCAAATTGTTTAATTTTAATAATTTAATAATTTAATAAAAAAATTAAATAGTAAATAAAAATATAAAATAATTTTTATTTGTTATATTTCTCTTCAATGAAATAAAATTACAAAAGAAAAGTTATATTTTAAAAAAGAAATATATTTAAATTAAATAATAAAAAATCATTTAACATGTATTTAAAAAATATTATTAATTGTCAATTACTAAATTAATTATTATATCTCTTTAATATGAAAACAAATTAACTATAAAAATATTCAAAAATTAATAAAAACTTAATTACAGTCATTACTAAATTAATTAATATATATCTTTAATACGAAAATAAATTAATTATAAAAAATACAAAAATTACTAAAACCTTAAGTTACGGTCGTATCGTGAAGCAATCTGACTACAAAAATCTACCAGGTAACAGCTGTTAAGTGTTAACTGCCAAAGTTGTCAGTTCTTTCAGAAAATTGACCTAGGTATGATATGGGCCGTTCTACTAAGACTCAAACTCTCTATCTGCTCCCAACTTAAAAGAATGGTCTTGATCTGCTAAGTTTCCGCCCCAATAATAGCCCGATTCAACTTCTGCGTCTATACGCAGACGGTCACTAGCGCAAACCATACAACTTTGAGTGCAGTAATTGTTCATTATCATAAATTTTTGTCATTATAAAACAAAATTTTCTTTATTAGTAACTACTAATGATATAATTAATCCTGATATGAAATGATATAACGCCTTTATTCTCTGCAACGTTTGATACAAAAAAATAGAAAAAAAAGTCAAAATTTATGATACATCTTTCTGTTAAGTTGAGAAGACTTTACTTCACTATTAATTTTGATGATAATCAAATAATAATAATCTTAGAAATGTGGGAACTGTTTTGATGAGTTTGTTAAATGCGCAGAAAAATGTAAGTGACAAATCGTCAACTTAAGACGATACATAGTCAACCCCAAAAGATACATGGTCAAACCCAGACGATACTTCAAACTACAGACGGTCAACATAAGAAGATCAAGACGATTAACATAAGAACATACAGAAGGTCAACATAAGACAGTCAACAAAAGAAGATCAAGACGGTCAACATAAGAAGATACAGAAGGTCAACACCAGCCGAAAGCGCGACACCAGATGAAGCGCAACAACAGAAGAAGCATAGTACCAGACGATGCAAATGAAAAAGATTCTAGAACGTTAGTCAATTACTTAGATGGAGTTAGTTACAAGACTCAACTAATAACAGTTTCTAGAAGATTCAAGAAGCAGATTTCTCAAGAAGACAGTTAAAGTTTTAGGCTATAAATACTAGGTATAGTCGTATAGAAAAAGATACATAACTACATACAATACAAGAGAGAAAATCTGATTGTATAATACTTAGAGAAACTCTGTATTCAAGTGCGAAAAAAGAGAGCGAATACATCTGTAACATGAAGCTCAAACAATATCTTTCCAAGAGAAAGAAAGGCTAGAACTTGGAGAGGCTAATAAAGCAGATAAAGAATACTTTATGAGGGAGACCTGAAGAGGCTCTGCAAGTGTAGAAAGAATACTTGTAACGTTGAAGACTATAGTGAAATCTCAGACAAACTCTAAGGACTGGACGTAGCCCAAGGTTAACGGTGAACCAATATAAAATCGCAACGTCTATTCTCCAACCCTTATATTTTAATTTCCTTGTTGTTAGAAGAGTAGATATTAATTTTTTTCGATTGCATTACTCATCAACTTAAGAGAATTGTTTTTGTGATCATTTGAATTTGCAAAAAAATTCAAGAAAATTTTAAAGATTAATATCTCTGAAGATTTTACATAATTCAACCCCCTTCTTGTGTATTCTATATATTATACGTGATTTCTATATTAACAAGTGACTTACTTCAAACAATAAGTGTACCGAAATAAGAGAAGATAGAAACTGAAAGTCATCAAATAGATGCGCGACAATGAGCTCACCTTCAACTTCCTAATCACCTGAACCAGTTAAGTTTAAGGTTTGGGGAGTAAGTTACCAAAATACTTCACATGGACCAAGTCTTTAGGTCTTAGCCTCGTAGTTATCAGTACCTCATTTCTTTTTAAAACATTTTTGATTTGATCAATATTTATTTTGAGTAAATACATTCATTCGAGCCTTTTGTCTTTAAACTAATTCATGTTTGCAATAAAATTTTTAATTTAATTGTATTTGTACGTTAAATTTTATGTCATATAAGAGTAACACATTATCTTTCTAAAATTACGAATGATCCGAGGTTTAGATATCTTTAATTACGAGAATTGTACTTAATTTTTTTTAAAAAAATTCGCGTCAGCTCATATTATCCGGTATTACTCTTTATCTTGAACCATTTGCAATTTAGAATTTAACTGTCTTATACGAGTTCAGATCCTCTATTTAATTTTATAGTGTCTTATTCTTTTCAATAAATCTTAACCATTTATTTATGTGAACTTTATATGAGTCCCACAAAAATAAATATAAGACCTGCGTAAATAAATAGTTGAAATTCAGAATTAGCTAATCAATCAAAAACCATTTCTCACTCGTAGCATCCTTTGAAGATTCAAAAGCTGACAATTGTACCATTCCTTTTTTCTTTTCTGAGAAAAAGACACGTAACTGAAAATAGAAAAACAAACAAAAAAGCTAGTCTATGTCTCTAAGGCCTTGAGCTTATTCAAGAATTCTGAGAGGGCCAGCATGAACAATATAATCAGTGGCCCATCGTCAGCTTCTTTCTTTTGTAAAGCTCCCTCCAAAGCCTAGTTTCTGGCGTTCGAGATCATCAGCACCCCAGTTGGAACAAGGAAGAGAAAGCCTTTTAAAAAAAGAAAGTCTCAGTTCTCAAACATCCCATATAGATTTCTCTATTCCAGCTTCACCAAGTGAGAGATTTTGCTGATAATGGTTCATGATTGGCATTCTCTGCTGTCCCGCTGCTTCCATTCCCATTCTTTGTTGATGTTGGTGTTGCTGTTCATGCAAATTTGCGTGCCTTTGTACTCCTCCAATCCCCAAGAAATCATGAGTATGCATGTCACCACTTTCACCAGTCCCACCAACAAATTTAGTCTTTACTGTTGGGATGGCACTACTTCTTCCATGAACCAAACTTGGACTGCCACTATCTTCATGTTCCATGTTTCTCATGAAGCCAGGGTTGTGGTCATTGCTCGCGAACATACTAGCAAACATGCCCATATTGTCGTTCATTGCTGAGCTACCTGTTGCAGTGTCGAAAAGGGCAGAGATTTCTTGTTTGTTGAATTCTCCAGGACTTATTCCGACCATATTTGTTTGGTCAGACTGAGTAGAGAAGTGATCATATGAACCGTTATGTTGTTGAATTCCACCAAAGGTTGGTGGCCTTATGGCCGTCACCTGATCATGACCTGCCATGCTACTAGCAAAGCTCTTTTGCATCATTGGGAAGTTGATACTGCTACTTGCAGTTGCACCCATCTGCGCAGCTTTTTGCAGCAAAACTGTTGCTGACATTTGAGCTAAACCAGGGAGTTGACATCCATTTTTTCCGTCATGAAGATAACCGAACCCAGATGAACCATTGGAACTCAATTGCAGGTTAGAATTTGAGGAAATGCCTCTCGGCCCACCAAAGAGAGTGCCTGAACTGCTAGAAAACATGCCTCCTGCCATGTTCATGGACTTGAATTGCAATGGAACGAGGTCTCGCGGAAGGGATTTGAGAGGATTCTTAGGATCGAAGTTGTTGAAGTCAGACATTCCCGTGGATGAGTTGGTGGTGCTGCTTAAAGGCATTGATGATATGAGCTCCGGCATCTGGTTTTGCATGTTTGATGAGATGTTGGTCATCAGTCCTTGGTTCACTTTGTTGTTTTCTTCTGCCAGTGCGTCACAAAAGGCTCTGTGGGTGATGAAGCTGTCTCTTCTGAATATCAATTGTCAGATTAACTTGGTTAAAACTGCTGATTCTTGGCTATGTATGGAATCTAAAGCGAGGTGAGGTATCTATGACGTGAATGTTTCAGGTTAGAGCTGGCCTTTCTATGTCCAGCGATAATAGCCAATCATAGTTTTTCGTATTTGGATGTTTAATGATATAGAAAAATTCTTTTATCCACGTCCATTGGAGCTATACTAATTTCTACAAAATTTAACAAACAAGGTTCTTACCTGGAGAAGATTGTTCCACAATCACATTTGTACTCCCTGGTACCACAAGTCTTTTGATGAGCTTTCCAATCGGATTGAACTGCATATTTCTTGGAGCACTTGTCACACTTCCATTTCTTCTCTCCATGTTTTCGGCTAAAATGCTTCTTAATACCTGTTAGATCACCGAGAGCACGAGAAGGGTTGTGGTGGACGCACGTAGGCTCAGGGCATATATACACCCTCTTCCTCACCTCTGTTGTTGTTCTTTGCCTTAATTTCCATGGAAGGTTATGTCCTCTCCTATGCAATTGCAGATTCTGATCCCTTTGGAATCCTTTGTTACATATCTCGCAGACAAACCGGTTAGTTGCCATGAGCGTTGTCGGTGATAATGCAACAACTTCAGCACTGGGATCTGATCCAGTCATAACTCAGTTGTTAGTGAAAGGGAATTTCCATAACAAGAAACCACACACACACACACACACTAGAAGAAGAATCATCAAAGCCAAACCATATTCCAGGAGTAAGAGTTATTACTATTATTGTATCCATGATTGCATGAGAAGCAAGCTAATTAATCATTAAAAAAAGATAAAGAGATGATATAAAAAGTGGAGAGAAGCAAACAGTTCTTATCAATTATTGTAATCTCAAAGCAATAATTGAACCTTCCAATTCATATTCCTGTTCTTCCCGACTCTGTCCTACACACACCGCTTCGTTCCCACCTAGATCTCCGGTCCATCCTCATCCCGGTCCGACAAACCAAAGGGATACAATCTTTAAGTATTATACATAAATCCCACATAAGAGTTCGTCTCTCTGTTGTTATTATCACATTGATCTCATATATACATATGTGCATCACGGATTCAATGATACACCATAAAGACACAATCTTTGATATTTTTTGAGTATATGTATACTTGCATGGTTTCTGTACTTCTGTTTCAGTGTGTATGCTAAAATGAACATTAATAAAGAAAGGGTCACAAGTTGACTTTGCCTGGAGTTCCTGGGAGATTTCTTTTCTTCTTAACAGGTTGTTGCTGCTGCTGCTGCTGCTGCTGTTGTGAACCAGAGCCGCTGCCGTTAGCAGCAGTAGAAGCTCCAGAGCTCCCACCCTGAAAGTTTTGATGCTGTTGAATTTCCTCTCCAGTGTTTCCTGAAGAGAAGCTGCCCTCGTCACCTGAGATATTTGACATTTGATGCTAATTGTTGACTTGGAGTTATGTAAAAAACTAGCAAAACTATCCTCTCCTGTGATTGTCTCCTATAAATCTTCTCTGTAATTTTCCACTCTAATATGTTTCTTTCAATCCCTGGCGTCTACTTCTTGTTCTTGTCCAGCTCATGTGTGTGTATGTACTCGCGCGATTGTTTGCTCTCTCACTAAGTCATGAGGAAGACAAGACGAGGGATTGCTCCATTTCTTTTCTTGTAAAGAAATACACCGCTCTCGCTTAAAACACTCAGGTTGGAACTTGGTCTTCTTTGGCTTCATGTACATATACATAGTGGTGATGAGGAAGACAGATGTTCAGCAAATACCCCTCAATTTCCATGAAATAAAAACAATTGCCATTGCGTTCCGAAGATTCCCCTCTTGAAAAAAAACCTAAAAAAGGCAAATGAGGTTTGTGATAGGTTGTCAAACTAAATAATATAAATGAGGAATTGAAAAAAAAAAGAGTGGAATGATTAGACCTTAATTGAAGTTTTAAAAAAATCGTACATAATACTTTACATATTGCTTGATGTTCTAGTTCTAAATTAAGTGACTGTAACATGACCCAAAAGCTAAGTAATTATGCTCTCATAACTAAAACTATATAAATGTAAATGCCAATCTTATCATAGATAGACATAATTGTCAATGTCCCATAGAGCTTATAAACGACCAAATCAGAATTCAAAGGCAGGATAGTAATAGATTCTCCAAAAGAACAAAAAAGTAAGATAGTAATAAGTTGATCGTTCTATGCAAATACCGAGTGAGAATCATCTGTTCAATTTTACGGTGTCTAACCTTGTCCAATAACATCATTTTTAACGATTGAACATGGTGGAACAATCTCTAAACTCATGTTCAATAATTAAAATGGCGTCGTTTTGAGCATTAAACAGAATTGGACACTATAAAATTAGACAAAAGATTGGAACTAGCAAATAACAAGTATAACTTATGCTCTAATGTGTCATTTAATATTCAAGTGATACAGTACCATAGCTTAATGTTGTTTTTGCAGAAAATTCAATAATTAATTATTTTTCATCGGTAATTCAGGAGATGAAAGTATTGCAAAAAAAAAAAAAAAGTAAGTTCTGAAGTTGATTACCCTAGCTATTATTTGTTTTCATCCAACGTCCAGCCGTAAGCTTTGGAGAATATACTGTCCGACCTGATTGAACTTTCTTTGTGTTTTCCTAAATCATCGAGGTCGAAGAAACAATTTAAGGAACTATACGATTCTGTCAACAATGAAAAACAAGAACAGATTAATCCCTCAATCATTTCTCTTCTGGGAATGGAAACATCATGTTTCTTGCGTCTTCATGGAAGAAAAGTTTGATTTCACTGCAATTACCTTAAAGTGTATGCGTTGTCACGTAGAGTACTATTCGTGGAGTATTTCATTTTAATTTGCTGCCGACGACGCCTCTCTTTCACAAGGCATCAAATGTCCATTGACAATTAATGGAGCAAACCTAAGCATATGAAAGAAGATTATTGTTCCCTATGTGATCTAAAGAATCGAAGGTAACCAAGAGGGTCAGTTTCATTCTTTTAAAATACAAGTAGAAAAAATATAGCTGCTTTGTTTTCTAGGTACATTTTAATACTACCCAGGCCAGGACAGCTACTTTTATCGTCATACTGTATATTAACCACATGAAAAGGTTTGTCTATGCTAATTAATTGGTGGGTTGTCACGACTATATCTACATACTATAGTACTTACGAATACGTCAATATTCACCTTTTTGATGGTTTCTATGTCCGTATAGATTCAGTCAGGGAAATTATATTTTCTTTACAAGCAGGTTGTCCTACTCACAATTTGATTAAACTATACAAGGACCTTAGGAATTGAGTAATCAACCAACTTTAAAATTAAAATTAAAGTTATGATCGACACAAATTAAATTAAAATTAAAATTATCTTTATCTTTATTTTTCTTTTATTTTGATGAACAACAAGATCTTGCTCTATTTTTGTATGCATATGATTTTCAATTGATTTTAAAGTAATTACTTATCTAAAAAGTTGGTACTCAAATCATTAGGTGTAACGCTCCAACCGGCTTCAAAATCTAACTATGATTTGTTCTTGTGAAAAAAAAAAACAGGCAAAGAATGAACTGTCAACTCAATAAGAGATAACTAGAATGTACCCGTCATGCAATACACAATACATATAAATTCAAAAGAAACATACATGGCATAGCATCACATCGCAATTCATATCACAATTTCACATTTATTAAGCTTATTTATTATTCTTAATCCATGCTTCTATCCTAAAATTTTTATTTAATTCTTTTCTTAATCTTTTAGGGCCTCGCTTAACCTAGTATACTTATATCTAATGGTCTGCCGACAAATAGACCATGCTTGACACTTCCTACTCTTGGAAATATCCTGAGCATTCCCACTCTTGGAAATATCCTGATCATTAAATAAATTATACAGGACACTCCCCCCTCTTAGAAGTATCCTAGGTATCCCCACCCTTGGAATACTAAAATAAATCACCAAGGATATCCCCACTCTTGGAATATCCCGACACATGTCTAATAATCAATCTCAATCTTATCGTATAAATATCAAGACCATCAAATATAAATCTACCTAGGCAAGCCACTAATTAATTCCCTTACCTGAATTTTCCAAAACTCCAAATTCCCAGTTAATCTTGTGTTCCTTCAGATTTATCGTGTTGGACCCCAAAATTTTTAGTTATCAACAATTTATTTGTTTTGTTATTTTTAGAGATGAGTCATCAAATTAGCAAGTATGAATAGAAATTAAAGGGTAGAAGTTAGAATCAAGTGCTAGGATTAAGTTGGAATTAATATGGTGTTTAATGGGTTAATAGAGTTAGTAGACTTAGAATAAATGAAAGAAGAGGCAAACTTGGAAGAGACTTACTAATGAGGGTAAAATGGGAAGAAAGGCTATATAAGTTTTCTTGAATTAGAAGAAGGTAAGAGAGTGTCGAAAATAAGAGAGAAGGAGAGAAGTTTTCGGTGAAAGAAGAAAAGAAGAGAAATCAACTTTGTTAAGGTGGGTTAAACATCTTTTCTTGCTTGCTTTATTAAAGTAATGGGTTGTGTTGAGGATGAAGGAGTTAGAAAAAGAAAGGAGTTTGTGTAGAGAATGAAGGTTTGTGTTGGAAGAAGATGGATTAGAAGAACCCAAGTGATTCTAGGGTTTCTAAACTAGATCCTAAGTTTTCTGACCTAGATGGGGTATAGGTAGGTTAAATTTGAGTTAAATTTATGTTTGTTAAAATTTTGTGATTTTTTTAAAGTTTATGAACTTTATTGGAATGTTATTTTAAATGGAACCTTGGTTGTTTTAGGAAACCAAGGGAATCCTATTTAAGAGCAAGGGAAAAGGCAAGCTTGACTTGGATTTCGCAAGCTACTTAGGTGGGTAACATATTTATGGTTATAGTTTAATTGAGAAAATTCTTGCCTATGTGTGTACGTTGAAGTTGACTTGTTTGTAAATGTTGAAAAATGCGTGATGATATATGATTGTGTTATACCTCAAAAGAGGTCTTGACTTTTGTATTAAATGAAAAGAAGACAAAGCATAAAAAATGAGCATATGAGAAAATGAATATGTGCTTTTTTTTGGGCGAGAGTGGAACCATTCTGTTCATCACGTGCACGTTGACAAGAGCCTTCTGCCGGCTGCCCGCTTGTGGCATATGAGCTCCGAAATTGGACTCATTCTGTTCATGGGGTAAACTTTGGTTTCTCCATTCTGTTCTCATGGAACCCTCGAGCTATTTGTTGTGCATCGCATCTTTAACTTGTCATATATGCTGCATTTGAGTGTTATGTGATATGAGTGTTAAACTAAATGGAAGAATGCTTGAATTATTGCATATAAGTATATTATATATATGCTTGAATTTGTGGTCAATTGTCAATGACTATAAATATATTAGCCACTAAGCTGTGTAGCTCACCCCACTCTTCCCTCCTCAAGTGCAGAACGAGAAGAGTAGCAATTCTTGCAAGGCATCGAAAACTCTAAGACATTAGGAGCTTTTGTAACTAAGTTAGCTCGATAAACTTTGGATAGCCTCATAAGCATGTTAAACATTGAGCATCCTCTATACGTTGTATTTTGTGTTAAGCCTTTATTTAGAATGAAAATTTGTAATTAAAGTCATGTATAAGTTTTTATGGTTTTGGTAAACGAGTTTAGAACCGAAAAGTTCTCCATATGTTTGCGCACGTTTCTTTGGTAATAGTACATTTTGAAAATCCAAGTCTCTCTTAGGTGTAGAAATTATATGCCGAATTCAGGGAAAAACTAGACTAATTTAGACTAAATTAGTCAAAGTTACCTTCTGGAAAGTGTAGCTTATCTTTCAAGCTTTCCATTCGGTATATAGTATGAAATAATTGGGCATAGGAGTCAAAAGTTATGGTCTTCTTAAGGGGAGATGTATCGTCTATAAAGACGCTTCGTCTGTGATGATGTCATATCATCTGTGATGACGTCATATCATCTGTGATGACGTCATTTCGTCGTAAGACTTTGCTTCGTCTTAAGTTGACTCCCTTCATCTGCTTTATGGCATTCATCTGCTTGGTGGCATTTGTCTGCTCCACCTTCGTCTGTTCCGCATTCGTCTGCTTTATGGCATTTGTTTGTTGTTCCGCATTCGTCTGCTTGGTGGCATTTGTCTGTTGTTCCGCATTCATCTGCTATTTCGCATTCGTCAGCCTTATGGAATTCGTCTTCTATTCTGCATTCGTCTTCTTGGTGGCATTTGTCTGCTCCCTCTTCTTCTGTTCCACAATCATTTGCTTTGTGGCATTCGTCTGCTTGGTGGCATTTGTCTGCTCTACCTTCATCTGTTCCACATTCGTCATCCTTATGGCATTCGTCTGCTTGGTGGCATTCGTCTGTTCCGCCTTTGTCCATTCCGCATTCGTCTGCCTTGTGGCATTCGTCTACTGTTCCGCAATTTTCTACTTTATGGCATTCATCTGCTTTATAGCATTTGTCTGCTCTGCTTTCATCGGCTTTGTAGCATTCGTCTGCTCTGCTTTCGTCGGCTTTGTAGCATTCGTCTGCTCTGCATTCATCTGCTTTGTGGCATGCTTTGCTCCGCATTCGTTTGCTTTATAGTTTTCATCTACTCCGCATTTGTCTACTCTGCTTTCGTCTGCTTTGTGGCATTCGTCTGCTCCGCATTCGTCTACTTTGTAGCATTCATCTGCTCCGCATTCGTTTCATCTGCTTTCTGTTTCCTCTATGGTTGACCCCTCC
Organism: Erythroxylum squamatum; assembly: GCA_025629845.1. Taxonomy (NCBI): domain Eukaryota; kingdom Viridiplantae; phylum Streptophyta; class Magnoliopsida; order Malpighiales; family Erythroxylaceae; genus Erythroxylum; species Erythroxylum squamatum. The sequence goes on along the minus strand of JAOTBA010000009.1, from coordinate 15,580,051 downwards.
GCTTCTTTTGTGTACCGTTCAACTTTAATCGTCTGGTCAAATTTTTGACCCTTCTAATGATATAATCTATCTTCAAGGTCTTCATGAAAGTTGTAGATCTTGAAGTCTTCTTTTGAATAGTCTAAAGAATTATTTAGTCCGACGTCTATAGAGAAAGTTATGGATTTTTTGTCCCTAAACAAGTTCGATAGGGTCAAGGACAAGCATTGTTTTAGTGTATGGCTCCGAATGCTGGGCTCCGGAAGCGGGGTCTAGCATTGTTTTGTACCAGGAGAAATTCCACATCGGTTAGGAAGGAGAACAAAGCACCCCTTATAAGGGTGTGGATATCTTCCCCTTGCAGATGCGTTTTCCATGCCCCAACGTACTAGATCCCATCAGAACTCTGAAATTAAATGTGCTAGGGCAAGAGCAGTACCAGGATGGGTGACCTCCTGGGAAGTCCTGCGGAAGTAGTGTCCTAAAGTGACCTACACGCTGAAAAATAAAAATTGTAAGGGTGTGGACCACAAGCCACTTAAAAAGGCCCAAAGGGTGTGGACCACGAGCCACTTAAAAAGGCCCAGTAGGTGTGGACCATGAGCCACTTAAAAAGGCCCAAGACAGACAATATCTGCAAGTGGGTGGTCTAGGCTATTACAATTGGTATCAGAGCTAGTACCCGGGACGATGGGCCAGCGAGGATGCTGGGCCTCCATGAGGGAGGGTAGAAATCCCACATCAGTTGGGAAGGAGAACAAAGCACCCCTTATAAGGGTGTAGATACCTTCCCCTTGCAGATGCATTTTTCATGTCCCAACGCACCGGATCCTATCAGAACCCCGAAGTTAAGCATGCTAGGACAAGAGCAGTGCCAGGATGGGTGACCTTTTGGGAAGTCCTGCAGGAGTAGTGTCCTAAAGCGACCTACACGCTGGAAAAGCAAAACCGTGAGGTTGTAGACCACAAGCCATTTAAAAAGGCCCAAAGGGTGTGGACCACGAGTCACTTAAAAAGGCCCAATGGGTGTGGACCACGAGCCACTTAAAAAGGCCCAAAGCGAACAATATCTACAAATGGGTGGTCTGGGTCTGGGCTGTTACAATTCATGATATGAGTATATTTGGCCTTCTGAAGGTAGAATACCCTTTCAGCTTCCATCAAGAATACTGCTTGCTTCCTCTTAGCCTGAACCTGTAGATTCAATGCCGTATCTGCAGGTGTAGCTAGAGAGGTCTTGTAAACTATTTGGAAGTTCTCCTGTGCTTTCTTTGCCTTTTCGGAGATATTAGAATAAACCATAGCATTCAACTGTTTCAATGCACCTTTCAGTTGTTTCAACTTCTTACACAATACATATTGGGCCGACCCTGCAACTCTTATTTTTCATTAGTTGTCCACTACCTCGTTCATCTGTGGATGTTGCAACCATTAGTACAGGACAATGGTCCGAATTAGGCCTCATATCCGTGAAATGTGTAGAACAATTAACACCCAATTCAGTCCAGACTTGATTCAATAAGACTCTGTCCAGTTTTGCCCACAGCTGGTTTTTATGCCATGTGTAAAATTCCCCCCAACTTGGAGCATCTTCTAGCCCCATTTGTATTCTAAAATCCAGTCAATCCTTTATCACATATGCGGATGGAAGCATGCATCCGAGCCGCTCTATAGCATCACCTACACAATTAAAATTTCCCAAAAGAATCCAGGGCCGCCTTGCGTCACCATAGGAGTCCTCGAGCTCCTTCCATAATTCTCTTCGTTGTGTAACAATATACAACCCATAAACAACGGAGGTTGTAAAAGAAAGTTGGGTGATAGCGCATTGTACTTCCAGCTTTATGAACTGCTCACCGATGTCCACAATCTAACATTGACATACCTTTGGATTCCAGAGGATGCAAATACGGCCTCCAGTTATATACTCAAGTTTATGAGAGTATCCCTAACCTCCAAACCTCCTATTGACCATTCTTTCCAAACTATTGCTTGCTAATTTTGTTTCCAAAAGACATGCAAGAGAACAGTGTTGCTACCTAATAAGGCTAGCTACACTGCTCATTTTTTAGGCCTAATTTATGTTGGGACCCGTTTCTGGAACCCAACTCATAACAAACGAATCATAGCTTAACTAATATCGCTTCATTTTTTTTTCACTTACACATCATTCAAAGTAGTTTCAATTTCCA
>JAOTBA010000009.1:15506597-15518511 GCA_025629845.1 Erythroxylum squamatum | reverse complement strand
CCCAAATCGGAGGTTTCTTATTTTCACTGTTTAGGATGGAATGGAACGTAACATGAAACCCTCCGCTTCCATTCCATTCCATTCTATTCCATTTCATTATGAAACCCTCAAACAAACGATGGAAACATGAAACCCTCCGCTTCCACTGTTTAGGATGGAATGGAACGTAACATGAAACCCTCCGCTTCCATTCCATTCCATTCCATTCCATTTCATTATGAAACCTTCAAACAAACGATGGAAACATGTTATGTTACATCCCCTTCCATCCTCAACCATTGAACCAAACAGAGCCTAAATGAAGACTGAACTCTACCGAAAATGTAACTGAAAATGTAACTAGGGAGTTTCTTGCATTAACGACAATCCTGCGAAGTTATGATGGCAGATGTAATATAGCAATTAAGTTAGGATAAAGTGATGGGCTGTGGGAGCAAAGAAAGAGAAAGAAGACTGATCAAATCTTGGAAAAAGGATCTTGCAGCCGGTTACGTCGCGTCGCTGTCAGACGAGACCAACATCATCTGAAGAAGTCCACACCCAAACTCTCTCCGCCGGTAGTAGTAGCAAGATGAATGACCTATGATTGCCCAAAGCCACGGTAAGCCATTAGCAAACACAAGGAAACCTGGACAAGTCGCCGTCCAACATATAACACCAAAGCCAAGCCCGGTGAAAGCTAACGCTTCGTGCTCCCTGTTTTCTGCTTGCCACCAGGGGCACGCCTCTTGTTGAGGCGCAAACATGCCCAAAAAGCTTGTAACTTTGTCCACTTACAGAAAGAACCAAGAAGTCAGCCCGTACTATTTTTCAATAAAGTATAAAGATTTTCTCAAAAAAATATTAAATTCTATGATAGTTTTTGATGAATGAAAACTATAATTTATTAATTAGTGCTAAGAGAAGAACAAATAAGCGCGCCTGTTCTATTTTTGTATTTAGTTATTTATTATTCTTGCCCGGTTCCCTCCATCAAACGGATGCTTTTTACAAATCGGGGCTCCTTGAAGCGTAATAGGAATTTGGACTGGGAGGTCTATTGCTGGAGTCTGATGCCTATGTTGCGGCAAAGCCGTTTTCCGGTACGGCGCTGGTCTTCCGAACCCAATCGTCTCTTCTTGTTTTACTTTCCAATAAAACGGTTTTCTTTTATTTTTTTCAGGGAAATTCAGATTCTGATCAAAGCATTTCCGGTAAGGATTTTATTTATGTCTGCTGATGATTGTATAAATTCAGTTTTGAACCTTGGGCTTTGTCGAAATTTTTTGTTTTGGTTTGGATTCTTACTTACTTGGACAGAGGAAGAAGAGTTCGACGGCTATGTGGGAGCTAATTGCGATTGTTTAGCTGGGAATACAGAGAAAGTGGTACCACGCTTCCTAATACTGCAAGCGTTCTGGGTTCAATTTTTTAGCCGTCATTGAATTTTGGATTTAGTTTTAGCTCATAGTCTCACTGCAATTCGTGGCAGGAAGGGCTTCAGCTCCAAACACGCCTGGAGATACTTAGAGGCATGCGGTTAAACTTTGGACCTTTATTAGAAGGAGTTTTTCTTTTATCTTAATTCCTAAGTGTTCCTTTTTTTTTCATAGGTAGACATGAATTTAATTCTGGAGATGGAACCCACAATTTCGTACAGAAGGCGAGCAATTCTGAATTTTGTTGTGTGTAACTTGATATTGAAATGTAGTTATTCAAATTCTACTCTTTTGAAATTTGAAACTATAGTTGTGATGTTGTGGGTTCTAATCAGAAGCAGTCGAGCTCGCTTGTAGAAGATGAGGTGGAAATGCCTGATTTCCCTGACGAGGGTGTTTCTGTCATCTCTAAAAAGGAATGTGCTTGGAATTATGTAGAGGAAGTCATTTCTGATGATGAGGTATGCTATGAAAATATGATCATCAATGTTTTTCAACGTGCTTATGGTACAGTTAGGATTGCGTCAAATAATATACCGTGCACGATGTAATGAATTGATTATCATTCAATTAGGATAGCAATGCTCTTCCAAGTCATTGTATTGCTTCTGGAGCTAAGAAGTTATATAAATATGAGAAAGCTAATGGTTTTCAGAGTGAGAAGCACAATGGGTTGCATGCATTAAGTAATGATATTGAGGCAGTAATTCCCTTGAAAGAGAATGCTTTGTCCCCCTGTTCTGTCTATTCCAAAGCAAATTCTTCATGTCAAGGTATTCTCTTATTCAATAGTTATTATTCAATTAAATATTTCCCTTTTCCACTCTTATACATTCTACCCTTGTGGCAAATAGTTCAAGCCCATGAATGAACCAATGAGTCCATCTTCAATATTGCCTGCTCAGTGTGTTGGATTATATTGTGATCCGATTTATGTTCTGCATTAGAGGGAAACTAGATTTGTTTGTTCTTTGAATCTTTCAGGAAGTTATGCTACTTATATTCTCTTACCCAATGCGCAAAAAATGTTATCGTAGGTGAAATTCATGGAAGGATATTTTATATCTCTAAATGCATTTTGGCCTGCAGATATCAGGGCCAAAGCCATGCAAAATTCTTCTTTGAATTTTCAGTCACTAAAAAATGACCTTTCTCCACCTGTTCCTAAGAATGAAATATCACCTGAGCCTCATGATGTGCTTGCAAAGCCAGAAACAATTGAATCTGGAATCTTAAGGAATTCAAATCCCATACTTTGTAAAGATTTTCAACGAAGAAAGTGCAAACAGTTAGAGACAATGCCTGGAGAAGTAGCAGCTGTTGGGGATGGAATGGTTGAAAAGTCAATGGCTGCACTTTTAGATGGCCTTCAGGACAAAAGTATTCCTATAATAGGATATGCAAATAAGGTTTAATTTGTTTTTTTCTATTAGCTATATTTTTGTTTCCTTTACTCCCTGTTCTTTCCACTTCGATGAAATGTTTGCCCCAGGATACTAGAAGAAGAGGGAAGAGGTTGCATTCTAAGCAGAAAAAAGATTTATATCCTTTGGGAGATAGAACAATTGACAATGAAGGCCCAGCTAGCGGGTCATCAGGTGATGACGAGGTACTCGTCAGTCATAATTTCTTTCACGATTTTCGTATAGAATAAATGCAAACACTTTTGTGCTATGCAGTTAACTTCTCAAAACCCAAAGTGTGTCAACCTGGAGGTGAAGAAGCAAACTATGTCTGAACTGTTTCAGGAAGCCTTGGCCACTAAATCCTTGGGTAGTGTGGATTCTCTTGTGAGATCACACAAACCATCCGGGTAAATGAGAACTAGATATTTCCTACCATCTAAGCTGCTGTTCTTAATTGCTTAAGTCGACTTTGAACAAATTATGCTGATACGCATAAGCATGATATTTGCGAATTCTAGTATGGGACTGTTCAACCATTTGCAGCAGGTCATCCTGAGTGAAAAGGAAAGAGATACAGCCTTTGTTCAAAAGCTACAAATGGGAGTTAGCCCAAATGGTAATAAAGCTTTGTTATTTATGCATTTCTACCAATTGATTGCTTTAAATAAGTATATGACTAGAGAAATATGCTCACTTTATCTGCTTCTGGCCATTACTGATCTTGAGCATTTGTTTTGATACAGAAGAATTGGGCTCCATTATAGTGGAGATCCTGTCAAAATATTTGGATGCAAAGCTGACAGTTTGCTGTTGCTCTTTTGGCAAGAACAAAGAGGTAATTCTTCAGAACATTGAAAAGGTTTGACTGGCACTGCACATATAGGCACCAAAACAGACAAACAATGAGAGACTCTTTTGACTGTATTTTACTGTGTAATTCTATAGTAGGTATTAATATAATATTGTTACTCAAAAGTATTTCTTGTAATTCTATTCAGGAAAAACATCAAAAATAAATAAATAATTACCAAGGGGGGTTTTCAAAGAACAGCGAGACAACAGGGGGTCTTAGTGCAAGTAACCGTTATTTAAGCAGAAATGTGTTACTGATTCAGAATCTTTGGAGCAATTGCATGCATTTGTGTCACAGTTTTACATGTTCCACTTGTTGGACTTGTGATCAGCGACAACAAATTTTCTGATGACGGTGTGTTGTGAGCAATTATTGAAGAAGTTGACTTATTGGGTATTGTTTCTCAAGTACTCAAAGGAAATCCTGCTAAGAGGATATTTTAATCTAATCCCTACTGTCTGACTAAACTTCCTCACCACCAGCAACTCTTTGATTAATGGTACAGTGTATGTTCTTTGCAGGAATCTCAGTGGCCAGAGGGCGGGCAGTCATTAGTTGATAGAGTCAGAAAGAGGACAATTATATTCAGTCCAAAAGTTTGCAGCAATGTTGAACTTGAAGTTGGCAACTTGATCTGTATTTACCCCCCATGGTATGTATTGATCCTCAGAAGGACTATCTTCTAAAGTATGTACGGAACAAATTGCTCATATAGAACTTTGCTTATACGTGGCGTTAACTTTACCAGCATGAGATGGACACAGGTTTTAATAAAAGCTGTGATAGCAGTATAAAGTTAGTCGAGTGTTCCATGTTTTGCTATCAATTGGTATCATTTTGTGCTTACTTTACATCTGTGCTATATGGTTCAGATGATTTATGCCTTTTAAACCAGTTAGCTTTGACGTTGACATTATGACCACAGGAAAGAGGTTCATGTCGTGGGAACTAACGAGGCTATCATGTTATGTGCACACTTTTCTGAAATAGTGGTGTGATCCCAGTGTAATCTTGTCCAGCATGGCAGTTTGCGGTATCCACTTGCGGCGAGAATTTGTTGAGCTTGTACATAGCCCCTCTCCGTTATGTTCTGTTTGATGAGAGGCTTGGACTTAAACTGCACAGGATTGCTAATCAACTTTTTCCCAATCCTTAGTTTTGTTTGTTGCGTCAAGCAGTGCAAAATGTAGCAACTGAAAATGAAAGAGATCATTTTTTCTAAGGACTGTAAACAGGATTTGGATATTGAGCATTGATCCCAGCCTTAAAAGGATATACTGTTGCATAAAATGGTGACAACTTTCAAGGTGCTCTCAAGATAAAATCTTACGTGGCGTATGGTTACTATTTTTATTGGTAGAGATAGATAACAAAATACAAAAATCGTGTGCCTCGCAGTGTTTGGTTGCGGACTTAATTTGTTTTTGTTCCGACTTTAGATTACAGAAATATAAATTTTTTGTTTCTTCCAAAACTGTGGGACAAGATTTTTTGTCCTTGTGATTGAAACAAAACGCAAAAGTAACTTCCAGAACTGCCTTCTCCTTATATATAATTAATATAATATAATAATTAATATATATTAATTATATATAATAACTAATATATTTTTCCTAGGTCGATGCCCGAGCGATTAATAGGGACGGATTTTCGGGCCAATTTGAAGCAAGCTCGTTACCGAGCCAAAAAGAATTAAAAAAAATATAGATATAATCTTTTATTATAATCGATTAATTATGAAGATAAGAAATACTCGTATATTTATGGAACAACATTACAAGTAAATACTAAGCAAGAGATATATTAATTATTATATTATATATAATTATTATATATAATTATTAATATATAATAATAATGAATATATTATATAATTATTATATATTAATTATTTTGTCAGTAATTTATTATAATTTACAATTCTAGACTTAACATGGATAACTGGATGTTACACTCATTTCATTAAATTTTTATGTTACTTATTTTTTAAATTTCTTATTTATAGATACAATTAAATTACTGATACAAATCATTCGTTTTAAAATAATTAATGAATTACATATTTCCAATCATATTATACTGCAGGGATACTTTAGTCATTGACACTGGTTTTTATATTCTGTCAACTGCAACCAAACACATTTCTGTCCTCAAGACAAATACAGTTTTATCTGTTTTGTCCATCACAACCAAACACTTTATTACCTTCAATTTTTGTTCTGTTTTGTCTTTAAATTTTTATTTCGTTCCGTCTCAGCATAGATCACAATAACCATACCGGTTTAATGTTAATATTATTTTGTATATTGTAATTTAATTAAAAAAGAAATACAGGACGGGTGCCAAATGTTTAAAAACAGCAAAACCCATGACCCGGTCTGCGATGCATGTCCGCGAAAGGTGCGTATTTGACTAGGACAAATTAAAAAAGAAATATAGGATGGGTCACAATGTCAGTTTTCTTATGCATATTTGACTAGGATCACTTGTTTATCTCTACATTTACAGGAAATGTTCAAGGATATGGTGAAATGAAAAGCTAAGGTGGAGCAACAGATGCTACAGATTTCAAATTATGTTATCACATTGGAGGCGTCAAGGAAAATATGGTAAACGAAGCTTATGAAATGAAGATGTAGCAAATAGGAAAGAATGTTCTTGATAGAGTAGTTAGTCAGCTTTAGAGTAGGATTAGATTTTTTGTATTGGTTATGGAGGCTGAACACATGAGCTCCTGGAATTTCCAAATCATCAAACCAACAACAACACCAACAATATGTATAATATGAAATATTAATGAAATAAATGTACTATCGTATACCTTCTTGAGAGTAGCTTACCATAACTAATTATGACCAACTACATATATTTACAGGTCAAATTAAAAGTTTTAATTTTTTAATTTTTTAAATTTTAGGAAAAATAATAATTAAATATATCTAAATTAAAATGGTAGTTTTTTATACTTGATTCTAACTAATTAAACGTGATTTAAATTAAACAAAAAAAATAACACCACCGATGTAAAAATTTCGTTGTAATTGATTTAAATTAGAAATTTTACAATAATTTTAAATTATTAGTTTAAAGTAATTTAAATAATTTTAAAATTATATTGAAGTTTTATATTAAAAATAGAGAGATGTTTGTTGCACTTAAGGATGTTGATCTTCAAATCGAATGGTTTAAGAAAATGAAATGATTGTGATTTTTGTAATGAATTAGACATGTATTTGGTTACTAATATTGGACTACTTGTAATATGTTGTATTGGAATTCGCTACTTATAATGCGTTGTATTGGATTTAAATAATTTGTCAAATAATTGTAAAGTAAATGTAAGCACATTGTTTAATATACTTTAAATATTATTTGTATGCATAAATAATTTTTATTACAAAATAAAGTATGGTTAAAATTAATAAAAGTGCTTTTTATTTTTATGTTGCCAAATAATTTTCTGTATGAAACTTTTTTTAAAAAATTATTTTTTTAATTAACAGCCAAACAGTTAACTAATTTCTTATAAAAGTTATTCGAAAAAAAAGGTGAATAAAATCCTGCTGATATAAGCCTGACCAGGCGACATCTCTATCGTCCGTACGATGCGTGTCCTTCAAAACACCCTGTAATCATAAAAAATTGCAATTAGATCCTCGATCCGTTCATGGAGACCCTCTCTGCGTACTCTTCTCCTTCATGGCCCAATCCAAACCCTAATTCCAATCTCCCCGAAGATCGTGATTCAATTATGCCTCAAGATCAATTCGTCAACCCCCTCACTGATACTCCTTCCAATCCTAATCCAAACCCTAACTACCACACCCCTATCTCGTCCCCGCCGGAGTCTTCGTCGTCTCCTTCGCCGCCAATATCTCTCCTCCACCTCTCCTTCAACCAGGACTTTGGTTGCTTCGCTGCCGGAACTGATCACGGGTTTCGGATCTATAACTGCGACCCTTTCCGCGAGATATTTCGCCGGGACTTTGACCGTGGCGGCGGTGGAATCGGCGTGGTGGAGATGCTTTTCCGATGTAACATTCTCGCTCTCGTTGGCGGTGGGACCGACCCTCAGTACCCGATGAACAAGGTCATGATTTGGGACGACCATCAGAGCCGATGCATCGGCGAGCTATCATTCCGTTCAGAGGTGAGATCGGTGAAGCTAAGAAGGGATAGGATAATTGTGGTATTGGAGCAGAAGATATTTGTGTACAATTTCGCGGATCTAAAGCTATTGCATCAGATTGAGACGATCTCGAACCCCAAGGGCCTTTGTGCGATATCTCATGGAGCGACATCCTTAGTTTTGGTGTGTCCCGGGTTGCAAAAGGGACAGGTTCGGGTCGAGCAGTACGCGTCGAAGCGGACCAAGTTCGTTATGGCGCATGATTCAAGGATTGCTTGTTTCGCGCTAACGCAGGATGGTCAGTTACTGGCAACTGCCAGTTCAAAGGGGACTCTTATTCGGATTTTTAATACAGCCGATGGTGCATTGCTTCAGGAGGTAGGTGATCAATTTTTGTTTTCTGGTTTATGTTCATTTGGGAATTTCTTTTTGATTAATTAACATAATTTCTTATTACTTGATAATGTTATTATTAGAAGTTTTGCTTCATGATTGATAGTGCATGGAATTTCATATCTGTTGAATGGTAATTTGATGTGTGCATCCAGGTAAGGAGGGGTGCGGACAGAGCAGAAATTTATAGTTTGGCATTCTCCCCAGCCGCACAATGGCTAGCTGTTTCGAGTGATAAGGGCACTGTACATGTTTTTAGTCTTAAGATCAACCAAGGTTCTCCAGGATCTGAACAGTCACAGAACAGTGTCAATGTCAATCTCGGTGGTATATCACCCACTTCATCCCTCTCTTTCTTCAAAGGTATGCTTGCCACCATCACACTTGAATATATTTCCTCTTAACCCTATCTTGATTCTGTTCCACCGTGTAAACTAGTTCAGTATGTCGCATTGTTACTTAGTTTACATATTGAAGAGTTGCTGTTTGCTTGTCTGTAAAGAATTCCTTTTTTTTTTAATTATTTTTTGTCAGTGTTTAAAAAGGATCATGTAAAGTGGTTAGGGGTTGTGGTGGATATATGAATTCATGGCTTCACGACTGCGCAAGAAAATTGGAGCCATTCCTGTGACACGTAATTCCAGGTAGTGTTGGTAGTAAATGTCATCATTCCATCCGCCATGGATAGAGCCAAATAAATGTCCCGTTCATCCATTGAAAGCAGTGGGTTGGTCTTAAGTTTTGAGCCTCAAAAACTTGTGGTTTGTATTCTAATTTATTTTTAATTGACGGGTGGGAGTGAGAAGCTAAGATAGCTTGAAGATGAAGATGGACTATCCAGATTGGATTCTGTTCCAATCTGTTACTTGTCTCTAGTCTAGGGGAAGGATTACTTGGTACAGCCTCATGATCATGGATCAAAAGAAAGGCTAGAATTTCCTTTTGTTATTTTTGGGCCAAAGAAAGTCTTTCCTAAAAGGAACTTAGTTTGTACTGAACTTACATTTTTCAACAAATTTGATATAAGGAGTGCTCATAATATGTTACCTTTTGTGTGTGAATAACAATTGATGGGATAATTTTGATTACCTCTTGACTCTCCCTTGCTCTCACTTGCAGGTGTTTTACCCAAATATTTTAGCTCAGAATGGTCAGTAGCTCAGTTTCGCTTAATTGAGGGTTCTCAGTATATTGTTGCTTTTGGGCATCAAAAGAACACGGTGGTGATTCTTGGCATGGATGGAAGGTAAGAAAACAATTTGAGGATAGCTGACACATGGGTATTTTCAAAATTTTTGTTTCTTTTAACATTTAATTGTAGATCCTCCAGATTTCTAGTTAGGTACTTGTGGAGAATTTTTGTAGTGAATAAGTTTTTGCATGGTGTTTAATATATCCACTTGGCTACAATTCAATTTTAGAGTAGAAATAAGTTGAGCTTATACCTAAAGATCTGGTCACTGGGTGGGTTAATAAGAAAATTGCCGTCCATGTGTCCTTTAGAAACAATGGAGCTTTTCGAACTTCTTTCGGGAATGGCTAAATGAGGAGCAGACACTGCATGTTTATTATCTTTCCATTTCTGTCTACTTTTGCTTTTAGCTAATGTGGAAACTTTCGCTGTCAGTCTTAGTTTGAGTCTAATTGTCCTCTTGCACAAATGAACAAGTAATTACCCCTTATTTCTTCTCTATCCTTTTGGACAAGACAATTTCACTTACAATTATAAGCACAGCTCGTACAGAAGGGAAATCCATGACCAACGCTCACTTTTCTGGAGTAAAAATGCATTTTTCTTCACATTGAGTAAATAACAAGGATATGTGTGATTGGTGGTGATTGCAGCTTCTATCGATGTCTGTTTGACCCGGTGAATGGAGGAGAGATGACACAGCTGGAGTACCACAATTTTCTAAAGCCAGAACCAGCCTTCTAAAATGGTCATGGTAGTTTTGATTTCTTGGATATCAATGTGCATACATTTTGTATCCTCTTCCCATTTCTTGTTCTCATCCCAACTCTATATAGAAATGGCCACTTAGAGTTGTATATAATGTAAAATTGTAAAGTTCGAAAAAAAAGATTAAAGAAGAAGAAATCAGGATCTAATCATGTAATCTACTTTAAGTCACTTTCACGAACCTTATGTAATGTATTGTTGCTCTTTGCTCTTAAGTGGAAAACTAGATTGTGTTGGGTGTATAAATGCAAATTATTTTAGGCTCTCGCAAATGAGCTGCTTCAGTTGTGTATCAAGTGTCTGTAGAAGAGGCTGTAGAAAGGCCCTCCGTTCTTCATGTTTCAATCCGTTATTATAAATGTAGCCGTACTAAGGGCCCGTTGTTCCGTTTACTTTTTTATGTTTATGTTTTTTTCTTATAGTAAGGTAATATTTACTCATCAAGCAAAATATTTTTAGTGTGTACAGCTGCAATTTATATCTTATCCTTGAAAAGGAAGTACAAGCCTAATCCCATGCTCTTTCATTCACCTGCGTCCTTTGATGATCGTTGCTAAAGATAAATCATACAAAGTAATGTCTTTTTGTTATGGAAATTTCATTCTTTAAAGATACTATACTCGTGGCTAATTGTACACGTATGTGCATCAAAAGTATGTGTGCTGCCTGAACAATCTCGGACCAATTTCTGGTAACCTGATGCTTCACATGTAACCAATGTATGACAAACGGGTAAAGAAAGACATTCCTGAAATGTAACAAGACAACATGTGTCCTGATGTTTAAAGGTCTTCGATACTGTAAACTAATCTTTGAACGGTAATTTCATTAACCTTTGCGAGTTTAACGAAAAAATCACAAGGATTAGAAGGTAGACGAGAGAGCTTTCTTTCTGCAACTTTCTAACGACCTAATCCAGAATTGGTATTCACTAACTATCCTTGAGAGCTCATGCTGCGGCCGGAAATGAAATGAAATGTAACCGTGAGAATTATTATAGTTTACAATCTTATGGTATTCACTCGCTAACCTTCACAATTAATGCTGCGGATAATGTGAAATGTAACCTTGCCAATTATCTCTTATACCATATGATTTCCGTTGCTTTTTAGATCTCTTATTTTATAGTGTTTCTCAATGGTATCCGTGCAATAATTCTTCAAGAAAACTATTATATCACTTGTATAGTTTAAGGACGCTATATTACACTAGACATAATACATGCCTAGATTCGAAAAATTATTAGAAAATTGTTTGACAATTTTTACTGAAATAAAAACTATTAATTTATAATGAAATTTCTTATTTTGTATAATATTTTCTTTTCACTTTTTTATGTAATCAGTAATATGTAATTACATTTAGTATATTTAAAAATTTCACTTAAAGAAAAAGGAATCAGATACAACTGAAGTTAATGCTGTAAATGAATCTTAAGAAAGATGTATTTAAGATAAAAATATGTCTATATTTATTAATATAACATATTATATAATTTTTGTTCTCATGTTTCTTGACTAGTAAATTCAAAACGCAAAATGATACAAGGAGTTTTCATACTTGTTTCATATTTTTTAAGATGCTATTGCAATTGGTTTGCTTGCATACCCATTAGCTAAGGGGCCGTTTGGTTCTACTTCTGTTTTTCTGTTGTAGTTTTCGGTTTCTGTTTTCGGTTTTTTTTTGTTTCTGTTTTTCTTTCAAATACAAACAAAAACCTGTTTGGTTGTTAATATTAATATAGCTGTATTTTTA
>JAOTBA010000009.1:15379963-15396908 GCA_025629845.1 Erythroxylum squamatum | reverse complement strand
GAAGCACTCCTGAGATTAGGACATTCGAACTAACCAAAGTTGTTGGGCTAATTTTAAGATAAACATAAGAGTTTGATTAAATCTTTTGTTCCATCATGATATTAACCAGTCAAGTGTTTGTGGACAAAGCTGAGTATGTCTTAGTCTTCACTGTAATCAAACCATTTAGAGGAAACAACACTGATCAAAGCTAATTGTACGTGTTGCACGTCTATACTGTGTTTGTCAAAAAGAATAACGTTCGGAATAGCTCTAGCAAGGATCCTGAAATTTTGACAGGATTCTCCAAATGACAAAATACTGAATAATTTTTCACTTTCTGTCTTGGGACGATACTATTGATATATTGCTACAGTAGGTGCAATTTAAAGGAGTGAAATGAGTTTACAAATCCTGACAAAACCCAAAAGAAATGGCAGGAAAAAGAATTAGAAATCGCTGTCAGCCAATACCAACACAAGTTGCCGACCCTCGCACCTCTTAATTACTCGTGCTGAGAATTTTGCTATAAGCTTAGGCATAACCAATAGAAAAACAAGAAGTAGAACAACCTCAACACTAACAATGGCCTGCTCCTGCAGTTTTCTCAGGACTCTCTGTCTTGTCCTCTCGGCTCTCACTGTCATTTCCTTTTCTGGGGTGCTCGCGATCGGGGACCACGAACTCAACTGGATTCCAAGCAGAGCATCTCGCTGCCATGGTCCGGCCGCAGAGTGTATGATGGAGGATGAATTTGAGATGGATTCAGAGAGCAACCGTCGTATTCTGGCGACCACAGACTACATAAGCTACGGTGCCTTGCAGAGGAATACGGTACCGTGTTCTAAGAGAGGTGCGTCTTACTATAATTGCCAACCTGGGTCGGAGGCCAATCCTTATAACCGTGGTTGCACCTCCATATCTCGATGTCGGAGTTGAGAGATGTTTTCAGCTGTCGCACTCTTGTTTTCGGGTTTGAAATTATTCTTACATATTTTCTCCTTCTATAACCTCCGACGATTGCTATAAATTTACGTTTGATCATTTGATATTATTGCTGGATCGATGTTTCATGTCTAGCTAGATAGTGGATACCCCTCATCAGACTTCTACTTGCTTTTCGTTATCTAGGATTCCATCATCGGCTATTGCTTCGTAGTTACTGTGTATTGCGTGATTATTATGATAATGTTTACGTTACTTTGACTACTACATGTCTCTCTTTGATTTAGATATGTCCATCGTATATGCTCTTCTTCTTGAGAAGAGGAGATGGTTTCGGCTCAGAAAATTGTAGAAAGTTGGTAAATGAGGAACATTGGAACAATCTTTCGACATGTTATTCTCATTGTCCTTCGTTATGGTTTCGCTTTGGAGGGGAAGTAATGATCGGTCATGTTATGTTCCTCTTCTCCGTGGGAAAGGAAAACTGCATCTATCTTCGTCCTACATGTTATGACATTTGCATTTCTATAAATTTTGATCATGATTTCAGAAGTTAGAAAGAAACGATCTTTTGGATCGATGAGAAGATGGAAACTTGAAAACAAGGTCCAGGGATCTTTTGATGATCGTTTTTCTCTCTTCTGACTCAAATCTTTCAAGGTGAATCGGGGAATACAATGGCCGATAGGAATTTGAGTACTAAATAACTAGGAGATGACAGTGTTCACACTTTCTAAAGTCAGAAACCTAAACCAAAAGAAAGGATTTCGTAGACTAGATCCCAAAGTTCCAACAAATTTTGGGATTTCACATTTAACTGGATTTCAGATCTTCTGTTCAATATTATGGTGTTTTATTGTGTCTAATAAATCTCAGACATTTATTTATGTGGGGCCCGCATGAGACCCGCGTGAATCCAGCAAAATAAATGGCTGAGATTCTATGAGACAGAATAAGACAAAGTAAAACTGGACAGAAAATCTGGGATGCTTTAACGGCGACTTTCCGTACACGTCACGTACACAGCAGACGCATGGGAAGGCAAAAAAGCAGACGCATGGGAAAGCAAAACTATCCTTTGAATACGCGATTGCATTTTCTTTTTATTCACTTGCTACTGGCAGTTTTGCAATAGATGCTTCGAATGAGCTCAATCTCTCAAGGTTACAAATTCTCTTTTCATGAATTCAACCTCAAGTATGACTAGGTCTCACACGGTTCTCAAATTTCCCATTGTAATTCCATCACTTTGCAATCTTATAGAATAAACTAAGGGGGTGCTTAGTTAGTTGAAATGGAAAGAAAGGAAAGAGTAAAGAATAAAAAAGGATGCTTGATAATATATTATAATTAGATGAACAGTATTTTTCATATCTCCCTTTTAGGACAATACTGCATACCTCCCACTATAGTCAGGCATGAAAGTCATTTATTTCCATTCCTAACTATATTCATCCTAAATTCTATTACCATTTTTTCAAATGAACCAAGCAAATCCTAATACCTTAAAAGTTAAAACATTGGGAATAGTCGCGTTTTCCATGGTTTTAACAGAGAAATGGACACTTCCTGGTTCAACTTTGGGTTTTATGAAGAAATAGACCAGAGTAATTGAGCAATTCAGGGAATATGCATATAAATGTTTGCATCTATTTCAAAAATATAAGTCAAGTGGCAAAGTGACTTCAAAACAATTCGCAACCAGATCTAAATTGCCCCAGTGAGGCAACAGCTACTTCTCAGAACAAATCTACAAGCAACGATGCAGAAATACTCGCCAGCATAAAACTCATCGCATAGATCATAGTCATAATTTGGAGGTAAGTGAAAAATATAGCACGGAATAACATTGTGATCCAACTGGGCACTTCGCAGCCTGTCTAATTCTAAGCCGAACCTTCCTCTGGCTTCCCTTCCTCAGGCGTTTGCTTTGATGGGGCCACAGGAGATGGCGAACCCTCCACTCCCATCTCTGCCCTTAGGTCATTGATACTCTGCTCCAACTCATTTATGCGGGTTCCCATGTCATCAAGTGCATTGAAGTTAAGAAATTCAAAAAAAATTCCAAACCATTTTCTATCATTGATACTGATAAAGAAAGTACCAAGGCTACATAGCTCATAGAAATTAGCCCTTAAACAAGTTTAGCACCAAATTATCCTGAAAAGCAAACATGCTTCGCATACTGAATTGATTCACATACCACCACGAATAACAAACAGAAAGCACAAGTAAAAGACTGAACAAAGTAATGTAGTTATGTAGGGCACATTGATTTTAACTGAAAAGGATATTCTTAGTTACGATGGAATCTGACATTGTTTGAAATCTTGATTGCTGCAAACAAAACCTTATTACTCAGTAAAACCAAAAATCAAATGAACAGAGGGGCTTAAGCAACAAACTTACCATCTGTTGAAGAAGATTTTGCACCTGAAACATCATTCAAACAATTCCATCAAAACTCAAAACGGGCATTTTAATTCCATACAAGACCAATAAAAGACCAGCATAGAATCGGTATGAAAAAGCGTTAAGAAACTTACAAAAGCGGCCATATCGGCTGAGCTCTTCTTTGGATCTTGAGAATCCTGTCCATCCTGTAAAACCCCAAAACATTAACATAAGCCCACAAAATTGGAAACGCTAGAGGTTGGAGAAAGGAAAGATTCGGTGATGATTCCATAGAATGTGGCACATTAGTAGAGAGATTAGGAGAGAAGGGAAGTCTCTCACCATTTTTCGTCGCCGATCTGTTGTTTTGTCTGCTCTGCTTTATACAGATTTCAGGTGGAAACCAAAAAATTGTTGATGTTGGAGAAAATAATAAACACCACATATTTAGAGGCGGGAAGATATTCCATTACTCGCCCTGGACATTCGTCAATTCACCAGTGTGCCATTATTTCAAATTCCAAGTATAAACGGACTTTTGAGGATTTATTTTGACATCTTGTTATTAAGATTTAAGAATTAAAAAGAAAAGACTCGAGTTAAACTAATTTTTTAAAAAGATCTACTCGAGACTCAATTATTCTAAATAAAACGATATCTCTTTGTTTAAAATAGTTAAGCTTCAGATTAATCTGAACCTGAACCTATGTAAATGGCCGGTCCATTAAAAATATCTAAATCTAAGCCTATAAGCTGGCCTATCATCATCCTAGCCGGGAAATATACTAATTTTCTTTTTTTTGAAAAAGTATAATATCAAAATATTAGAATAAGTTGAAATTTTGTTAAGACATTTCCAAAGTACTAATCATTTATTCATAAGCTTGTGACTAATAAAGTTAATTAGTTTACAAATCATAGGAGTTTCAAATAAATCAAAAGGTTAGACTTACAGCTTATCACCCTAAAGAGTAGAAGGATGCATTCGTCATTCTAAAGTTCAAATTCAAGAGCTTTGAATAAAATAACGATTCGCGCAGCATTGTATTCAAAATTTCAAACTAAAGCCCAACAACAGAGCTAATCCAAAGAGGAGGTAAAAAGAAAATTTAGTCCTCATTTGCCCTTCTCAACAGTCGACGTCGTTTCGTGCTGCTTGTAGGGAGACTCTGGAGGAGGCGCGGACCATAGACCCCAAAGCAAAAGCAAGTGGAGGCAAAGAAGCAAAACTGACGAGTGGATATTGGAAGGATACACGTTCCAGCACAATTCCACCCCGACGAACATCATCAAGCTGCAAAAACCACACCATCCCACAAATGTGAACTACTTCTTCTCATTTGAGGAATTGCACATATTAAGCAGGGAATTTGGGAAAGCTAACCGAAACAATATAGGGAAACGGGTTCTCCAAAGTAGATATGGCAAACTATAAAAGTACCTGCATTAGGATGATAGACAAGCGTGTAAAGATGGAAAAGATGCAGAAAGACCAAAACCAATATCGTGACAGGTGCAACATACCAGGAGTAAAACTGATAATGCAGTGAGCGTGCACATACAATGCCAATAAAGTTCCCCACAAACATGGTCGTCACAATATCTGGACGAATCCAACCTCAGTTTATTATTAGAAGCAATGAATAAGGAAAAGAAGAAAAGAAATAAAGTCGAGGAACATCAATAATTTACGTTCTTCTTTGAGAATCTTAAGGGATGAACTGCTGGGACTGAAAAGGCCAGACAACAGCGTGCCAGAAGCTACTCTAGAATGTAAAAATTTAAGGAGTCCTCCTTCATGCCTGCATACAACTCACAATAAGAGTAGAGACAATATTTTTAAATCCTTGAACAAGAAATGCTGGTTTAACATGGTTTATAACTGTCTTTAAGGAAGCTGGAAGGACCTATATACATAAATTAGAATAAGCATTACATACCAAATCATCAGCTTTGTAGCTCTTAATAAGAAAATCCACAGGACAACACAAATTGTACAATAATGCAAATAATAAATCCTTGCACTTACTTGCACCATCTATAATGAGCAAATGCGATTAGCAATCCAAGGTGGGCAACTAGCAAAGTTACAGCAAATTGCTTTGATATGAAAACTGGCTCAGGAACAAACTTGAAGTTAACTGACCTGAAATGGGAAATATGAAACGCCAACCATCAACAGTAAGGTGACAACAAAAGGGAGATGATAAAAGTATCAGCTAATAAAAAATTATACAAATGTACCACCTAGAAGGACTTAATACCAGTTGTAATGTACTTCACAAATCATGAATTTAGTAAATCACTGTGATATAATGTTTCACCAAAGTGCAGTAGTTCCTAAATAGAAGTTCTAGTCCCCGAATTACCATACAACTGCAGGAAAAACTAAAACCACCTTCCCGTATGAAAACAAAACAAAATAAAGAGTCTCAATTCAAATAACATGAGCAGAATATTTTTCTAATCACCATAGGACTGAAAGTTATCTACCATACAGGAGCTAAAAGTCATTGGATACAAATTTTGCTTCAAATTAAACAAAATTACAGTCCTTTCCAGCCTTGACAGTTTTAACACATTGATTCCAACCCAATTTGTCACAGCACTTTGTAGTTTAAAAAAAAAAAACATTTTCAAGTTAAGAAATCTTTAACAGTGCTACCCGTTTAAGTAATATGAAGTGCCTGAAATTCAAATGCCTTCCAGTCAATACCTCTCATTTTCTAGTTGATTTAGAACTTGATAAATGGATGTGGTTAATGAAGAGTCTTTACATGTCTCTAAATCATAAAGTCAAATTACCAGAAGTGGATGAACACACGCCCAAGATTGAAGGCTCTTGATATATATGCTATTGGATTAGAGAGTAGAAATGGAAATCCCAACAGAATCTGCGTAACCATCCATGGAATATGTTGAAACGAATCAAGAAACAGATAGCTTAGGAAAGAACCTCTTCAGATTATCAATTGCAGTAACGTTCAACTCACCTAATCACATTAAAAAAGAAATTAAAAGGTATAGATAATGTTACATATTCAAGCTAACATTCCTGCAATTTAACAAGAGGAAGCTTTAAAGATAGGTACATACAAAAGAATACAAAACGACTAACATTATAGAGATAAGCACCTGCACCAGTGCAGCACCAGCTAAAGCTGAAATAACCCCTCTGATACTCATAGCCTATAAATGATTGCCTTGAGATTTAGTGCTGGCTTCTGCAACTTTAAGACAATGACCAAACTGTAGGAATTTAATTAACTTGACATTACCTTTAACATAAGGAGTAACAAAGATGGTGCATAGAGGAGCACATTCATCTTTACTGAAACTGCCAAACTAAACAAATATAGAAGAAAGTCATATCTTTGTTACTAAAAAGTTGTCCAAACTGTGAAAAAAGTGAGTGATTTCAGTACCTAAACAGCATGAGTCCAAGATGCCAGTTCTCGCAAAGAAGAGATGCCAATGAGGCATGGAGGAACGTAATTGCAAAACAATCGTTGAAAAGACGAAGCACAAAGATTGAGTGCACTCTTTTTGAGAGGGAAAGCAAAACAAGTGCCCACCATGGAAGCTGCAACAAGACATGAGGAAAGTATGAGCTAAATCCAACGTCAATGGAAAATTATCTAACAGATAATCTTTCAAAGATAAAACACCCTAGTAGATTGTTCATTAAATCATACAGGAAATGGGGAGGAAATTAAGATGAAAATCATTTGGAATACTCTGATGGTTTGCTGTCGGATGATAAACGTCAAGTGATTAAAATGTTATCAAATAACAATTGAAGCTTCCATGGGAATAGTCTACCATTCATCAGAACTAATTA
This sequence comes from Erythroxylum squamatum, assembly GCA_025629845.1. Classification (NCBI taxonomy): domain Eukaryota; kingdom Viridiplantae; phylum Streptophyta; class Magnoliopsida; order Malpighiales; family Erythroxylaceae; genus Erythroxylum; species Erythroxylum squamatum. Next base: position 15,389,749 of record JAOTBA010000009.1, on the reverse strand, counting down.
TCCAGAGTTTTGACATATGTTCATCTAGTTCATATTCATGCTAAGAGTATTTTCAATGGATTCCAGAACGCAATTATGGAGCGCAAATGCTTTCTGTCTCTGAACAAACATTGTTATAGTAGCTGTTGCTAAATGACCAATCAACTTTTAAAGTATAAACTCATATGTAGTTTGGTGAAGAGTGCTAGCACCAATCACAGGTAACCAATCAAACATTCATAACCATCATCGACTCTAAATTTCCAGTTACTTCTTAACAAATACAGACTTCCACTAGAGCATGCTTTTCCAGTATAACCAACAAAACACAATCGGGACACCATCAAATTCAGGACAGTGGCCACCTCTTAAACTTCAGAACAATTAAGAGATATGGGATCCTAATAAATTTCTGCATTTCTTGTTCACCAGTGCTTAACCTAGACTATCCAAGGAACCAGTATTTCATCAACAGCTTCTTCAAGGGCAATACAAGTACGCAGCATAGCTAACTATAACCAAATTAGATAAATTAAAATTTATACTATTCTTTCAGTGAAACCAAATTTTAATCCCATGCATTATAAATATTCTCCGTGCTTCTCTCTCCCCCTTCCCTTCTCAAAAAAAGGAAGAAAAGAAAAGTATCAACCGTGAATCACTAAGTTCTGCTGCTCCTTTAGTTTTTCTTCTGCTCTCGTTTCTTTTGCTACCATGTTCTAAACCATACAGATTGATAAGAAAGGTAGAAGAATCTTGGCAGATTATCATGATAAAACAAGCACGAAGATCTAGGAAATAAAGGGACCCGTTATTATATTCTTCGGATTGCTCCTAAATGCATGCGTACAGAATACTGACACCAATCAGGTTAAGAATTAGTTCAGAAAGATCTTGTAGAAGAGTGTGCTCCTCGTACCACATCAGTTTTGACGTAGATGAATAAGATGATACACAAGTTTATGATGTACAAAGCGCCAAATAATATCTGCGACAAAGAGATAGTAAAAAAACATAGGGTTAACGTTAAATCTTATAAGAAAAATTTTCAACATACAACAATGACAATGATAAGCTGGTGATAGTACAGCAAGGAATGTTAGAAACAATGCTCGGACTGATTCTACAGTTCTTTTAGATCCATAAACAAATAGTCAATAGCAGTTCCTCAACTCCAACTTTACAAGTTATAAGGTAACAATAAGTCAGGTATCAATTCAAACTTTATATACAACTAAAACACTCTCGGAACTTTCATAACAAGTAATCATACTTGTTAAAGTTCAAAGTTTAAATAGAAATATGAAACACAACAGGAAAAGTACCAAAGCTGGAGCGACCCAACCTCCAGTAACATACTGAATAGCAGAGTAAACATAGAGAAAGCCAGCAGGATATACAAGGGGCCCCGTATCTCCTCTCAAGTTCCTATAATCCCTTTCTCCTTCAAGAAACCCAGTTACCTGTTCGTTAATAAGGCTAATTCACATTTACCCAGTTCATTTCAACCAAAACTGAAGTCACCCAGAAACCAAAGTAATCAACTTGGAGATTGATTACTAAGAAACAGATGAAAACTAGAAACACAAGAAAATTGAAAGGAATAAGGTGGCCAACCTGTGACATGTATGCGTCCCAATCAATCTTTGTATCCAAAAAATCAATCAAAAGCTCGCATTATTAGTTCAATTTTAAAGAACAAAGACGGAAAATTGAAAAGAAACGTGGAAGAATTTGCCTTCTGCATCGCTAGCCAAGCATGATACTGATACTAAAAACACTTTATGGATCCTAGATTTGGAATTTTAGTTGCAAATATCAACCATCAGTAATTTGGTGAAAGCAAAGGTCTTCACTATCGTAACTCTTTAATTATAGTTCAAACCATTTTTGGAAGGAGCAGGCATAGATTCTAGTTGTAATTTGCTTTACACCGTAAATAATCCAAGACAGTATTCTAATGGAAGATCAAATTCAACAAGATCGAGAAAGAGAACGAAGATGGCAGACATTAGATTACTCACACAAGAAATCTTTCTTGATGGAAAAACCCAGTGAACAGAACCTAATGCCTCACCCAATCGATACCCATCAACAAAACCGAATCCCTTACCCTTACCCCTTTGACACCCATCAACGAACCCAAACGAACCCATATAATGTATTCCAGATGAACAAAAACGATGCCTCGACAAGAGTCTTACCCAGTACAACTGCGATGGAGACGAAGCAGATGCACGAAGAGGAGGTGCAACAGAGACGAAGCAGATGGAAGAAGGAGGTGCGACAGAGTGCTTAAGGGGTGTAGGTTTCGTCAAAAAAACAGGGTTGTTTTGTCATTTCTCACTCTTGTCCGACGGACAGATTTTTTGTGTACCTCACTTTTGAAACGGACAGAAATTTCTGTCCGTGTGCTTTGAAGGCAGGACAAAATTCGTTGCGGACAGTAACCAAACAACACGAAGGACAGAACTTTAACGTCCTTGTCTACTGTCCTCACCCCTGAGGACAGTAACCAAACGCAGGGTTAGTTAACTGATTTGCTACCATTAGATTAGTTTCAATATGTTCAATTGACACTTTATGTTTTTGCACTTCTTCTTTGACTAACAAGTATTTCTAATCCATGTGTTTAGTACCCTTAGAATACTTGCCATTTTTAGAGAAAAAGACAATTGTGTAATTATCATAATAAATTCTTAGCGGTCCAACTATAATGTCGACAATACCTAGCCCATAGACAAAGTTCCACAAACACAAATGCTTGAATAGTAGCCTCAAAGCTTGCCATAAATTCAGCCTCCATGACGAACTGTTTTCCTCTCTTCCAAGAAATTACCCCTCCTGTTAGTCAGAATAGATAACTGAATGTAGATTTTCTTGAGTTTACACAACCAGCATAGTGTGAATATGAATAACTAATTACTTTTAAGTTATCTGATTTCTTGTATGTGAACATGTAATCTTTAGTGCCTTGTAAATACCTAAGAATTTTCTTTGCAGCTTTCCAATGGTTCAATCTTGGATTACTTTAATATCGGCCTAACATTCCAACAGCAAACTGATATCCAACCGAGTATAAGTATGAATATACACATCAGACTCCCAGCTATAGACACATAAGGAATAGATTCCATTTCCTTTAGTTCCAAATAATTCTTGGGATATTGCATTTTACTAAATTTATCTCCTTTTTGAATTGGAACTACCTTTACTGAGCATTTTTCCATTATAAATCTCTCTAACACTTTACTGATATATCCTTTCTGAGATAACCTTAACAATCCTTGTGCCTTGCCATGAATTATTCTATTCAATAACATAAGATGTCTCATTCATATCTTTCATTTCAAAGTTATTAGAGAGAAATTTCTTTACATCATGTAACAAGCCCAAATCATTAGCAACCAAAAGAATATCGTTAACATACAGTACCAAAATAATGAACTTTCTCTCCCACTAACCTTCATATAGATACACCATCAACAATGTTCTCTACAAAACCATAAGAGGTAATGGTATCATTGAACTTAAGATATCACTGTTAGAAGGTTTGCTTCAAACCATATATTAACTTCTTTAATCTACACACCATATTTTCCTTTTCTGCAGTCACCGATTGGTCCATATAAACTTCTTTTTCTAAGTCACCATTCAAAAAAGTGGTCTTTATATCTATTTGGTGAAGTTCTAAATTATAATGAGCTACCAATACCATAACATTTCTTAAAGAGTCCTTCTTCGAAACTGGAGAGAAGGTCTCTTTAAAGTCAATGTCATCCTTTTGATTATAACCGTTGGCTACACTGGCTTTGTACCTTTTAATATTTCCTTTCAAGTCCCTTTTGGTCTTAAAGACCCATTTGCAGCACATTTGCTTTGAGCCTTCAACTAACTCAACTAGTTTTTAGACTTGATTATCATTCACAGATTTTAACTCTTTTTTCATAGCATTGAGCCACTTTTCAGAATTGGTACATTTTACAGCTTCTTTAAATAAGACCAGATCCTTGTTAATGCTTAAGTCACACTTATGCTCAAGTGAATACGCTATATGATCATCTGATATAGTTGGTCTTTTCTCCTTTATAGACCTTCACAATATTATTTCTTGTGGTATCACTTGATCATTTGTGACTTGAACAATATTTTTTAGTTTATTATTAGCATTCTCTTCTTGTGGGTTTAGAATATTGCTTCATTATGTTGCGTGACTGTGACATAACAAAAGAAACAACAAATTGAGAAAAGACACACTAGCTGAAGGTTTTTCCACTAGATTCTCTTGAATATTTACCTTTCGTGGTTCCCCACACTCACTGATTTATCCATTTTCAATGAACCTAGCATTATCAGAATCAACTATTCTTGTACCTTAGATAAGACAATAAAACATGTACCCTTTGGACTTTTCTGGCTAATTAATAAATAACCACTAATGGTTCTTGCTTCAAGCTTCCTTTCACGAGGATTATAAATCCTTATTTTTGCTAGGAAACCCCAAATCTGCAGTTGTCTCAAGCTAAGTTTCCTACCTGTCCATAATTCATAAGGTGTTATAGAAATTGCTTTACTAGGAACCCTATTAAGTAGATATGTAGCTGCCTTTAATAAATACATCCATAAAGATAAAGGTATATTAATGTAACTTAACATACTCTTAACTATATCCATAAGAGTACGATTTTGCCTTTCAGCTATACCATTTTATTGTGGTGTATTGGACATTGTATACTTTGCACAAATGCCCCGACTTTGAAGAAATTTTGCAAATGGACCTGGACACTGTCCATTCTCATCATATTTACCATAATATTCACCTCCTGTATCAGACCTTACTACTTTCACTTTTCTATCTAATTGCCTTTCTACCTCATTAATGAACACCTGAAGAACGTCCATTGATTGAGATTTTTCATGCAGTAAATAGAGGTAACAATAAAATGAATAGTCATCAATAAAGATGATAAAAATACTTTTCAGCACCCCAAGATGGAACATGAAATGAACTACATATATCAGTGTGTATTAATTCAAGTAACTTACTATTTCTTGTAGTTGAATTCTTAGATATGTGTTTGGTTTGCTTGCCTTTAATGCAATCCACACACACATCTCAATCAACAAAATCTAGTTGAGGTAAGATTTCACTTCTCACTAACCTCATCACCCTTTCTCTAGATATATGATCTAACCTTTGATGTCATAAGTAAGCAAAGTGTTCATTATGTGTACTACGTTTATTACCAATGTTGTGTTCAACATAAAATAGGAATTCATAATAATTAAAATCAAGGTTAAAACGATATAAACCATTCATTAATATACCAGAACCATAATAGCACTGTCATTTATACAAAGAAAAAACACCGTTTCCAACATTGAAATTAAAACCTATCTTATCCAACTTCCTAACAAAAACTAAATTTCTAGCACATTCAAGAACATAAAGACACTTTTCAAGATCTAAACTACAACCAGTGTCTAAGATCAATATGTAACCCAATTCCTTCTATTCATGCCTTCATTTTGTTACCCATATACAAGAACTCTTCAATTCCATTTATGGTTTGGATTGAAAGGAATCCCTACATAACATGTGACACATGAGTAATTGCACCTAAATCTAACCACTAGGTATTATTGGATACCTCAATAAGATTTGATTCAAAACATATTGAAACATAATACTTACCTTTCTTTTCTGACCAAGTCTTTCTCTTAGGTATTGGTCGTCAATTCACTCATCAAGTTTCCTACAATAGACTTGTCAGCTATGTATGATTGCCAGTACTTGTTTATTTTCATCATAAATTCCCTTACATTGTTTGTATTAGGCATTGTTGGCTTAACAGTTTCAACCATTGTCAATCGCATCAAGTTTAGACTTAGCCTGCTAGACTTTTCCTAAGCCTGAAAATATGTCTTTTCAGCTTGTGTACTAGTTTTAGTGATGGTTGCAGGCTTCTCAGCAGCTAATGACGGGTCCTTATCCATAATACGTAACTAAAATTGGATTTCCTCAAATTAATCGACATAATTTAGCCCATTGAACTTGATCAGACCATTGCCCTCAGCTAACAAATTGTTAGAAGCTGCAAACGTAAAAGCAATCTCAAATATCAATTTTTAGAATACACTTAATGGATTAATTATTTTAAATAAAACTTTGAAATAATCCAAATTAGATTAGAATCTCCAAAAGGAGATGTTGTAGAGAGAGAAAGTGATGAAAGGCTGAACCTCTGTCCGGCAAGGACCGACTTGTTATGAGGCAATCTAAGACTCTCAAGATCTGCGCCAATCATCTCGGTTTGCCTTCCCTTTCCTTTATCCTTTTCCTTTTTTGCTTGTTACGTATTGTGTTTGTTGTATATACAAATATCTCCATTGCTTGCTTCAAAACCAATGATCTGCACCAACATGACCGAGGCTCGTTGAGCTCAAGATGAGAGTTGCGAAACAAATGACATTCCAGTACATTAGGTAACAAATTTTATTTTATTTATGCTTCGATAATGCATGCATATAGAGAGTTACCCGCCTCTGCCCCAATTCCCAGTTTCCAGGTGCACACTTTTTTTGTGATTCTTTAAGCTTTAGTGCAAGTTTGTTACCAGCTGTCATTGGACATTTTCTTGTTAGTAAGCTGCTTTTAGTCATCTCTGTGAAGTGCGACCCTTTTTATATTCTGGAGGTTGGTTATTTTCTGGTACTTGCACGGCTTCTGCGTGGGAGAAGCTTGGGGGTTTCTAGCTTAGTTGAAGTTGGAGGCTATAAGCAACTGAGTTTTCCCTTTTTTTTTCTCGTTTTCCACGACCATTTACTCTCATCCTATGTAAACTGAGGTTGGTCTCCTTGAATCAACGGAATATGGTTGCGTCTCTTGGGACCTCGCGATGGACCAAGCCAGCTTGGGCTCGTCATCTAGGTTCTGTCTATAGTTCATGTTTGCGCCAATAGACTACTTGTGCGAGGCGGTGATGCTCGGTGACATGCGTGACCATTGAAAATCGTTCTTTCACAGCTGTGTTGTGTCCGACACAACACACGTCCCCTCCGTTACGTCCTTGAGCCGCCTGACAAGTTTGACAAGTCCACTTTAGACTGACGTGTTTTCTTATATAAGACAACTCCCTTACCTTTTGCTCCGTCTTAGTACAACAACTTTATGCCAAAGCCTTTCCCATTAGATTCACTTCACCGCACAGCGGGCACCTTCTTGTTCTTGCATGCCCTAACAGAAGAGACTTATTGGATGCCTAAGCCGTGAAAAATGTGGTTACGTACCCTGTTGTTTCTTTTTATTTTTCTGTCATTCCCTTTACAAATTAGATTCTGGCATCCTTGCGTTGCTTTTCATACCTGTGCCTGTGTTAATCGGTCCCTATTGAATTTTCTGTCAGTGGGTCATTTAGTATCTCTGGACTGGTGGCTGTGTCTACCTTTTTTTTTCACTTAGCTTTTTTCAAAGGCCTAGGTTACATACGCGAAAATGTTTCATGTGTATTTGGGTTGACCAATGGCCCCTGCTTGATCAACTGTCCAAACTTCTCTTCCTTTCTTTATTTTAACAGTAAATCAAGACTGAGTACCCTTTCGGTTGGAATTCTGGTATTACTTTCTTTCGGTCTATTGTATTACTATTCTATTATTATTTATTTATTTATTAACTTTTTGTATTTGTTTTATTTATTATTATTATTAGTATTTATTCTTTTAAACTACATCTCTATTTTCTTGTCACCTATGCATGTGGGCCTACTGAAAACAACCTCTCTATAATGTAGGGGTAAGGCTACGTACTATCAGGCCCTCCAGACCCCGCTTTATTGCGAGACTTTAGGATATGATGATGATGATGACTTAATGGATTAAGACAATAATAAACTTTAATATATATATAAGTTCACCTTTAAGTAATACTTAAATACATATCCTTAATCCATAATCATGCTAACAACATATATACACACTTTAATAGACAGTCAATCATACTCAAGTTAGTATGCATGTTATTTTTGGATATACAAACATATTCACCAAGTATGTCGATAAGTCTCTTTAATGTTATTAATTATAAGCAATGATCCACCTTTGGGTGTTCTCCTAGCATTATAATTAATAGTCTGAACCGTTCAGTTCATCTTTTATGTTATTTATTAGCATCATATAACATGAACAACTGAAAGAACACATAATTAAATGTCTAAATATCTTTTCAAGTAATGTCACTTCGATGACTAACAAGTTTTCTATATGGTGAACATTAAATTAAGTAAGAATAAATAAATTTAAAATTTAACTATAATGTTGAAAGATCATACTGTAAAGTATACGAAACTTTTAGGAACTAAATTGTATTTTTTATTGCCAGATTGTAATGGTCATATAATTTTTTTAGAAATAAAATTAACAAAGAGAATGTGTTTCATAACCGTCCATTACAGAATGAAACGTGTCAAAATGACCAAGAACTTGATATTAGCAAAAGCTGGAGCTATTTCATAACCTTTTTGTTTTAAATTTAATATTCATCATTATTTTCCTTGACAAAGTTATGAGCATTCAACACACGTTCATTACGTGCATGTGTTTAACTAGTAGCGGAAGCAATAAAATAATGTTAATGCATTCATATCTTTTCTCTAACTCTCCTGTTTTTTGTTGACTTTTACAAATTGCAGTAAGCAATTGATCATGCAAACACAAATCCAAAGTCTTTGATCGTAGGCCCACGAAATATAAGGTAATTGACTTTTCTTTAACCATTTTGTTTTTTAGAATGGAAATCACGGTTTTCACCTCAATATCCATACCCACTCAGGCACTCACACAAAAAGCATCACGTGAAGTTTGTCAAGTTTGGCCTATTTTCACTTATTCAAACAAAACTCCGCGGGTAAGACCATGGTGAACCTCTGCACCATCGAACATGGTGAACCTCTGCCGTTCTAGCTAGTCTCTGGCCTCCTGCTTTCTCCTCTGCTTTTTGCTTGCTGCCCTCCTTTCTCCTCCACCTCTCTCCCTCCTCCAGCCCTTCTCGTCTCCTCTCCTGCATTTTCAGCAACACCTCTCTGAATCCTAGAACCCTTTCCCTCAGCTCAGAATCACTCTGCTTTTCAACCACATTTTCTCGTCTCTCCCTTTACCAGCTATTCCCATCTTTGTGCCTGCATTTCAGAAACTTCTCAGAAACTCCCTGCCCTCAGGTCCTCAGGCTCCTTACCCACATCTCAATTCACCCTGCAAAGCAAAAAATCAGAAATCAGTACATCAACCATCTCTATCCATGGACACAGATTTCCCTCCCCTTTCCATTATACAAAAATCCCTTAAAACCCCCAAAACCCTAGCCCTAGGCCAATCCCTACCCCCAAACCCTCTGGTCATCCCACCCCTCCTGTTACTTCCACTGCCTCAACATCCATCCCTACCACTGTTGGCCCTCTAGGAGCTCCTCCTACTGCTCCTAATCCCATCCCTAATAGAGTTGATGTTGGCCCACTAGGAACCCAACCTCCATCTGGCCATTTTGCCAATGCAGCAAGAAGGAGGACTTGGAAACAGGTAGTTGGGGATAAATCCAACTCTTCTTTGGTTTACACCCCCCCTGTTGAGAAGGTTTGAAGGCTTATGGTTGCCCCAAGTCTAGAAGAATTACAAGAAGGAGCTAGCACTTGGGAAGCAACCCTGGTGGGTTTTTTCATGGAGAAAAGACCAGCTTTTTCGATCATTCAAGCATGGGCCAAGAAGAATTGGAATGGTAGAGGGCTTTTGGAGGTCATGCTTTCGGAAGAAGATAAC
>JAOTBA010000009.1:15305803-15323106 GCA_025629845.1 Erythroxylum squamatum | reverse complement strand
ATGAACATATTCCAACAACATTTTCCAACTTTTAATTTCCAACATTTCACATATAATAGTTCTAACTTCCAAGAAAAGTTTGGGGTCCAACACCTATTGGTGAAATGAAATATGGTATGAATCTTTCTCTCATCTTGAAAATTACTTTCAAAGTAGTAGAAGGATAGTGTTTCACATCCAAACTCCATTCTTATTTTTATTGAAATAATTGTGTATCCATTTGCACTACAGTGAATGCCTATCAGAGATGAGCCTCCATAGTCTTTAAGTGAGCATGCGGCGTTCATTGTTTTAAGAGACCATATACTGAGGCCTCCTTGTTCTTTAGGGATGCATATTTCTCCCTATTTCATTTTGACTCTATTAGGACTTCTATTTCCTCCAGATCATAAAAACCTATTAAAGTTCTTCTCAATAAATTTAATGATGTTGCTTGGGAAAGCAATGGGAGCAACCCAATAAATATTGATGGAGTTCATAATGGAGACAATAAACTAAGTTCTACCAGATGTAAAGAGATGTCTTGATCTTTATGGAAAAATTCTGGGATTGATTTTATCAAGTAAACTGCTGAAATCTTTGTTTTTTAATCTTAAAGATGTGAATTGGAATGCCAAGGTAAATCATAAGAAGAGTTTGTTGTTTGAAACCTGTTATGGCAGTCATAGTAGAATTATGATTTCCAGCACTTTTAGAGAGGAAGAAACCACTCTTAAATAATTCACCTGGATCCTAGACATCCTATTAAAGACCTTTAGAGTTTTCATAAGAGCTAAAACTAAATGAGTTAATTTAATCTATGTATCGTAATTTAATTATTAAATCAAACTGTATAATTTGTGATGTTAGTTATTGTTTAACTATTTTAATAACTTATTTCAATAACTTATATTTCTTTTTATTAAGTATGATATCCCTATTAAATTAATAGAATAACATATGTAGCTAATAAATCATTTTATTATTAATATATTATTTATTAAATTATTATGTTTATTACTCTCTCGTTCATCATATTATGTGAATAACATAAATAACTTTTTAGTTAGTTAATCATTATTTTATCATAATATCACTTCTTCACCTAATATTACAACAAATTAAGTCAAAATTTCATTTTAAACATCAATTTCTAAATTATGATAATCTAGTTATACTGATTAAACTATTACATGGATGTTGTAAAACATGTTATAAGTATACGTAGGCAATCAAATCTATACAAGGATAATCATCTCATTATTTTCTAATTTAAATCTTCTTATTTTATTCTTCAAATATTTTTTTTAATATTTGTAACAAGTTTCCTAACTTTAAAATTTTCAACTCATTCTTGTTAGTATCTTTTTACCATAAATCATGTGATAATTCGAATTGAAATGTATCTAAATAATTTATTTTTCTTTAATTTCCCAAATATCATAATAAATTGCTCTTTTTTTCTTATATAACATATATATAATGGGTTAATTACCAAAATAGTACAAGCTTTTGTCAAATTTTTAATTATAACCCGAACTTTAAAAAGTAGTAATAAAATGTTCAAATTTTCAATTTTTTTCAATTCTAGCCTAAACATCAAAAAGTAGCAATAAAATGCTCAAACTTTCAATTTTTTAATTCTAGCTCAACATTGGTGTTTCAGTTAAGTTTGCTAACGTGCCTTGCCACATATTTCAGAAACCTTAACAATTAATACACTTAAGCTAAAATTAACATAACAAATGAAGATTAATGAAACAACGTCATTTAATCACATATTTAAAACGGCGTCATTGTTTAAAAATGACCTAAATCAGATTACATAGCCCCGACGACCTTACGCTTTGATTTCAATTTTTCTCTTCATTTTTGTTTATTCTCTCGACCCCCTCACCCTTTGATTTTTAGATTACGCAGCCTCGATGTTCTCACACTAAAGGCATTAAGAAAGCGACTTAAAAATGAAGACCTTATTGGTGTAGGATACTATAATGTGAGAGTAGTTTGGGGTGTCAGAAGAACAAACAAAAAACAAAGGGCTGAGAGCATCGGGAGAACAATAGATAACGTCCGGCTAAATTTGAAGAAAATTGAAAGTTTGAACATTTTATTGCCACTTTTTGAAGTTTGGACTATAATTAAAAAAATTGAAAGTTTGGGCATTTTATTACTACTTTTAAAGTTCGAGCTATAATTAAAAAATTGAAGAAAGTTTGGGCTTTTTTTAGTAATTAACCCATATATAATTACATTGATATACTTTTGTGATTTATAGTCGAGTCATTGATGTTCTATTATGTTTGCCTCCTTCTTCCAATTCCATACATATGTTTTTGTTCTTTTTTCTAGTCCAATTGTGTTATAATTGTTTTATATGATGTTGCCTAGAAAGCATTGATTTGGAAGGGAAAAAGGAGAAAAAAAAGGCAACAAGTAGAACCGTTAATAGAATCCAAAAAAGAAGCTATAAATAAATTTGTTAAAATAGTAAGCCCTTTAGTAAGAATCTATTAAATACAGGTAATTTTGAACAACATCAGGAAAATTTAAGTGATGAGATTCATATTCATAAGGATGTTAATAATTAGAGTAAGCATGATCATGTATCAAATGCATCAAATGTAGAAAATTTAGGCAGAAATGAGCAACAAATCTCACAGTTGGATATTAATGGTTCCAAAAATTAGGATAATCTTGATAATTAAGTAAGGAACATTTTAGTTGAAAAAGGATCTGTTAGAAAATTGAATCTTGTGTTTCATTTAGACTATACTTTTCAACATTTTTCATATTCTTATTATTCTAAAAAATTAAGTAATTGAGAGATTAGCAAGTAATAAAAAATGATTGGTTATTGTTACTATTATAGAGATTATGAATAAATGTATATATATTATAGCTTGATTTTAGGAAGCTTGATTATAGGGATTGACAATAGCTACCTACCATATTTAGGCACACAACACGTATATAAATAGTAGTGTATAATGAATACAAAAACGTCAAGTATTCATAATTCATAACATGGTATCAAAATCATACTTGGCTATTTGAAAGTTTAAAGTTTCTGCCAAAATGCAAAATTTTAGTATATTTTCAGTGTTTTTCTACTTGTATTTGCAAGTGTTTGGGTCACCTGATATGTGTTTAAATGTTGAATCATTTGATATACTAAACTTAGTGATTAATGCCTTAGAAATGCTTAGGACACTCACTTTAGCTTATATTTGATCTTAGGTACTTTTCGGAAGTAAAGAAGCTAAAGTAACTCGAAAGCATGTCATTGAAGCCATCTTTTCAATTTCCATATTCTATTGATTCATGGAGCATAAAGACAAAAAGGCAAGAAAGAATGTCAAATGAAGAACAAGGAAAGGAGAAATCTCACGACCAAACATTAGACTGCATAGGTGTGAGAAGTCTCTCATGCTGATGCATCATCTCTTACAGTTGTGAGAGATCTCTCACAGCCTTGAGAGTGCCATGCACGACTATGAGAAGGCCATGCACAGCTGTGCATGGTAATGCACAACCGTGAGAGGTTTGCACAACTGTGCAATGACCTTACATGGCCGTGAATTCTCACATCTGAGAATTAACTAGAGAATGACATGGTGTCCTGGCTAGGTGTCACTCGATTTTAAACCTAAATTTTACTATAAAAGGAAAAGAGAGTGATGGCAAAAGGGTATGTGGGAATAGACCTAGCCGATAGGACCCTTCTTCTATTTTTCTTTAGTTGTTTCTTCGTTCAACATTAACAGTGGCGATGGAGAGGATGGTTGATGGTAAAAGCTTAAAGATGGAGATGACAACTAACTTTCCTAACACCGGTTCAGAGGTGCAGTAGAGGCTAAGAAGCACATTAAGCAGATTGTTGTTGTGTATCATTTTCTTTACCTCTTTTCAGAGTGTTATATGAGAATGATTTTAATGCTTTGTTGATTCATTTTCATGAAAACCTATAGCTAGAACAAGAATGCAATACATAATAGTCGTGTTAAAGGTTGTACGTGGCAGCTAACGGTATTAAATCGTTAGAGATAACAAAGTGTAAGTTAGATAATTTGAGCTTGTGTGATTGTTACTTAGATTGATCTGTTTTTCTCATTTGTAAGGCGGTGTTCGAATAAACTTAAAGAGCTTCTTTTAGGTTTTCTGATAGTTAGGATTAATTAATGAGCTCTTTTTGATTAACTATGATCTAAGGAAAAACCAGAATTAACAAAGCTTATTGTTAGTTCACGATCAATAGTCTTAAGAGAGACGTAAAGATGATAGTTGAACGAAATTGTGTTTAGGCCAAGTTTAAACCAAAGAATCGAATTTCAACTCATTCATCAACTTTATCACTTTGCTGCTATTTAATTAGATTTATTTTTGCATATTAATTTTACTTTGTCTTCTAATTTGCTTCAAACCAACAAACCTCTTGTTTTGCTTATATAGATAAATTAGGAAAGTAATTGGAATTAATCTCTGTGGAATAGACCTAGATTTACTGCTAACTATAGTTTAGTCTAATTATTTTGGTAGTATTACGACATGTGACCATCACTAGTTTAAGGTGATGATTTTTTTCTCATTACCAGTATAGTTGGAATTATCTACTTACCTTAGGGTCACTAATGTAAGGTGAAGACTTAGTCTTGTCACCCCACAGTTAGAGTTGCCTGCCACCGATTGATCTTTACTAAAAAATCAATCACCAGAGGTCTCACAAGTGCCCCGTATGTGCCACTAGAAAGTTCGTCTTCTAGTCCTATGTGTTAGTGTGTGACAACAAATGTGTTGGAGCAGTACCACCTCATCACTTCTCCGATGTCGCCTCTCCCTCCTGACTTGCCTAGGTGTTTGATCCATCATCACCATCGACTGCTTAAGGAGGTTTGTGCATTGCTTGCCACCACTTTACTTGCCATTGTCCTACTTCATCATTAATAATTATGCACTATTTTCCATTAACTTGCTTATTAGTTAGAATAATGAATGTTCCTTTAATTGAAGTCAAAATAAAGGAAATAGTATAGTGGGCTGGAAAAAGGGGAATCCTGATGTATGAAGTGTTGAATTTAACTACTATCATGAGTTGGTTCATATCAAACAAACATGTTTAAAAGTGCTAAACAAATTTTACAAAAATCTCATTCAACTCATGTTGCAGCTATTTCTACCACAACTAGCACATCTTTAGAGTAAACAATCTTAGTTTCTGCATATGAATTTGCTAAATTTTGTTAGTATCAAGAAGCCATACAAAGCTCATCTAACTCTATCACTGCCATTGTTGAAACTGTTAATCCTGATAAGTGTCTCATTTTTTCCTCTCCGATGCTAATAATCATATGAAAGGTATTCCTAATCTTCTTACTAACTTTACACGCCATAATTCTCGTTCCAAAGTCACTGCAGTAGAAGGTTCTACCTCATCTACTCTTGATTTTAGGGCTGCTCAACCTACTCCTTTGCTTTCCTTATCATTTATGTTAGGCCTACCAGGATTTTCTTTCAACTTAATGAATAAATTAAGCTCTAAATTAATGTATCTTTTTTTTAGAATACTGTATTTTTTAGGATCTTATAACAAATAAGATTATTGTTATAGAACATGTATTATAAGGTCTCTATGTTCTAAATATCCATAAATAGGTGCCCATATCCATTGCTCGCTCCATGATCTTAACTTCTTTTGAAGCACATTATTGGTTAAGCCATGCATTCTTGTTTGTGTTGAAGAAACTATATCCAAAATTTAAAACTGTGTCGTCTTTAGATTGTTCATCATGTCAATTTATTAATTATCATTGTTTGCTTTATGTTTCTCGAGTCAATAAAAGAGCTAGTTTTTTGTCTAAATTAGTTCATTCAAATGTTTAGGCTTTGTGTCCTATTGTATCTAAAAAGGGTTTTTGTGTCTTTTCACCTTTATCGATAATTTTTCTCAGATGAATTGGCTTTATTTAATGAAAAATCATTTCAAGTTGTTTTCCTATTTTATAGCTTTGATGTTGAAATCAAAACACAATTTAATGTTTCTTTACATACTTTGCAAAGTAATCATGCCAAAAAATTACCTTTCTAATCCCTTGTAGAGATATATGCTTAAAAATGGCATCATTCATCAAATTTCTTAAATAGATACACCATCGCAAAACAATGTGGTTGAAAGAAAAAACAATATCTCCTCGAAATAGCCAAAGCACTTATCTTCCACACATATGTACCCAACTATTTTTGGGTTAATGTAGTCTTTATAACCTACTTTTTTTATTAATCATATGCCATCGTCAGTCCTTTATGGTGAGATTCCTTATCAAATTATCTTTCCTACTAAAACCTTGTTCCCCATTAAGCCTCGTATATTTGGAAATACATGTTGTATCTGTGATTTTTGTCCTCAAGTCACCAAATTAGATTTCAATTCTATACAATGTGTCTTCTTAGGTTACTCTCACCTTCAAAAAGGGTATCGATGTTATTGTCCTAGGCTTAATAAATATCTTGTATCTATTAATGTCATATTTATGGAACATCTTCCTTACTTTCCTATTTCTTAAACCACTTTTAATAGTCAAGGGTAGAATGATGAATTGTTAGTATACCAAATTATTTATCAGTCACCAAGTGTTGCTTTTGCACATACTATTTTGATAACAATGCCACCACCAACACCTCTACCTTTTCATCATGTCTACTCTATATGATGAGATGTTCTTGGTACACATCTAAAACCAATTTCTCCTTTAGCATCAAATCTCGTGAATACTGATCTTAAAATTCCAGTTGCTCTCCGGAAAGGTAAATGTCAATGCATTTATCCATTCTCATCTTTTGTTTCATATGATCAATTATCATCCACTTCATGTTCTCTTATTTCCTCTCTAAATTTTGTGTCTATTCCTAAAACTGTTCATGAGGCATTGTCGCATCTTAGTTGGCAAGCAGCAATGATATAAGAGATAAAATGCTTTAAATACTAATTGTACTTGGAATTTAGTGAATTTACATACAAAAAAAGGATATCAGATGTAAATAGGTATTTGTTGTTAAATTAAATCCTAATGGCTCAGTAACCCGACTTAAAGCTTGCCTTATTGTCAAAGGCTATGCTTAGACTTATGGTGTTGACTACTTTAGTACCTTCTCTCCTGTGGTTAAGTTGGCATATGTTCGTTTGTTTATTTCTATAGTAGCTACTCATGCCCGACCTTTGCATCAATTAGACATAAAGAATGCATTTCTATATGGAAATTTAGAAGAGAAAGTTTACATAGAGCAACCACTTGGGTTTGTTTCTCATAGGGAGTATAAGAAAGTGTGCCATCTTCGAAGATCTCTATATAGTTTAAAATAGTGTACTTGTGCTTGGTTGGAAAGTTAAGTCAAGTCATTGAACAATTTAGAATAAACAAAAGCAAATCTAATCATTCTATCTTCTACAAGTTTTCTACATATGGTATTGTTATTCTTATTGTCTATATAGAAAATATTGTTATCACTGACAATGATGCCACTGGGATCTCATCTATGGAAACATTCATTCACAGTCATTTACAAACAAAGGATTTTGAGTTTAAAAATACTTATTGGGAGTTGAGGTAATAAGGCATAAGAATGAAATCTTTTTTTCTTAAATAAAATATGTGCTAGATTTGTTATCTGAAATAGGAAAATTAGGGGCTAAACCATATAGTGCTTTTATGTCACCTAATGTGCAACTCACAAAACATGGAGATTTGTTTGAAAAACCTAGAAGTATAAAAAACTGGTTGGAAAACTAGATTATCTTACAGTGACTCGTCCTCGTATTTCTTACTTAATTAGTATTGTGAGCCAATTTATATTTTCGCCAACAATTCATCACTAAACTGCTTTGGAGCAAATCTTTTGTTACTTGAAGGGAGCACCTAGACAAGGTATACTTTATAGAAATCTTGGTCACGCTCATATAGAATGCTTCTTATATATAGATTGGGCAAGGTCCAAGATTGATTAAAAAAAAATCCACCACATGCTATTATGTTTTTGTTGGGGAAAATTTGGTTTGATAGAAAAGTAAGAAACAAAATTTTGTAGCTCAATCAAGTGTAGAATCAAAGTACAGAGCTATGGCATAATCTGTATGTGAAATAATGTTGATGTATCAAATTTTGACAAAAATTAAAGGTAATATGCCAACAAAATTATAGTTTGATAACTAAGCTGCTCTTCATCTAGGTTTTAATCATGTGTTTCAAGAACAAACTAAGCATAATGTAATTGATTATCACTTTGTTCACAAAAAGGTGCAACAAAATATAGTATTTATAGGACATATGAAGACTGCAGAACAACTAGGGGATCTCTTTACAAAAGCTTTAAATGGGACCTGGGTTGAATATTTGTGTAACAAGCTAGGCATGATAAACATCTATGCTCCAACTTAAGGGGGAGTGTTACTGTTACGAAGATTATGAATGAATGTATAGATATTACAAATTGATTATAAGAAGCTTGATTATAGGGATTGACAATAACTACTTACCATATTTAGGCATAAAACATGTATATAAATAGTGTGTACAGTGAATACAAAAACATCAAGTATTCATAATTCATAATATAGATAAAGTATATTGTTTTTATTGTAAATTATACAAATTTAATAGCAAACAAAGTGCATTAGCAATTGATGGATTTAAAGATTGTAAGCATCTTAATGCAGACTCAAAGAATATAAGAATAGTGTTGAGCATATGACTAACATGAACACTTGGAATGAACTAAAAGTAAGATTGAGCAAAAATCAATTAGTTGATAAAGATTTGCGATAAGGAAATTGCAAAAGAGAAAGAATGTTGAAGACAAGTTTTGATAAGAATAGTTCTTGTTGTGAAACATTTTGCTAAATATAATTTGACTTTTCAAATATCCAATGAGAAACTTTACCAAGATAATAATACTATTTTTTTAGGAAGATTGAGATGATTGTTGAATTTGATGTGATTTAATCATGTAAGATCATGACACATTTAAAATCATAAAATTCATCATCACTATCTTGATCACAAAATTCAAAATGAGTTGATTTGTCTTTTGGCCCATAGTATTAGAAGTTTTATCATAAGGATCATTAAAGAGGTGAAATAATTTTCTATAATTCTTGATTGTACCTTATATTTGAGTCATTAAGAACAAATGAGTCTATTCGTATGATAAGTGAATATGTCAAATAACAAATAAAAATAGAGGAGTACTTTTTAGAGTTTTTAAAGGTAGATGACACATCTAGATTGAGTTTTTTAATGAATTATTAAATGCATTGAAGTCTCTTGATCTTAATATCCACGATATGAGGGGTCAAGGTTATGATAATGGTTCTAATATAAAAGGAAAGCACCAAAGAGTTCAAAAGTAATTACTTAAAGGTAGATGACACATTCTTATGTTAAAGTTGTTTCGTTATTTTGAATTATGCAACACATATATGCATTATTTTCAAATTTTCCTAAAAGTTGGAAAGTTTTACTTAAAAATGTTTCGGGCTTAACTATGAAATCATTGTCCAATACTCATTGGGATAGTCAAATAAAAAGTGTTAAAGCTATTAGATTTTAAGCTCTTTAAATAAGATTGGCTTTTATAGAAGTGCGTAGATCTTATGATGATGCTAAGTCAGAGTTAAGCAGAAAGTTTGGTTACTACACTTAAGAGTTTTGAGTTTTTACCTAGTATGGTTACTTAGTATGAGATTTTATTTGCTATTAACATGGTGAGTAAAAAGTTATAGTCTAAATCTATATGCATCGACGCTACTATGGAGCAATTAAAAGGTGTGATGATATTTTTTTTTAGAAATATAGAAACAAAGAGTTTATCTCTATTATAAATATTGCTAAAAGCCTTGCACATTAGATGAAGGGTTTACCTCCACTATATATATATTGCCAAAAGCCTTGCACATTAGATTAATGTAGGCGTTACATTTTCATCTAGATGTAATGAACATGATAGAGAAATAAAATCAACTGAGGAGTCCTCTGAAATTAGTTATTTTCTAGTTGTTAGGAATATGACAATTGCTTTATTGAAGAATATATTTGAAAAATTAATGACATCTGAAAGTAATTTTATATTCTTATTTGATTTAAAAAAGTTGAGGTTGTAGGATGATAATGAACAAAGAAAATATTGCACTAGTTTTACTACTTTTTTTTCTCATAATAATTTGTCAGATGTGGATTTAGATGATCTTTTTTCTAAATTAAAAGTGTTGGAAATAATTTTGTCGAATGAGTTAATATTATCTATTGAAATTCTTAAATTTGTCAAACCTATATATTTTTTATCCAAATGTTTGAATTACTTATCAAATTTTATTAATTGTAACTGTGACTATAACATTAATTGAGAGAAGTTTTTCAAAGTTAAAATTATTGAAAACCACTTGAGATCATCAATGTTACAAAAAATGTTGAATGAATTGACTATTTTATGTATAGAGAAAGATATGTTGAACATAATAATTTTGCATATAGAAGTACACAGAGAAATTGTTTTTCATGAATCATTTGTATGTTTATTAGTACAGTTCTCTTGATGTTTTACAATTTAATATTACTGATCAATTGCTATTATTTTGTTAGTGTAATTGCTATTTTGTAGTGATTTTATTATTGCCGACATTTGTAAGAAGTTGTTAGCTACTATTATAATCATTTGCCCATAGTATTTTGTTGAGTATGACTTTAGTAATTTATGTATAAATATTAAATTTATTTAATAAAAATGATTTTAAAAATAATTTAGACATTTATATATTATCAATTCATAAAGTCCTTTTCTTATTTTATCCCAAGCCTATAATAGGTTAGAAATGACCCGAAGTTGAACTAAATTTTCGGAAATATGTAGGCTTGGAGTTGGAACATAACAGCAGAAACACGATCGAATAAGACGACCATGTTTACATATCCTATTTCGTATCAACATAATATTAAGTGCCCTGTTGCCTATTTCATATCAAACTAAAATAATTGGAAATTTTTTAATTTTTAATTTTTAATTTTTAATTTTCAATTTTCAATTTTTTTTGGGGTATTTTAGTGGCAGGAACTCATCCATTCTTAACCAAATGTTAGGGGTTCGATCCTTGACTTTGAGTCTGGAGCAGCCTTAAATCCTTGGGCCAGCTGTCCCACCCTGTGAGGTGCCTACAAACCAGCGAGAGGTTTAGTCATTGAGTCCGCCGGTAGATACCTTGGTCTAAGTAAAAAAAAAAAAAAAAGTGATACGTTTTTGTTTAACTATGACACCTGTCCAGTCCAGTCCCAGATAACTTTCATCCACTCATTAATAATTACAGAAGAGAAGAAGACAAGAATATCCGACCACAAGTTTAACCAAGACAGACACGCCCACTTTAAAATCCAATCTTAACACGGCTTCTGGCGCACCACCTCACCAATTTGCTCAAGTCTCTCTTCCACCCGGAAATATTAACATGCAAAATCATCTACCAGGGACCAGAGATCCTTCCTTTTCAATTCCCATCTCTCAAAACCCTAACCCCACTCTCAACGATGCCCGCTTTACAGGCCAACGTCTCTTCAATTGGTTCTCTCAATGCCATGGCGTATTACATAATATCATCTTGATTGCGGCTTCCCTTTGTTTTGTGCTTTACTTGACATTCCAGACTAAGAAAAGCTTGAGAAAGCTATCCCATGGGAGATCCCATATAATCATCGCTTATTATGTGAGTCTTTGGCTCGTCAGCTTGCTTAATCTTGCTTGGTGCTGCTTTCAGGTTTGTGAGTTTTTATTAGAATCTGTCAAGATAGCTAGTTTTTTCTTAATTTTTTAAATATCCTTTTTTTTTTGTATTAACTAACTTACATTTATGCTCGTATTTATGATTCGTATTCATGAATTTAGATATTGAATTGTAGGTTTCTTGAATTGCCATCTGCTATCTGTTTTTTATTGAAATGTGCATTGAGAGCCGATACTT
Organism: Erythroxylum squamatum; assembly: GCA_025629845.1. Classification (NCBI taxonomy): domain Eukaryota; kingdom Viridiplantae; phylum Streptophyta; class Magnoliopsida; order Malpighiales; family Erythroxylaceae; genus Erythroxylum; species Erythroxylum squamatum. Next base: position 15,311,132 of record JAOTBA010000009.1, on the reverse strand, counting down.
CTTCGAGTTTGTGAAATTTTGATTAGTTTGTTAAACAAGGCCTTGTTTCACGTGTCATGATTGTAAATGTAGCTGTTGATTCACTTTTGAGGAGGCAATTATCAGACAAAACGGCAGTAATGATGTCCAAGTATTGGTCTGATGTACATGGTGATGTAGTTGTTGCAACTTAACGTGCACTACTTCCAACTTGAGTAAGAATTCAAATGTTAAGGTTAACTATTACCAAATCTGGAACTCTTTTTGGGAGGGGATCAATGAAAAGCTACGATCAAACTGAGTCTGAAAGATGTATAATTGATAACGTTATTGAACAAAACCCTTGACAATTGGAACTTGCTATTCGACATTTAGTTACCTTTCTTTCTCCTCCTACCAATGTCTTTTCTTGTCAACTTTCTTGGATTCCCATCCATAAACTACCTGATAGGAGACAAGTTCAGCATGTGACACAAACATTACTTCTAGTTCCTTCATGGCGTGGAGGTGCTTGCAGTAGACATCGTGGGCATGCTGAGATCTTTTGCTTATTTTTAGGAACATTATTTCTTTTCAGTTGTTAAGTGGGAAATCCACTACTACTATTTTCTTGTGATTTCAATTTCGGTTATGTGAGTGAGTTCACGTTTCTTTGGCTTGTAATCTTCTCTAGTTTCTACTGCCTATAAATCAGATGAAGTTAATGGAATAAAATCAATGATTATTTGTGTTCTTTCCTTATCTGATATTCTTCCTTCTTTCCCTAAAAAAATTCCTTATCAGTGGTATCAGAGCCAGGTTGTGGCAATGAATACCAGAAACCAATCCAATGCTGAGTTTTGAAACGAGACTCAAGAAATATTGGGTCGTCATGAATCTAGTATACACCAAATCCACTCCACACTTGAAGTCATCCTAACCAAACTACAAAATCTAGAGATCACCATGAAACCACCTACTGAGGAAAATCCTTTCGCCTATGGAAACATTGGAAACTGTAGTAATCCTCAGAACTCACAAAATTCTAAACCGCAAAACATCAATAACCCAATCCAAATTCTTGATTCCCATGACAACCAAAATTCTAGTATGGCCACCAACGAAAATTGATAGCACATGAAGCTTCAATTTCCCAAATTTGATGGCACCGATCCGCAGGGCTAGTCTTACAAAGCTGAGCAGTACTTTTCCTTCAAAGAAGTCCACCCTTAAGATCAAGTTCATCTCGCCTCGTTTCACTTGGAAGGGGTCGCCTTACAATGGCATCGATGGATGAGCAAGTTTCATGGACCAACAACATGGGATGAGTTCATACGGGCTGTTATCAAAAGATTTAGACCCATAGTTTATGATGATCCGGGAGAAGCATTAACTTGCCTATGACAAACTACTGCCATAGCGGAATATCAAGAAACCTTTGAAACACTATCACACCGAATTGATGACTTACCCGAGTCCTTTTTGGTGAGTTCTTTTATTGGCGAACTACAAGATGAAATACGACTGGAGGTCAAGCTTCAGCACTCTCACACTCTGATCAAAGCATTTGATACAACAAGATTGGTCGAGGAAAAACAACAGTTGCAAAAGAACGTTGCAACTGCCAAATATTTTGGGTCAAACAAAAGTAATACAACTCAAGGCCTTTTAGGTCCTGCTCCGACTCCAAAATCCACCACTGCTCCATCATTCTGTCGAATTTCTAGCCAAGAAGCAAAGGAATGCCGGGAGAAAGGTCTATGCTACTATTGCGATGAAAAATATGTACTCGGCCATCATTGCATAAAACCACAGTTGTTCGCAGTAGAAGATGTTCTGGTGGAAGATTGCTTAAACATTGATTCTTATACAGAAGAGCCTATTCCTGAAGTTTCTCTACATGCAATTGAAGGGACTAATCATCCACAGACCATTCGTTTATAAGGAAAACTCAAAGGGAGGGATGTGACAATATTGGTTGATAATGGCAGCACACATAACTTTGTGGACCAAAATTTGGTAAAATAATGTGGGCTAATGGTGACAAAAGATGAACAATTAAAGGTGATGGTCGCTAATCGTGAGCAAGTTACGTGTAAGGGAATTTGCAAAGTGGTGAGTTTTTTGGTACATGATTACTAGATGGTGGCTGACTTCTATATTTTACCTGTTGCTGCATGTCCTTTGGTGTTGGGAGTGCAATGGATGGCATCATTAGGTCCTATCCAAACTGACTACAGGACGCTTACTATGGTATCCAAGACAAAGGCCAGCTAGTGACATTGCAAGGAATTAAATCTGGTAAACTTGAACCTCTTTCTCGAAAAGAATGCAATCTAATGCTTGGTACTAGTCTATTGTTACAGGTAACAACACTTGGACAAAAAAATCACTCCACTTAAAACACCACATCATCAACCGACATCCAAAAAATACTTAAAACCTACCATCAAGGTTTTTTCTGAACCAAAACACTTGCCACCCAAGAGAAGCCACGACCACCATATACCATTACAACCCCATAGTAAACCCATCTCAGTTAGGCCTTATCGTTACCCATTTTACCAGAAATCTGAAATTGATAGGATGGTCCAAGAACTACTTGCTACCGGGTTAAATCGACCAAGCCGAAGTCCATTCTCATCACCAGTGTTGCTAGTAAAAAAATCAGATGGAAGCTGGCGTTTCTGTGTTGATTATCGGGGACTCAGTGAGATAACAGTGAAGGACAAGTTCCCAATTCTAGTTATCGACGAACTACTTGATGAGCTGCATGGTACAATACGAGCCTCTACTCAGCAACTAAGTTCACTCCTTTTGAGATTGTATATGGTCGACCTCCACCTACACACACCTCCTACATTGCAGGTACAAAAAAGGTAGCTGCAGTTGAGGAACTTCTCCGAAGTAGAGAAGAGATTTTGCGTGAAGTTAAGACCAATTTGTGGGTGGCCCAAGACCATATGAAGATTCAAGATGATAAAGGAAGGAGGGACGTTCAATTTGATGTGGGAGATTTTGTCTATCTTAAGTTACAACCATATCAGCAAAATTCGGTTGTGTTTCGTGGTTCTCTTAAGTTATTAGCAAGGTTTTATGGACCTTATGAAGTTTTGGAGAAAATTGGTCCAATGGCGTATCGCTTACGTCTACCTGATGGAGCTTAAATACATAATGTATTCCATGTGAGCCTTCTCTGCAAACATTTAGGAGACCAACCAAATCCTGTTGCTATTCTTCCTCCGATATCTGAGGACTCCAAACCGCTTCCTACACTTGCAAAAATATTGGGCCAATGTCAAGTTCAGAAAGGTCGATATAGGCCATACACCGAAGTCTTGGTTCATTGGGATGGCACTGATCCTTTAGAAGCCACGTGGGAAAATTATAGACGGTTCTCTGGCACTTATCCGGAATTTGTCCTTGAGAACAAGGACAATTTGGGGAGGATGGAATGATAGGAGACAAGTTCAGCATGTGACACAAACATTACTTTCAGTTCCTTCATGGAGTGGAGGTGCTTGAAGTAGACATCACGGGCATGCTGAGATCTTTTGCTTATTTTTAGGAACATTATTTATTTTCAGTTGTTAAGTGGGAAAATCCACTACTCCTATTTTCTTGTGATTTCAATTTCAGTTGTTTGAGTGAGTTCACGTTTCATTGGCTTGTAATTTTCTCTGGTTTCTATTGCCTATAAATCAGATGAAGTTAACGGAATAAAGGGAGGATTGTTTGTGTTCTTTCCTTGTCTGATATTCTTCCTTCTTTCCCTAAAAAATTTCTTTATCAGTGGTATCAGAGCCAAGTTGTGGCAATGAATACCAGAAACCAATCCAATGCTGAGTTTCGAAATGAGACTCAAGAAATATTGGGTCGTCATGAATCTAGTATACACCAAATCCACTCCCCACTTGAAGTCATCCTAACCGAACTACAAAATTGAGAGATCACCATGAAACCACCTAGTGAGGAAAATCCTTTCACCTCTGGAAACATTGGAAACTGTAGTAATCCTCAGAACTCACAAAATTCCAAACCGCAAAACATCAATAACCCAATCCAAATTCTTAATTCCCATGACAACCAAAATTTCACTATGGCCACCAACGACAATCGACAGCATATGAAGCTTCAATTTCCCAAATTTGATGGCATCGATCCGCAAGGCTGGTCTTACAAAGCTGAGCAGTACTTTTCCTTCAAGGAAGTCCACCCCCAAGATCAAGTTCATCTCGCCTCGTTTCACTTGGAAGGGGTCGCCTTACAATGGTATCGATGGATGAGCAAGTTCCATGGACCAATAACATGGGATGAGTTCGTACGAGCTGTTATCAAAAGATTTGGACCCAAAGATTATGACGATATGGGAGAAGCATTAACTCGCCTACGACAAACTACTACCGTAGCAGAATATCAAGAAACCTTTGAAACACTATCACACCGAATTGATGACTTACCCAAGTCCTTTTTGGTGAGTTCTTTTATTGGCAAACTACGAGATGAAATTTGACTAGAGGTCAAGCTTCAGCACCCTCGCACTCTGATCAAAGCATTTGATACAGCAAGATTGGTCGAGGAAAAAAAACAGTTGCAAAAGAAGAACGTTGCAACTGCCAAATATTCTGGGTCAAACAAAAGTAATACAAACTCAAGGCCTTTTAGGTCCTACTCCGACTCTAAAATCCACCACTGCTCCATTATTCCGTCAGATTTCTGGCCAAGAAGCAAAGGAACGCTGGGAGAAAGGTCTATGCTACTATTGTGATGAAAAATATGTACTCGACCATCGATAAATAAAACCACAGTTGTTCACAGTAGAAGATGTTCTGGTGGAAGAGTGCTCATACACCGATTCTGATACAGAAGAGCCTATTCTTGAAGTTTCTCTACATGCAATTGAAGGGACTAATCATTCGCAGACCATTCGTTTACAAGGAAAAATCAAAAGGCGGGATGTGACGATATTGGTTGATAGTGGCAGCACGCATAACTTTGTGAACCAAAATTTGGTAAAACAGTGTGGGCTAATGGTGACAAAAGATGAACAATTAAAGGTGATGGTCGCTAATCGTGAGCAAGTTACGTGTAAAGGAATTTGCAAAGGGGTGAGTTTTTTTTTGCCGAATTACCCGACGGTGGTTGACTTCTACATTTTACCTGTTGCTGCATGTCCTGTGGTGTTGGGAGTGCAATGGATGGCATCATTAGGTCCTATCCAAACTGACTACAGGACGCTTACTATGGTAATCCAAGGCAAAGGCCAGCCAGTGACATTGCAAGGAATTAAATCGGGTAAACTTGAACCTCTTTCTCGAAAAGAATGCAATCTAATGCTTGGTACTAGTCTATTGTTACAGGTAACAACACT
>JAOTBA010000009.1:15246390-15287814 GCA_025629845.1 Erythroxylum squamatum | reverse complement strand
TCCCTCCAGACCACTTCACCGACCGAATATTAATTCGGTCTCTATTTTCATACCGCTTCAATTCGGTCGGTATAATTTCGTCCCTATTACACGTTTTTCTTGTAGTGTATGTCTTCCGTCCAGGTCCAGGGTTGAGAAACCTATGGTTCTACCGACTGAAAAAAGGAAAATTTATCACAAATCACTAAAACCTTACTTGTAGCTAGGACATGTTTTAGCAAATCAACTATAGCTGAAATATAATTAACGGATAAGTTCAAGATGTTTGAATACATGGCTGGAGGAGTTTATATTTTGTACCTTAATTTTTTTACATATAGAAAAGAAAGAATATGAACATATTATAAATTTCTTACTCAACAACTTTAACATTAATAGATAAGGACGTACTCTTAAGTTTATGAATAGTATTTAATTTTCATTTTCAGTGATCAATTTTACGTTTACAAATTTTTAGTTGACTCTTATCATTTATAAACTCTTTAACAATTTTATAATTAATTAACGTGATACTCTAACAAAAGTAAAATCATAATAAGCTAGGGGTTTTCGATTTTCTCTCAATATGAAAATTTCTTTCTTAAAATACGAAAAAACAAGTCAAAATTCTGTGGTTCAAAAGAGTCGGTTTCGCAAAAGGCTTGTTTGTAATTAAGAGGGTTACGCTTTGCCAAAATCGCGGATGAGATGAATCGGGACTTTATCAGTCGCTTTAGTGTAAGAACATGAATCAGGTCAAACATTCTTCATATTGCACGCTTTGAAATGTCCATTTAAATGACTTGCATAGAATTACATGTTTTCAAGTTCCTTTTTGATTTGTGACTTATGGCTTTCAGGCTTTTGGTACATCCTCGGAAATTTATTCCATAATTCGCTTGTTTCTCAGGTGTTTCACAATTCGAGCATGGCACAATACACGACTTTCACATCATTATGTTCCATACAAGTTTTGCACGCAATTGAAGAGAGATTTAAGATCCAGACAAATATGACTTGTTTGTGCTAATTACCGCCTGTAGTTTCCCAAACGGAAAGGGCACTTCCTCAAATAGATGAACACATCAGTTTTCTATGTATTAATATATTCCATTAAGACATTTATGTATTTTTATTTTAGGCTTAAATCATGTAAATTAAAATGAAATGGCAATGGGTTGGGAGGGACGCAGGAGGCCACGACACGGCACTTAGTGCATGTATAGTGGATGCTTGTTGTGGAGTACTAGTCAGTGGATAAGTTTTACTTTTACCCTAAAGAAGCTGACAATTATTAGTAATTGGATTCGTCGTAGGCCCCCATTTGTCAAAGAAGGAGCTTTTAGTTGATCTACGAAGTACGAAAGGTTCTTCGGCTCTCCATGATCGGCCATTTCTTACAGTTTGATAATGCCTATTTCCTCGTCTTTATGACGTTAGTCTCTCTCTCTCTCTCCATGCACCAAACGATGATTGATCATGGAAGAACTACATGTCCTGTGGTATTGTGTCCTATAAGAGATATGTATGGTTATATTTATATATGTGTTTATATGTACGTAAATGTGCCGAAGATATTCATTTTTATTCACCTGGATTAAATATAATATTCATCAATCTGAATATGTTAGGCAAGTATTTGCTATCCAAATTTGATTTTTACAGTTATGAAATAAAGTTTTAAATTGTAAATTGTGAGTTATTATAAATAGAAAATGGAGTCACAATTATTATAAATTGTGGTAATTGAACCAAAAGAAATTGTATATTGTAGATGCAATTTTAGTTGTACTCCTCAATCTAAAATCCTGTTATGTTGTTATGAACAATCTATAAAGTTTAAATTAATATTCATATTGAGGACCAAATAGACCCAAAAACACGTTTTTCTTCTACGATATAGAATTCTTTTGAAGGGCTAATTGTTAAAAGATGGATAGCTTAACTACTTGCAGGTTTTAAGCCTAGGCTTCGTTTTTCTTGATGAGGCAATCAATGGCATTACATATTAGCCATCAGTACCTAATTGCAATTGTTGCACGAAACCACACAAATTGAACCCAAGGTAGCTGCTTGTTAAGATATATAGTATATTTTTTTTTAAGTTTTGGCATTTTATTTATTAATTGGACATATATTAATTAGACTTGGATTAAAAAAGATATTGTTGTTACATTTATAGTTGCGAAATAATCCTACACTAAATTGAAGTCTATCATATGAGAAATTGTAGCATATCATGTTTGTAATTGTCAAGCGTACTGTTGGATTTTGCGTAGAGTGAAAAAGGGTTTGTGTGTGGAATTTGGGTCTTCATCATGTGTATCTTGAGTGTGTCAATTGAAGGCGATTATCGGGCTCTTTGATGTGTGCGTTAATTGTGTTTTTCTGTTGAAATAGCTAAAGTGATTTTGAAGTTTTTTGGTTTTTGATGAGATGCGGTTGAGTTTTAATTTGAGTGAGCATTGTAAGTGGCTTGTGCAGTGTGTGGATTGATAGGTTATTACTGAAGGTGTGGATGTGCTATACGATGGTGTTAAAATCTGAATGTAGGCTGTTTTGTTATGTGTTTGTAGGTGGTGTCCTTCTTGCTTGATTGATGAAAATTAAGTGATGCAACACGTGTTTTCAAAGTGGGAGATTCACTGCTCTATTTTGATCGTATGGGAATTGCTAATGCTGGACTATTATCCTAGTAGAGTGTCTCACAGTTGGACTGACTTTATGTGAACAACTTTTAGATCTCTTGTTGAGGAGCAAAACCCATAGGAAAGTTGTTCTATTTCAATCTAAAGTGTGTTTTCATTTTTCTATAAAATTTTCAGATACTTGAGTCTTTTATTTATTGTCTTTCAGTTAATAGATTGTTGAGATAAATTCTTTGTTGAGGTTAACACGAGTCGTCGTGTTATTGGATGTGAAAATCTTTCACGGGAAGTAAGATTGAGAGATAGTTTCAAGGATTGAGTGAGTCGACTTTAAAAGCTCTTGTGTAAATCTATTGAACTTTCGTGAAAGTGATTAAGCTGGGTGAGGGCCCCGTAGACGTAGACAATGTGTGTCGAACTACGTTAACAAATCTCAGTTTTGTTTATCTTTGGTGCTTTTAATTTTTCTAATTTTTGTGTTTGTTAGAAACGAATTGAAAAGTTTGCAAAATAATCACCCCTTCAATTTTTTTCAATTGATATCAAAGCAAGGTCACCAAATTAGGACTTGGTACAACAAGTTGGTGCAGATCCAAGTTTCGCAAACATGGCTACAAGAGAGGGTGCATCGATCACTAGGCCACCACTGTTGGACGGCTCTAACTATCCTGCATGGAAATCACAAATGAGAGTCTTTATCCAGGCTTAAGGTATAAAAGCTAGGAATTTGGTAGTACATGGGTGGACACATCTGATGATTATTGACGATAAGGGTGAGGCAATTTTAAAAGATCCATCTGAATAGACAAAAGCCGAAGAAGAGAGGGCACTTGGAAACTCACAAGCAATGCATGCAATTTTCAGTGTTGTTAATGAAGGATACTTCTTTAATGATATCGGCCTGTGAGTCGGCTAAAGAAGCACAGGATACTTTGCAGACTTCTTTAGCCGACTATTCGTGAAGGGGTCCAAATCTGTGATAACTTCAAAATTTAAAATGTTAGTTGTAAGGTTTGAAGAATTAAAGATGAATGAAAATGAGACTATTAGGGATTTTCGTGAAAGATTGCGTGATATAGCTAATCAGGCACATCAACTCAGGAAGAAATATTCTAATATGAAACTAGTGAAGAAGACGCTGAGATCACTTCCTCCAAGATTTATTTCAAAAATTGTAGCAATAGAGGAGGCCCACGACGTCAATGATCTGTAATTGAAAAATGTAATTATAATTCTTACAAATTTTGAAATGAATCTACTAAGGGGTAAATAAGAAAGAAGCAAAGGATTGGCGCTATAAGCTGAAACTGACAAATCTGTGAATGATGTAAAAGATGAGTCCGACGAGAATGAAGATCTGGTTTTATTGTCACGAAATTTCAGTAAGTGGCTGAATAAAGTGAAAAAGGATAGACTCGCGTTTAGGCAAAACGGTGGGAGCTCATCGAACAACAACTTCAAACAACAAGCCATAACTTAGAAGGGTGAAAGAAAGATGAGGAGAATTCAATGCCATGAGTGTCAGGGCTTCGGACATGTGCAAGCAGAATGTGCTAATACCTTGAAGAAGAGAAAAGAGAAATCTTTTACTAGTACTTGGAGTGAGAATGAATCTGAAAGTGAATATGGTAGTAAAGAAGACATTGTACATGGTGTTGCATTAGCTGCTTTGTATAGAAAAAATCCAGTTGCATGCCTAACAGTAACTAAGAAGGAAGTAATTGAAGACAAAAAGGGGGCAAATCAGAAAATTTCAAGAAAAATGGAGATAGATCAGGTAAAAGTTCAATATCAGATTATGACAGTGATAAAAGTAGTTTAGATGATAAAAAGAAAAATATTTACGAGGCTTATGAAGTGATGTATGAAAAATAGGTGAAAACATGTAGAAAGAATGAAAGATTGAAGGAAGAAAACTTCTCTATGAAGAACACTATACAACATTTAGAGATGGTTGCTTTAGACGAGCTAATTGAAGCTAGACTGAAGTTAGCAAGTATCAAAAAAGGTTTAAGAATGCTGAATGGAGGCACAGAAAGTTAGAAAAAGTTGATCGAAATCGGTAAGGTTAAAGGGGATCTTCAAGGCATTGGGTACAAGGGTGAGTGCTCCAAGGTGAATGATTAGAAAATTAATATGCCCAGATCTGTCCAAAAAGAAACATCTAGGAAGAATCAAAGATTTGTTCCCACATGTCATTTTTGTGAAGTTATTGGGCACATAAGGCCAAAATGGTACAAGTTATTGCAGATGTTGTTTCAAAGAAGCCAAAACCGAAGGACCCTATATCCCTCACATAAATTTCAAAATCAGCCTTTAGTATTGAAATCCACTTGAGTTAAAAAGGATCAATTGTATGCTCTCGTAGTTCTTAAATCGATGAAGGCAACTTCGAATAATGGTTGGTATTTTGATAGTGGATGTTCACGTCACATGACAGGGGAAAAGAATTACCTAACTGATTATCAGAGTTGTATGGATGGGCATGTGACTTTCAGAGATGAAAAGAAGGCTTCGGTGATTGGAAGAGGAACATTATGCGTGAATGGATTGCCTCCCCTCAAGAATGTGCTCCATGTCGATGGATTAAAAGCTAATTTGGTAAGTATAAGCCAATTCTATGATGATGGTTTATTAGTTAAATTTACAAGTGATGAACGCAGGGCGTTAACCGAATAAGGAGAATGCGTTGTGAGCGAGAAGCGATCAATCGACAACTGCTACATGTTGTAGGTCATAACCACCTGTAATTCAACCTCATATGACAGTAACATAGATTTGTGGCATCAAAATCTTGGGGACGTAAACTATGAACTTATTAGCAAGTTGAACAAATTGCAAGCTGTGAAGGGGCTACCCATAATGAACAAAGAAGATACGTCAATCTGCAGTGCATGTCAAATGGGTAAGTAGATGAAAGTACCACACAAAAAGGTTAGACATGTTACCTCATCATGCATACTTGAATTAATTCACATGGATTTAGTTGGTCCAACATAACAAGATAGTATTGGTGGAATGAGATATTTTCTAACCTGTGTTGATGATTATTCAAGATATACTTGGGTATCCTTTTTGAAAGAAAAATTAGATGCTTTCAAGACTTTTAGAAGCCTATGTGTGTAGGTTATGAATCTGAAAAATATGGTTGTGTTAAGAATTCAATCAAATCACGAAAGGTAATTTGAGAATATAAGCTTTAATGACTTTTATGAGGAGTATGGCATCATACATGAATTTTCAACACCTAAAACTCCATAACAAAATGGAGTTGTTGAAAGAAAAAATAGAATACTTCAAGAAATGGTTAGATCGATGTTGAATGGAAGAAAATTTTTATGTATTTTTGGGCTGAAGCAGTCAATACAGCATGCTACATATGTAACAGAGTTTACCTTCGAAGCATCTTGAATAAGACTTCATATGAACTTTGGAACGGAAAGAAACAAGATGTAAGTTACTTTTATCTTTGGCAGTAAATGCTACATTCTTAGAGATTAGGAACAACTCGAAAAATTTGAGAGCAAAAGTAATGAAGGAATCTTCATTGGTTATTCAACTCATAGTAAAGCTTACTGAGTGTATAATCAAAGAATCAAGAAAGTGCTAGAGTCCATAAATGTCGTGATAGATGATATATCTCTGTTGAATGATCAAATGACAGAAGAAAATCCTCAGAACCGATCCTCAGAACCAGATCAAACAAGCAATGAGACAAGATTGAAGAATTGCCCAGGTCTGCAGTTAGTTGCTACTGAGGAAGTAACTACGCGAATTGAAGAATTGTTAGTTACTTCGGATGATGAATCAACTAAAACACTCGATGCAAAAATTATTCTCGTAAATGTTTAAAACTCGAGAGAAGCTAACTTGAATCGGGATCCTTCCTCCCAAATAAGAATAAGTCATCCTATAGAGAGCGTTATTGGAGACGTTAGTGAAAGAAGAAAAACAAGAGAAGGAAGAAGGGTTGATTATCGAGAACTTGTGGGTTATTTATGCTACACCTCTTCTTTCAAGCCAAAGAACGTTAAAGAAGCTCTACAAGATGAGTTCTAGATAGCAGTCATGCAAGATGAATTGATTCAATTTACACAGAATGATGTATGGGAATTGATGCTAAGACCATTGGTAGGGGTGAGCATTCGGATAATTCGGGCCGGATTTTCACTGTTCGGGCCCGGCTCGAATTACCCAAATTTTTTTTCCCTTACCCGGCCCGAACCCGAATTTTCAATTACCCGAACTTACCCGGCCCGATTTACCTGAATTACCTATTTACCTGGCCCGAACTTACCCAATTTACCCGATTTACCCAAATTATCCCGGCCCGATTTACCCGAATTACCCTAATTACCCTATTTCACAAATTTTTTAAACCTAATTCGGGTAATCGGGTCGTTCCGAATTTTTTTTCCTTTACCCGTCCCGGCCCGAAAATAATTCGGGTAACACCCAGGCCGGCCCGAATTACCTGAACTTTAAAATTTTCTTACCCGAATTAATTCGGGCCGGCCCGGCCCGAATAATGCTCACCCCTAATAGGTTGTATGTTAAAATTACTTTCCTTTATGATCACATAGGCTAAAATTTTCTCTTTGTTTGTATACTTGGTCACACCCACTTTAATGGAAGGTTAAAACTTAATTATTAGTTCCATATTTTTGTTTTGGTGATTACATGTCTGGTTATTTGTATTGAATTAATTGGGGAAGCAATATCTAAGATTAGTAAACTTATGCATTTCCTTACTGAATAAAAATTGCATTATTAGTTATCCCCATTAGTTTATTGTGGTCTTTAGTCTTTAATGTCATTTCTATTACTGTCAGAGCTTCTATTTCTAGCTTAGAGAGGATGGTTTCCATTAATAGATTATTACCACTTTAGCCTCCACTAAGTTGTCTTCTTCACCTAGTTTTATAATGGAGATGGAATCAATTAAATAATTTCCCATTTCAACCTCTATATACACTTTACCATATCATATTCTCCTCATTATAATAGTGGCTTCATCTAAGCAAAGAGCCTTACCTAAAGAGTTAGCTAAGTAGATCAAACCTATTGTGGACCAATGCTCTAATGGCACATTATGAAATTGTGGCGTCATCTAAGCAAATAGCCTTACCTAAAGAGTTAGCTAAGTAGCTCAAACGTATTGTGGACCAATACCCCAATGGCACATTATGAAAATTAATCTATATTAGGACATGCTTCAGCTTGAGCCTCTCTAAATCAAGTCTAAGTCTCCATCTTTATAGGAAAATTTGCTTGTTGTTTATGTTCTAAAGAATAACATCAAGTATATTCATCATGCTTACTTTTATATTGAATTTGAATAAGAATAGATCCTCTTCATTGACAAGGAAACTCTCTAAATTTGCTTTTCAATTATTTTGAGCCCACACATTTATAATGGAATAAGCTAATCTTTTATCCACAAAGAAATTGGCTATTGTTAAGGACCATCTAGGAGCACCAACCTTTAAAACTTCTATTGGTTGGGCAATAATGATGTTTCTTACAAAAGTTAAAAGTGGTGAGTATCTCAACATATCAAATGGTATTAATCCTCAACCATTTGGTACTAAGTGAGACTGATCATTAGCGAGCAAATCTTGGTAGTGATGTAAGCATTAAAGTAGTTGCAGTTGCCTAAGAGTTGAATGTAGGATATGGAGGAACTAACACATCTTTATTTTATAAAGGTTAAAGCTTGGACTAACTTAAGAATATGATAAAGAGCAGTAAGGTGGAGTTAAAGCTCTAAGAATAGAGGAGGTTTAGGTTAATGGGAGTTAGAGGTTAAAGTTGACTAGAGTGCCACTCCAAAAGAAGGAAGATAAGGAGAGAGGGCTACAAAGTTTTGAATTTCCATACCTAAAATTTTATGTAACTAATAGGGAAGTTAGGAAGGATCAATCCACCAAAGAAATTTACCAAAAATGTTAAGGAAATTCAAAGTAGAGTGGTAAAGAGTGTAAGGTGGGAAGTTAAAAGAAGATATTTTTGTTCAAGATAAGTGCAAAAGGGAAGAGAGAGATAACACTGTTGAGATTAGAAACATTAAAAACTATGAAAGGAATTGAGATTAAGGAAGAGATAAAGAGAAACACAGGTATCACGAAAGTTGATAGAGATTTAGAAAGAGTCTTAGAGGTTAATGTTAAATAGTTGGTTGGTTATAGAAAGCCACGAAGTGAAAAAAGTAACAATGTTACAAGTTGAAATAAGAGAAGCAATATAGAAAAATGGTAAAACTAAGAGATTAAAGCAAGAGGTAAGTGACTTATTTTCTCACTTTATTTTTATTAGACTTGATTTTTCATATATTACCTTATTAATATTAGTAAGGAAAAAATATCATTAGTAATACGTTTTGTTATCATCAAAACTATAGGTTGGAACTTTACTTAGTCTAATAATGTATAAATGACTCTACCCTCTACGTTTATTATTGGATAGCACTAATGATATGATTTATGTTTGATCTCTTAATAGTGAGTTTTCCATAACATTTTATCACTTCATAAACTTCATTTCCATTCTAAATAATTCTCCATTACATAACCTCCTTCTTGTCATTTTATAAATTCTTTATAATTCTTAGAGCTATATACCCATTCTAATTAATCACACACTCTTATTATCAGCATGCAACTTCAAGACCATAATTTATAGTCTAACATATTGAATATTGCTCCATCTTTAACAAACAAAATCTATCTATTAAAAGTTTCACTTATATTATTATCAATTATAAGGAACTTAAACTCATATAATTTGTATAAATTAGCCTATATTTAAATTATATACTTAAAGCAATGTTGAAACAAATTCTAAATTCACTTTGCAAGTTTCTTGAAGTCTTTATTGAATTCCTTGATTAAGAAGTCCAAGTATTTGTCTAAAATTGTCTCCTTATGTTTTCACTACTTCAATTATTATGCCAAGTATAAATGTATGTTTTACACATTCCATGTATGTCCTATGCCAATATATTTAACTTTCGTGATAAAGCGTTGAAATTTTCAAAATAACAAATGTAAGAATATATATTAATAACATATACTTCATTTTGCATGTTTAAAATCTAAGTGTGAAGATCTTCATCCATTAATCACAAATAATTGACATAAGTTGAACGAACAAAATTTATGATTTTATTTTCTTTATTTCCTTAATGGCCTAAGGTATTGGATATATTCTTTTATTTCCATTTCTCCTAAATTGCATCTATAAGCCATTATTAATACTCTACATATTTTCAAAGAGAAACAATACATGCTAAGTATTTGATTCAAGGTGTTTTGTTATTTTCTCATTACTATAAATAAATTATATAGACTTAGTGCCTGTTTGGATGAGATTTTGTCAGTAGAGCTTTTGTCCATAGAGCTTTTGTCAGTAGAGCTTTTCTGAGAAGAGCTTTTCTAAAAAGCTAATTGACTGTTTGGCTGTCAATTAAAAAATAGCTTTTTAAAAAGAGCTTCATATAGTAGACTGTTTGGTAACATAAAAATAAAAATCACTTTTATTAATTTTAACTATACTTTATTTTATAATAATAATTATTTATATATATAAATAATATTTAAAGTATATTAAACAATAAGTTTACGTTTACTTTATAATTATTTGACAAATTCACTTTAGGAAATTATTTAAAAAGTTGGTCTCATTCTCTTAAGAAATAAAATTAATATTAAAATATTAAAAATATAAAAAGTTAAAAAATATAATAATCCCTAAATAAATAAGTAAGCTTCTAGATCTGCTATTGTGCTCGTCCTCTTCCTCCAGGACTACAGCTGTCAAGAAATCCTCTAAAACTCATTAACTCTTCTCACTGCGATCTTAAAAGGTTTTACAAGCACTCTCCACTGAGAAACTAAAACCACGTCAATGGCAGATTTACTTTTCACTTTTACTTCTCCTTGATCCTAAACCATAAAAGCGACAACTTCGAACCCATAAGCGAACTAGGTATCATGAAAATGGAGACGATGAAGAGAAAAATCACATCTTTAATGAAGGAGAAGACACAAGAAGAGATATGCAAGAGAGGTAGAGGAGACAGAAGGTAACTCGGAAAAGCAAGAGACGAAAGTTGAAGGAGGAGGAGAAAACTAAACACAAAAACGAAGTTGCCTGTTTTCGTTATAAACGTAACTGGCGCAAAAATATCTACCCGAAAAAGCTAAAATGAGGGTATTTTTGAAAAGCTTCAAATTTTAGCTTCTGAAAAAGCTGTATTTTAGTTTTTGAAAAAGCTATTTCTACTTTAAAAGTACTTTTTTAGTTTACAGCCAAACACTCATTTTTTTTCTTAAAATAACTTTTACAGTAAAAAAAAGTACTTTTGGAGTCTCCAAAAGCTGAACCAAACATGTGCTTAAAAAGAATGCATCAATGAATCTTTTTTTACGAGCTATGATTTTATAATGGATCTAAAAATTCATTTTTAATTCACGAATATATCCATATAACTTGGAATATTCATTGAGAAAATTCATACCACTCTTCCTTCTAACTTCCTCTTATAACCCTCGCATACTTAAATTAAGAAATATGTTAAGAATTTCTTTACATTATTTATCTTAGCTATAATGATAGTTGGTTTCTTAAGTGTTTGGTATATGAAATTTCTTTTAAAATTTTAGCATAAATCACTTTTTTTCTTTTTTATTTAAACATGTATGCTTAAGTTTGTATGTCTTCACCTTCATATAAATAATATTTCTATCATAAGATGCATGCAACTCCCATTGCCAATGATCTATACATCTAATGATTTAATTCATTTTTAACCTTTTTTAAAACCAAACATTTTTGTATAATTAATTATAGTCTATTTGAGCTTGTTAGTAGTTGCAAACTCCATTGCTAATGTCTAATTTGATTCCCTAATATAGAGTTTATATCCAATTAGGCACGATCCTAAGCAAGGACAGAAAGGGCACCTGCTTAGGATTCACTATCATAAAGAACAAAATAGGCAACAAAAAGAGTCTCTATTTTATCTCATTTTATTTTTTATGAGATAAAAGGACCCCTATTTTGCCCCTCTTTGTTTTTTATGAGAACTTACGCTTAATTCTCATAAAAAATAAAAGGAGACAAAATAAAACCCTTTTTTTTTCTTTACCCAAGGCTTATAAAACGTTAGGAACATCCTGTATCTAATACTTGTACTTAGTCTCTTTAACAATCGATTAAGATCCCCTATTCTAAGATTCTTATCATTGTCTAAAAAGTAACCATAATCACATAATTTAATATGTGTTGGTTGGCCATTTAAAATTGACACATCAAAGTCATCTTAAGTTATAGTTATAGCTTCTTTTTCAGCATTGTTTTCATTTTCCTCAAACATTTTCTTCGTTCATATCCTAATTGTTTTCATCTTCCTTAATCATCACTTCGTCACTTTCTTGATTTTTATGACCATCTCCATTTTTAATACTTGCATGTTCAAATATACTTTAGCGGCTCTATGTTCATCTTTAACATGTGTATTATAATGTTCACCTAAATAATTGTATTGTTCTTATCAATTTCATTTTATTGCTTTAGCCCATCTTGAGCTAATGCTTCATCATTTCTATTTAACCTATCTCGAATATTTTGCCTTTCCATTTTGTTTTCGTACATTTGATCCATCTTTCACATTTTACCTTTGTATTTCATTTTGCTCATCTGATCCATTGTCACTGTCGATTCTATTAATTTCAATGGATCGCTAAACTTGTATTAATCACCTTATAGTTAAGCTTTATGAATACTTTGATAACCTGGATTCAGCCATATCTCATATTCTTTTATATGATTTAGAAAATCAAGGTTACCTTTTCTAATATGCTTCATTATACTTCCTCACATCTTAGCTCAAGTTCTAATATGAATTTACCATTATAAAAAAAATCTGAAAATTATAAATTAAATTAACAGCCATCTTAGAGATTATATATATGATAACATGTAACTAAATCACCAATCAACTAATGCAAAAATTACATTAACAACCAATTAAAAATAACTAAACCCAAGGGGTGTAGTTGAGTGGCAAGGACTCATCCATCCTTAACCAAAGGTTAGGGGTTCGATCCTTGACTTTAGGTATGGAGCAGCCTTAAAACCTTGGGCCAGCTGTCCCACCTTATCAGGTGTCTACAAACCAGCGAGGGGATTAGTCACTGGGTCCGCCAGTGGATACCCTAGTCTGAGACCAAAAAAAAAAAACTAAACAACCTACATAATAAATATCATTGCATCTTTGAGACCATAATCATTGATAAATAAATAAATATAGGTAAGACCATATAAATGGATTAAATAATGTCATGATGCATTTACCTTATCTTGTGTTTTACTTTTTTGCCATTAATAAGTCAATGATAATTAGTTGACTTTTACTGTTAAATTAAGTCTAAAAAATGCATTAGAATATTATTATGTGACAATAAGAAACTGCATTTAAAATCAAAATTTTTTGTTTCAAAAAAAATTAAAATTAAATTTTTCAAAAAAAATTAAAATTAAATTTTTAGATGGAACCAAATTTAAGTTTTCATTTATTTGAATATAGAAAAAGAAGCATATAGGATCAAATCTAACTATTGGTGACTTAGAAGAGAAATGAGGTCATGTGAAACCATTGGAGTATATATAGTGCTCTTTTCTGTCCTTTTCATTTACAGACTTGTGAGAGAAACAGACAGAAGCGAAGCCGACGAAACAAAAGCAGGGCCGCCCTAAGCCCCGCCTTTTTGTCTCCCAAACTTCTCCAATTCAGACACCTTCTCTTCAAATAACGCAATCAAAGATACAAAACTCATGTTTTCTTTATGCTCTTTCATGGTAGTAGTAGTAGAAGAGCAGTTAGGTTGAGAAAACTAACAAAAGGAAAGTAATTGTGAAGAAGGACGAATATGAAGCCCTTCGTCTTCTTCTTCTTCTTCGCTTGCTAGCTAAGGAATTAATTTCATGGCCTCCTCTTCCCAGCATCGTTGCGTTTTTGGTACCCATTCTTCATCGCTGCGTGTTTGTTTGTAGTGTGAATGTATTTGCATTTTATTCGCTAACTGAACTGATTCTTTTTAATGCTATCCGATGACTTATTTGAGGTCGTTAGTGTTCCTTTGTTTCTTTTGTTCACGACAGTCTTTGTTATAAACCTTGGATCTCTAATTTGGTCTTGTCCAGTTGGGAATATACCCTACGACGCCACCGAGGAACAGCTTATTGATATTTGCAGAGAGGTTGGTCCTGTTGTTTCTTTCAGGTAATGTCTTTCACTTCTTTTTGTATAATTCTAATTGTTATTATCCACCGTTTGAAATCTATAGTTTATGTTGCCAAAAGAAAAGGTTTAATTTTTTTTAGTTGTTTAAGCTCCACTCTGCATTGTATTTGTTAGGTAGCCAAAAAAAAAAATTAAGTTGCCCGATTTACAATTGTATCGACAACTAACTGCTTAGAAATGCATATGGGCTGTTGGAGTCGGAAATGCTGGTATCTGTATGTTATTGGTTGACATAGGTTAACATGAATATCTCCTCTAGGCTTTTTGGGTGTTGAAGAAAAGAGGCGCAGCAAAAGAGGAAGTTTTGTTCCTTAGCAGACTAAGGAAAAAAAAAAAACACTTGAAGGAAGATTCGTACGTTTGAATTGGAAAATGATTAACTAATTCTTTGTGGCCCCTAGAAGTTGCCTTATTTCTTTGGGAATATTACTTAAATTAGTCATCAAACTTTACTCGAAAGGTATCTTGTATCTTTATTATTGACCAGTTAAAATTTCAATTTTAAGTTTTATCATAGAGTTGTTGAAGATAATTTACAATTACTATATCTTTAAGAGTACATGTCACTATTCATGTCTACATCTTTCTTGAACTCTGTTGATAAGTTAACTTTGGAAAATTTTGATAAAAAATAAATTTAAAGGTCTTAATGAACAAAATTAAAATTTGAGGTTCTAATTAAACTTTTGAATAAACTTTGAGACTTAATTTGAGTTGTTTGCTAACATAGTTGAAGTCCTACTATTATAATGATTATGGAAGAGAGGATAAACATTTGATACTGCTAAAATGGTGAAAGGTGTTGCATCATGTGTGAGTATAAATGTTTACTTGAATGAAAACTAAAGGTGAACGAAATTGCTGTCAGAGGTTAGAGAAAGTTCTTGGTAGAGTGCTGGCGTTAGTCATTGTTGGATTAAAAAATAAGTTGTGGTAGTTGAGAAAGCAAAGGGGGACCGGGGAATAATTTATAGCCTGAAATTCTATTTGTCAATTAAAAGACCTTCCTTTTGGTCTTCTGAAGTAAAAGACCATTATTTTTGATCTTCTGAAGTCTTTTCCGATTGTTAGAAGATCTAATTCTGTGTAAGAACTTGTGTTGGTGTCATATATTTGTGCATCCTGTTACACTTTATTGGATTACTTTATGGAATGATGCAGTAAAAATATCTTCTATGTATTTCTAATTCTCATAATAAAATAATGCAGTCATTTAAGATGTAATTGTATTCTTCTTCTTCAGGTTAGTCATTGATAGAGAAACTGGCAAACCAAAAGGTTACGGGTTCTGTGAGTATAAGGATGAAGAGACAGCATTAAGTGCTCGCCGTAACCTCCAGGGTTATGTGATCAATGGAAGACAATTGCGAGTTGATTTTGCTGAAAATGACAAAAATGCAGATAGAAACCGGGAACAGGTGCAGTTACAATTTTAGTTCCTACACAGTTCTACAATTCCTTTCCTTTATTTTCCTTTCTGACGTTAATCTATTGCAATAGCTGGTTTGTGATTGGACTGATGTCAATATCCAAACAATATTGTGTTGTAGTTTGATAGATATCAAAGTATGGAGTATAATTAAAGAAATTGTAGCAAGCAGTCTTACTAGGGAATTCTCTTAACCATCACACGTAACAATTATGCTAGCTTGCCAGAATATACTGTGTTGACTGGCTGCCCTTCTTTTACCTTTCATATGGATGTATGCCATTTTCTATGGATTTTTGCATTAATAATGAACTGATGAATGACTTACTTTTCGCCGTGGGACTTTTCTTGTTTGGTTCAACTATGCTTTCTAGTTGGTTGGAAAATTCATTCCTATTTAGTGACTGAAAGCCTCTTTGTTGAAAATACTTATCAATTGTGCTACAATAGTGTGCTGTTAGAAGAGATAATAGAACTTTTTGAGATGAATGCATTGCTCAGGTCTACAGGTAATTGATCAAACAGAGAACTAATGATCCATATGAAAGGTGCAACTGGCTCCTGGAGGAGTCTCTTTGAGATATGTTAGATATGTAAAAAGATGGTAAAAGGGACAAAGGGGAGGGCTAGGGTTAGGATGATTAGAATAAAGAGTGATCAGACATTCTAGAATTCTGCTAAGTTTTGACTTAAAAAGTTGCATGATTTGCCATATGTAGCAAGTATTATGCTGTTATATAAGTGATTTTAAATTGTGAATGAGAAAAGTGGTAAATGATTCGTCTGTACCTTTTTATTAATTATTGAAGGAAATGAAATTTCACCAGGAAATTTCATTTTCAAATGTCTGCTTTGGGCCTTAAAGTGATGTAACTTCTTTTGGAGAAGCTAATTTTCAAGACTATTGACTGAATACAAGGACAGACTTGCGAGGATACACTGCAATGTGACATGAAAAGTGATCCAATGATTTCAAAAGCGATATCACAACCTAATATGAATGTACTTTTTAGTACGCATATACTTTTTAATACCAAACAAAGTAATGGGAAATCCATTGAAAGATCCTTATTTCCAGTTTTTGCTTGTTCATCCTAAATGATGGCTGAGAAAAAATTTGATCAAAAGCCTAACGTGATTATTAATTGATAAAAAAAGGGCATTTTCACCTCATTCCATATTTGGCACTTGAATCACCCAGCTCAGCCAAATTCTTCAATGTCTCGATTACTACTTTTCTGTTGTTTTTAATCAGTTTGAAACTTTGAATTCTAATTGCTTGAAGGGCCACCTTTCAAAATTGATGCTAAGTATTGCCTTATTTATTTGCAGGGTCGAGCAGGACCTGGATTGGCTGCAGGTATTGGTTGGTTGTCATCATTTTGTCACCTTAATTTTCAAGTTATTGTTCCTCAAACATGAATATGAAAGATTCTTGTTTCTACGTTTCAGACTCTAAGAAACAAGTTGGGGGCCTATCAGCCTTTTCAGAATCTGGTCATGATCAACCGATTGGTCTCCATATTGCTATAACTGCTGCGACAGTCATGGCTGGAGCTTTAGGCGGTGCCCAAACCTCTCTGCAGTCAAATCAAAATGGCTTACGGAACCAGCCAGCACTTGCCAGTGATCCTTTAACTCTTCATTTGGCCAAAATGTCCAGGAACCAATTGAATGAAATGATTTCTGAGATGAAGGTATGTTCTATAATAAACCTCATTGTTTCACAAGGATGTCTTTGATGGTAATATCTGGTTTTCTGTTCAAACAAAGGTACTGACGTCGCAAAACCGAGAGGCAGCACGTCAACTATTGGTTGCAAGGCCTCAGTTATCAAAAGCTCTTTTTCAGGTATTCATGAAAATTTGTCCATATAAGGGTTCAGTGATTTGTATTTCTACTTAACACTGTTTATTTTGGCATGCAGCAATAATTGCTATTTGAGACATCTTTCTGTTTGTCTATGAATGAGTTAACATTGCTCTATAAGAGTTTAATCTTCTGGCAATTTTGTGTTTCCTATTGCATTTAGTTGTGTATACAATTACCTTTTTTCTTCGTCATTGCAGTTCTTTCAGAACAAAAAAAGAAAAGAAGAGATTTATATGCCTTTTGTTC
Organism: Erythroxylum squamatum; assembly: GCA_025629845.1. NCBI lineage: Eukaryota > Viridiplantae > Streptophyta > Magnoliopsida > Malpighiales > Erythroxylaceae > Erythroxylum > Erythroxylum squamatum. Next base: position 15,270,335 of record JAOTBA010000009.1, on the reverse strand, counting down.
TGATCTGTCTTCTTGTGACATTTTTTTTTTCAGGCTCAAATTATGTTGGGATTGGTCACCCCACAAGTGGTTAGTTACCAACATATCTTAAAAATATTACTTGATTTTGTTTAGTATTGGTGAAAAGGTCAGTTATATGAAGATTTTTTATTGTGCAGTTGCAAATGGCAAACAATAAGCAGCCTCTAGTTCAAACTGCAGTGTCTTCATTCCAACAGGCTCAGCAACCAGCTGTTCAGTCTCTTCCTGGTGTAGTGCCTCTTACACAGAGGTTGCCACAACCAGCCTTGGTACCTAGAATGCAGGATGGTCAATTCTCTGTTGCGGCTCAAAATTCTGTGGTTCACAACCATTTTTCTGCACCACATCGGCCTTCTTTGCAGCCTCGAGCTCAGATTCAACAACACTCTAATAACCACGTTCATCAACAACCTGTACTGCCAGGGCAATCTGGAGTACCACAGTTTCACTCCTCTATGAGAGCACAAGCTCCTGTGGCAACTTCCTCATCTTTGAATCAACAGGTGCAACGCCCATTACCAGGACAGATTGGAACTTTCGGGCATAGTTCTCAAATGGCTCTTCCAAGTATTGGTGTTCAATCATCTCTTATTTCTCGTCCTTCGACAGCAGATTCTTTGCTTCAGGTATCAAACCTTTCTAATCCTTGTTATCACGGTAGAATAGAGAAAGAAGGCTCTGGTTAGAGGATATCATTGTCATTTTTTGCTCTCTTAATGGGATTCCTTAATATTAGGGATTTGATTTTTTAATATACGTGTTTTTGAATTTCTAAAATGCATAATCATTTATTATTTTATTTAAATAAGAATATCTGTTACCCCTAATTATAAGAGATTGATATTATCTTCTTTTGTTTGTTTATTTGCGGTTAGAATTCCTAGTCCAGTTGACTATGGATTAAGGATTTTATATGTATGTTAATGCCTTTGGCTTTTCTTTCTAGCAATTAAAGAAAACTCATTAGATAAAACCTAGAGTTTTTATCATTTATTATCAAAACTCACTATAGAGTTCTATCATTTAGTATCAGAACCTTAATCCTAGAATTCTCTTCCTCTATTTCTTATCACCACCACCACCACCACTGCCCAAAAAAAAAGAAAAGTTATATGCCCTTGACCTGAAATAGAAAACAAAACTTAGGAATTACAGATCTACAGTCTTAAGCAATGCATACCAAAACTTTCGTGAGTTCATCAACTTGAACAATTTAAGCAGAGATTAACACACTAGTTGAATTTATGAAGAGCTTACTTGAAAGCTTTAACAAAATTCAATAGGAGGGAATCTCTACTTTTGCTGGTAAACAACTGAAGCAATATGAAGTTATAAGCTGAAGGCATTAATAATGTGTTTAATGGCTACCCTCACATGAAGGTGGAGTTTTCGAGATGGTAAGATGGAGATCCAACTAGTTAGGTTTATAGAGGAGAGAAGTTATTTTTTCTTTGATAAATCTCTAGAAGATTGTAAGGTGGAAATTGCTTCAATGTAATTAGATGGAGATGCCTTTAATGGTATGGTGGTATGAAACTTGTCATGGAATTCCCTCTTGGGAACATTTAAGAAATGACTCTTGTTTGTTTTGGGACATCCAAATATGAGAATGTTGATGGGAAGCTTGTTAGTATTCGACAAACCTCTACTATTTGGAATATTAGAATTGATTTGAGTGATTGTCAAATGGGGATAAAGATTGGTGTGGAAGGCGGTTGAAGTAAACCATGGACAGCAAAATATCCTTATACTGTTACAATTATTGCTCATAGTGAAATTGCATGGAGTTTCACATTCTATTGTCAATGATTGGGATAAATTTTTCACTAGCAAATTTTAGAGGGAGCTTTTTCGCTTACAAGTTATCTAATTGACTATAAGCATTGTATATCACCTGCAAACTGATGGACAAACTGAAGTGTTTAGTAGGTGCATAGAATACTACCGTCAGTGCTTTACTAGTTACAGGTCAAAGGAGTGGGTGGTGTGGTATCTTGGGGCAGAATGGTTGTACTTGTCCAGTTATTGGTTCATTTGCTTTTTGCTTGGATTTGCCAGCAAGCTCTAAGATGCATCTGATTTTCCATATTTCTTATAACAAAACTAGATGAGAATGTTACTATGCAACAAAATTTGTGAGATATTTCCTCCATTGGTGAAGTAAGAGTCAAGTCTCAAGCGATATTAGATTGGCGTGAAATGATGCATCATGAACATCCTATCATTGTGATACGACCCAAAAGGGTCCAAAAATCATGTTCACTTACCATAGAAGGAAGGCCAAGGCAAGAGAGGGGTAGAATCTGTCAAAGGGTGGGCAAAGTTGTCATATGGGAAGTTAGTTAGCTGTCAGGGAATAAAATAGTACGGGGAGGGTGAGTGAGGGCATGCATATCATCTGTCATTTTTACGTAGAGTTGAGCCTAAGGCTGGAGGCACTAGAACCTCGAATTCTAGCTTATACACTTTGTCAATTTCTGGTCCTGGTGAATTGATCAATATAGTGACTAATTGCTGCCATTGTTGCCTTGCTATATTCTGTGTTGCTTGTGTGTGTACTGGTTGTGGGTGAAGTCTTGTGCAGGTTCTACCATTTGGTATCAGAGCATACGATTCTAGGCATGGCAGCAAAGAAGTAGGAAACAAGGATGGATGTATTTGAAAAAGAAGTGGAGGAAATCAAGGTCGGGTTGCAAGTGGAGAGGGAGACTTTGAGGGAGGAAATTAATCAGCGGCTCGAAGGGGTGAAGGGGGAGCTGAAGGAGGAGATCAATAGGAGTCTCGACCAGCTGATGCAAGTGATCTCCACCCTCCAAGCTCGTCCCGAACAGCCACGGCTCAACTCGGCGAAGTGGGTCGATGGGGAGTCGTCAGTGACGGGGATGAGAAGAGGCCGAAAGGAGGATGTTTATACAAGGATGGAGACGGGTCACGAAGAAGGAGTTGCTGGGTGGGCCGGGTTGGAACCGCATGACCATGGGCGACCCGCGGAGCTCCAGATGAAGGATGGATCTGACCCAACTATTAAACACTTAGACGGGGACAGATTAGGGCACGAAAGGGGGTGGGAGGAAGGGCGAAATCACAGAGGAAATAGACGCGAGGTGGACGACCCGACTAGGGAGGAGCGATTCGTCGGCGCAACCAGGGTCGGACCGGAGTTGAGGGGTTGTTTTCGCAAGGAGGAGGGTTACCGGCGAGAAGAGAGCTTGAGAAGGGGGCAGGCTGGAGACGATCTCCGACCGCCAGACTGGAGGCGGGACTGCAAACCTCGGAGAATCGAGATGCCCATCTTTAAGGGGGAAGATCCAGACACATGGGTCAACCGGGCAAAGAGGTTTTTTTCAGCTGGGAGGTATTCGGACGAAGAGAAGGTGGAGTTGGCTGCTCTGAGCTTCGATGAAGAGGCTCTAGCTTGGTATCGGACGATTGAAGCTACGGGGGTGCAACCGGACTGGAGGGAGTTGAAAGGTATGATATTTCGTCATTTCCATCCACTTCATGAGGGCAGTACATGTCAACGGTTTCTGTCCATCAAACAAGAAGGATCTGTCCTAGATTACCGAAGGCGGTTTTGGGCCCTAGCTGCGTCCTGCCGGGAATTATCGCCGGAAGTGATGAAGTGTACCTTCATAAAGGGATTGCAACTCCACATCAGGTATGAACTAACTCTGCTTAAGCCCCGAGGGCTGACTGAAATTATTGAAACTGCCTTGGGAATAGAGGAGAAGAATCGGGAGATGAGGATTTACAGGAGCAGTAGGCCGAACAACATGAGCAGAATGGGAGAGGAAAAAAAGGGGATACTGGAGAGGGAAGGTCGAAGAGAAGGGGACAAAATTGGGAAGAGTGTTAGGGAAACAGGGTTTAAAAGACTTTCAGCCTCAGAATGGCAACAAAAGAGGGATAAGGGGTTGTGTTTCAAGTGTGATGAGAGGTTCACTCCTGGGCACCGTTGCAAAAATAAGCAGCTGCAGGTTCTATTGGTGTTCGATAAGGAAGAGGAAACCGAGAGTGAGGAAGAGGAAGAAGGGAGTGCTGAATTGGCAGTAAGTTCAGTAGTGGGATTGACAATGCCGAAGACTATGAAAATGAAGGGGAGAGTAAGGGATTTGAAGGTGATATGCTTGGTAGACTCAGGTGCTTCCCACAATTTCATTTCCTTGAAATTAGTGGAGCAATTGGGCTTAGAATTGGAGGAGACTAAGGGGTATGGAGTAGTTATGGGGAATGGGGTCACTATAAAGAGTAAGGGGGTTTGTAAGGGAATCCCATTAGAAGTTCAACAGTACCACATATGTGAGGATTATCTTCCTATGACCCTCAGTGGGTGTGATCTGATACTAGGGGTTAAATGGCTGCAAACCTTGGGAGAAGTGGTGATTAACTGGGCTGATTTAACTATGAAGTTTAGGGAGGAGGAAAAATGGGTGAAGTTGAAGGGGGATCCCAGCCTAACCCGAGGATTGATTGGGCTGAAGTCCCTGATGAAGCAAACCGAAGAGGGAGATGAGTTGTATATGTTACATATTGGCATTTTGGAGCAAAATGAGAACAGGGAATCTGGTGGGTTACCTGAAGATGTGCAGTCCCTGCTAAGGAGATATGATGATGTTTTTAACATGCCAAGGGGGTTGCCACCTCCTAGGGAGATAGATCATGCGATCCACTTAAGGGAGGGAGCAGAACCTGTTAGTGTCAGGCCTTATAGGTACCCACAATGCCAGAAAACCGAGATAGAAAGACTAGTGGAGGAGATGTTGACAGCAGGAATCATTCAGCCCAGTGTTAGCCCTTATTCAAGTCCGGTTTTATTGGTGCGGAAGAAGGACAGCAGCTGGAGGTTTTGTGTGGACTATAGGGCTCTAAATCGAGCTACGGTGTTGGATAAATTTCCCATCCCGAGGATAGATGAGCTATTGGACGAGCTTTTTGGGTCAAAGGTCTTTTCTAAGTTGGATTTGAAATCCGGTTATCATCAAATCCGGGTGAGCCCAAAAGATGTGGAGAAGACAGCCTTTAGGACACACCATGGCCATTATGAGTTCTTGGTGATGCCCTTTGGGCTCACAAATGCCCCTGCTACTTTCCAAGCCTTGATGAATAGGGTATTCGGAAAGGTTCTAAGGAAGTTTGTACTGGTCTTCTTTGATGACATATTAGTCTATAGCAGGACAATGGAGGAGCATGTGAGTCACTTGAAAGTAGTATTGGAGTTATTGCGGGAAAATAAACTATATGCCAATCTGAAGAAGTGCATCTTTGCCAAGTTGGAGTTAGAGTATTTGGGGCATGTGATATCAGGCATGGGAGTTTCAGCGGATCCAAGCAAACTACAAGCTATGATGGAGTGGCCTAGGCCCAAAAATGTCAAGGAATTGAGAGGATATTTGGGGCTGACCGGTTACTACCGGAGATTCGTGAAGGACTATGGAAAGATAGCAGCCCCTTTAACACAGCTGCTGAAAAAGGAAGCATTCCAATGGACAGAGGAGGCAAAGAGGGCATTCCACCAGTTGAAGACAGCCATGTGCACTCTTCCGGTTTTGGCTTTACCGAACTTCCAACAACCATTCATTCTAAAGACTGATGCATCAGGTGTTGGGCTGGGAGCAGTGCTGATGCAGAATGGAAGGCCTATCGCTTATTTCAGTCAATCTTTGTCACCTAGAGCCCGAGGGAAGTCAGTCTATGAGAGGGAGCTTATGGCCATTGTCCTCTCGGTGAAGAAGTGGCGACCCTACCTTTTGGGGCAACAATTCATCATAAGGACTGACCAACAAAGCCTCAAATATTTGTTAGAACAGAGAATGATTGCGGTGGATCAACAGAAATGGGTTACAAAATTGTTGGGATACGACTTCAAGGTGGAATATAAACCGGGAAAGAGCAACAAAGTAGCAGATGCCCTATCAAGAAAAGGGGAGGAGGTGGACTGCCAAGTTATGGGAGTCTCTCAAGGGGTGAATATGGCCGATATCTTGCAAGAGGTGGAAAAGGATGATCAGCTGAAAGCTCTAAAGGCAGAAATCTCCATGGAAGCCTCCAGTAAATTGCCCTTTGCCTTGGTACATGGAAGGCTAATGTATGATGGCAGGTTGGTGATTAGCAAAACTTCAAAGTATATTCCCCTTCTTCTACGGGAGGCACATGAATCTCATCTAGCGGGGCACGGGGGAACCTTAAAAACCTATAAGAAGCTGGCTAAAGAACTCTATTGGGAGGGGATGAAGAAGCAGATAGCTACCTATGTAGCTGAGTGTGTTGTCTGCCAACAGCAGAAGTATGCAGCTCTGACTCCTGCCCGGGTTGTTGCAACCCTTGCCAATCCCTAATCAGATTTGGGAAGACCTATCACTTGACTTCGTCGAGGGATTACCAAGGGCTGGTGGCTATGACACTATTTTAGTAGTGGTGGACAGATTGAGCAAGTTCGCTCATCTGCTGCCTTTGAAACACCCTTTCACAGCCGGGATTGTGGCAGCGCTCTTCACCAAGGAGATTGTCCGACTCCATGGCATTCCGAGGTCCTTAGTATCCGATAGAGATAAGGTCTTCTTGAGCAAAGTGTGGGAGGAGCTATTTAGATTAGCAGGCACTAGACTAAATCGGAGCACCGCCTACCACCCTCAATCCGATGGCCAGACCGAAGTCACTAATCGGACCATAGAGGCCTATCTTCGTTGTTTTACTAGAGACAAGCCTCTTCAATGGTACAAGTGGTTGCATTGGGTTGAATACTGTTATAACACATCTTTCCACTCATCCTTGGGAACTTCTCCGTTTAAAGTGGTCTATGGTCGGGAGCCACCTCCGATTTTAAGATATGGAGTCCAACAGACAGTAGTGGCTAGTGTGGAGCAAATGTTACAAGAGAGGGATGCCATGATAGAGGAGTTGAGGAGCCATTTAGTGACAGTGCAGCAGTACATGAAAACAAGGGTTGATAAGCATAGAAGGGATGTGGAGTTTGAGGAGGGAGATCTAGTGTATTTGAAGTTAGCTCCTTATAGACAACAATCCTTGGCTAAGAGGGTTAATGAGAAGCTGTCTTCCAAGTTTTATGGGCCATTTCCAGTCATCCGAAGGGTAGGGGCAGTAGCATATGAGTTAGCCTTACCACCGGAGTCTAAAATCCATCCTATCTTTCATGTTTCGCAGCTAAAAGCGGCCAAGGGACAACACCAGACAGCAAGTTGGCCGAAAGATTTAGGCTCCAATTTGGAGTTGTTACTTCAGCCTTCAGCTGTATTGGATATCAGGGGAGGGCCACATTCCCAAGGTAAGGAAGTATTAATCGGCTGGGAAGGGCTGCCAAAGGAGGAGGCCACTTGGGAGCTGTATGAATTAATTGATCAACAGTTTCTGGCTTTCCACCTTGAGGACAAGGTGCGACTGATAGGGGGGGTACTGATACGACCCATAGGACCCATCGAAATCCAGAAATCAAGCTTACTTACCATAGGAGGAAGGGTAAGGCATTGGAGGGGTAGACTTTGTCATTTTAGGACAAGGGTTGGGGCAAAGTTGTCTTAGGAATGGAAGGTTCGTTAGTTACTTGTCAGGGAATAAAACAGTACGGGGGGGTGAGAGAGGGGCATGCATTGTTATCTGTCATTTACGTAGTGTGAGCCTAAGGCTGGAGGAGCTAGGACCTCTGATTCTAGCATTTCTATCTTGTTCTTTTACTGATTTCTGAATATCAATCAATATAGACATTCTTCTGTCATTGCTGTGTTTGCCATTGCTGTGTTTGCTGGTGTGTATTCTGTGCTGTGGAAGAAAACTTGTGTGCAGGTTCTATCAATATCTCAATGGTAAGATGAGTTCAGAAGCTTTTTGTATCAGACACATTACCGCATCATCCTATCCTAACCTGAACCTGATATTTTGGCTTGAAATCCCAATAGAACTCCAGAACTTCCTATCCTAATCTGAACCTGATATTTTGGCTTGAAATCCCAATAGAACTCCAGAACTTGACCGGATTTGAACTAGCCAGACACAACCTATTACCACTTCTAGTCCTACTTTTCATGTCTCGCGGATTGTTAAAAGAGACCAGCACGAAGTCGAGTGAGGTAATTGCATGTAATTTAATGTTACAACATGAAAACATTTATCCATGCTCATGTCTAGAGAAAGAGCAAAGATACCATTCACATCTATTTCATTCTATCATTCACGAATCCTTATCTTTAAGTTTTACAACGGGCGACTTAAAATGGATGCAGATTTATTTTTTCCAGGCCACTGACAGAGGCTTGGATTCTCTGCACACTAAAATACAAATGCAGAGAATCAAATGAAGGAGAAACTGTGCATATCAACAAAGAATTGGGGGAAATTCTGAAAAAAAAAAATATTTACAAAACAAGTTGTGAATGCTGACAATGAATGGTGCAAGCCTGGTCCAGGTTATGATCAGAAGCTTCTTTACAAAATCGTGCCCAGTAGCCATATATGCAAGAGAAGCCAATATGCAACAAGGCCTAACCTTGCTCTAGGACGACTCATTAAAACTCGTCCGCCAGATACCCTGTACAGATCCAATTAAAACTGAGGGTCAAGTTGTTGCATACAACATATTTACACCAAATTCGTTATACATGATTCTTCACTCCTAAAATTTAATACCCAAGTTCTTATCTCCCTCCCCCAAAATAAATGGACAAATAAAAGCTTTATAAGAAATTTAACAGTTTACCATATTCCATCCAACCGATCTGCAACAGATTTTGCTTGTTTAGGTACAAGACCTGATGTGTTGAGAGACTTGAAAACATGACCTGCCATAGAGGAAAAACAATATAATTTTTAAAATGATTTTGTGAATTGCTATTTGAGAATAGGAAATAGAAAACTATAGAACCCAAACCTTTATCCTCATCTTTTTCCTCCTTGTTGAGCAGACTAGCCGATTCAAGATCAACATTGAGTGCAAGATGATCAGTTGATCCTTTTCGCATAGTTCGTGGATGTGCAGCTGAGGAAACAGAAGATACTTCATTCTTTCCAAAAGTTCCCTGCATAAGTATCAAAGGGACAAAATTTTAATAGGTTTGACGTGAATATTTACATAAGAAGAACCCCTTTCACTAGATGGCGAATTTTATGAACAGAAAAGCATGGAATGGTCAAAAACAAGGATTTCTTTTACCGTCTCTTCAATTTCAGATATTTCTGACCCACTGGCCACTGAAGGTGCCGCAAAGATGCTCCTCTCCTGGACAATCTCCGGCGGAGCAGATCTACTTTGAAGCAAATCTTCCAGTAAATTAACTTTGGTTGATAATTCATCTACGGCTTTCTGGCTTCCATGTAGCTTGTCACCAAGTTCCTTGGCTTGGGATTTTGAATTTTCAACTTCTAGAAGTAGAGCCACTATCTTGTTTTCCAATATTGGTAAAACTCTCTGGATGCTGACAGATGCAGATTTTTTCTCCCCTACAACTTCATTACCTTCTAATTTATCAACAATTCGTTCCAAACCTAATGTTAGGTCTGACATTTCACTCTTCAATTGATCAAATTCCTGTGTATATCCAATGTATTTTTCAATTACCTCCTTCAGATGTTCAATTTCGAGAACATTTGACATCACTGTTGATTGCAATTCAGCTTTGTCATGAGATAAATTTTTTATTTGATGGTGAAACTCCGTTGCACAATCAACAATGGAAAATAGTTTCTTCATCTCAACTGAAGAATGAGCTTCCACATTCCCTTCTGACTTGGTATATGGAATTTCAATACCATTTATCTTATCAAAAAGGATCTTCATATCTGATGTCAAAATGAGACCATCTTCCAACTCTGTGGCCAAAGGCATTAAAGGCTAGTTAGTATAAACATAAATAAGTATTTAAAAATAGAAAGATATCACAATAAGGCAAACAATCAAACTTTGGTATTCTTGACACATAAACAAAACTTACTGTGTTCTTTCAGCAATAAATTATCTTGCAATGTCGAAATTTCACCATCCTTCTCTTTCAACCTTTCTTCTAATACTTTATAATCTTCTTCCATCTTTAGCTTCAGCTCTTTGTAAGAATCTTGTAATGCTTCCATATTGCTCTTCAACCCTGTAACCTTATTACTATATACGTCCCTTTCCTCTATTGCATTTGCTGAAGCTTCTCTGGTGTTCCTCAATTCGTTCTGCAAGTCTTCAATTGTGGCAGCTGCCACATTACAAGTGCTCTCAAACATTTTAATCAAACTTTTGACTTTTCTTGTAGTCAATGACAGCATTTCCACCATATTTAGATAGTTGCATTCATCAGAGATTTGTTGATATTCAGTGTCAAGACCACCAACTTCACTGGCTTCCAAACTCGAACTGTCTTTCAACTTTTGTAGCTCAGGAACAGAGCTCAGCTCCAATAACTTGTTCTTAACTTCAAACTGCAGTTCTCTCACAGCACTCACACAAGCCGAGAGTAAAACTCTAGTATCTTGTTCTAAAGTGGCTGTGATCCTTTCCTGTTGCTCTTTATGCCTTTCCATATGCTTCAACTCCTGATTCACTGATTCCATATGCTCACAAATCATAACAACAAAATCCTTGGTTGCCCTTAATCTTCTCAACAAAACTTGAATAATCTCATCCACAAAACTAAATAAACCGTCAAATTCATCTACCAAATATTTTCTTTTCAACAGGAACGCTTCTGCAGCATTCTTAATATGCAAGGAAATATTGCCAACATCTGCTGAACTTATCTCAAAATTATCTCCCTCTATGTTGACGATATTGCCAAGCATGTTGGGGAACACAAAAGAATCACCCTGAATAAAATGGATAAAAACCTATCTTACTAGATGCTCCTAAAAGGAAAAACAAAAAAACCTTTTGCTATAACATACAGACATAGAGATTACCTCCACAGCAGAGTGACCTTGCAGCATTTCTGTGTCAGCCAAATGATCACATATATCTTTAACAATAATATCCATATTTCTCAGGTTCTCAAATTCCTTCTCAAAATGATGTCTGACTAAGGGCAATACATTATCATTTTTCACAAGATTCTGCAGATCTTGAATGTGTTGGATGAGCTCCACTGACTTCGTTTCAAAGCTGCTATTAGATCCAGTTAACTCATCCATCAGAGCTTTCAACTTGGAATTGAGCGTAAAAATCTCCTCTTCAGCAATCCTTTTTTCATCTTCAAGCACAGAAATAGAACTTGCCGCTTTTGACAACTCATCTTCCTGTGTTCTTATGGTTGTGGAGGCTTCTGCCAGCTTATCATCCTGGGAATCAACTTTATCTCTTAGCTTTTGCAGTTCATCCTCTAAAAGGGTTCTTCCAAACTGTACATGATTGTTCTGCTCAGTCAGCAAAGTAATATTAGCCTCTGCCTGAGATAATGAATCTTCAAGAGACTTGATGTTTCTGTAAGCCTCTGAGAGTTTGCTAGTTTGGATAGCAGCTTCTTTTCTCACTTCCTCTAGCTCAGTCTCTGTAGTAGCTCTGCCAAGTTGAGCATCTTCCCGCTCCTTGATAAGCACAGAATTATTACTCTCTGCCACTGTCAATGCTTCTTCCAATGACTTTCTATTTGCTAAAGCTTCAGTACACTTGCTGGTTTGAGCCATAACTTCCTCCATGGCTTTTTGCAAGTCTTCTTCGCCATGTTTCATAGCAAGGTCTATCTTACTTTTTTCTTCAGAAAGTTCAGATATTTTACTTTCTGCAACTGACAGTTCATCTTCCAGAGAGTTAATAGTTTGTTGAGCTTCTAATAACCTATTTGACGTAAAGCTAGCTTCTTCCTTCGCTTTGCCCAACTCTTGCTCAAGAAGGTTCTTAGCTTGCTTCCATTCATCTATGTTATCTGCAAGCCAGTTCACCTTTGCTACAGGCTCTTCAAAAGTTAGATCAACGGGAAGGACAATGTGGTCAATGGATTCAATTACTGCCTGTAACATATTATTACTTTCCAACAAAAACTGTTCAAGTTGATCCCTTCTATTTGCCACTTCAACAAGATCACTCTCCAGCCTCGGAACTTTCTCCAACTCTGTGGAGAGTCTAATTATTTGATTGTCACATTCAGCAAGTTTAGATTTTTCCTCCTGCAATTCAAGCTTGAATTTCTCAATCTCTGAGTTCTTTTCCTCCAGAAGAAGTTTTATATTATCCCGATCTTGAACCAGTCCCTTGCCTTTCTTAACTGCCAAAGACAATTTCTCCCTTAGTAGAGCAGATTTATCCTCTGATCGTTCAAGATCTTTCTGCAGAGAGTTCTTATCCTTCTTCAGTCCCAGAAGATCTTGAGACACCATTCTTAACTCTTCTGACAATCTAGTAACCTCTGATCTCGCCAGTTTGTCATCCTCGACAAGATTCTCACAAATCCTAAAGTCCAGATCTCTGACGTACACAAGACTTTGCATCTTCTCAAACATTCGCTCGTGAGTGGAAGTATCAAAAGAACAGCTATTTTGTTCCTTCATCTTCCCAATACATCTACTGATCAGTGTAGCAATGTCAGAATATGTTTGATCAGTCCCTTCTTGACTATCTGCTACTATACCAGAACCCTCTAGCAGCATTCTAATCACCTGATCCTTATCAGATGAGGCTTGATGTGCCTGTTTGAAAAGTTTTTCACATTCAGATGCCAAGCTACCCAACTCTGCTTTAATATATTCATTTTCCTGATATTCGGCCAACAGCAAAACAGTTAAGCGTTCAACTTCAGTATGTGCAGCTTCCTTTAAGGTAGAAACTTCATTTTGCAACAAATTCACTTCACCTTTTGCCTGGTTATAGGCTTCCTTTAGCCGACATATTTGAGTTTCCAAGTCTAAGGACGAAGTAGTATCATGTAGATCAAGTGGAGGTAAGGCATCTTTTAGTCTGCGAAATTCCAGTAACTCATCAATAAGGGCATTTCTCTGATCTACAAGCCAATTCAGCTTCCCAACAATATCCATTGATGAAAGTTCATGAGCTCCACTGATATGAGAAAAAATTTCATCCAGGCTCTCAAGAATATTGTTTCTTTGTGAAAGCACATCCTGCAGTGATGCAACCAAATTCAAATACCATTTCAATTTCTTGACGACATCTGAAGATTTTAGTTCCTCAGGAAAATTAATCTCAAAAATTATTGCTTCGAGCTCTTGAAATGTTGCATCCTTTTGTGAAACCGTATCCTGCAGTACTGCTACGAAATTTATAAGCCATTTGAATCTTTCAACAATATCCATCGTTTGAAGTTCTTCAGGTACACTGGTCTGAGAAATCATTTCTTCAAAAATTTGGAGGGTTGCATTCTTTTGGGAGAGCATTTCCTGCAATGATACAACCAAGTTTTCATGTTTGACCAACTCCTCCTTCCAAGTCTCAGAAGCTTCAATAGCCTTTGACTTCTCTTGTAATTCAGCCCAACAATTCTCAAGCTCAGTTGTTTTCTCAGCTAGAGACTGCTTTAATGAATCCCGCTGCTGAACCAATGCCTTCCCTTTGGTCACAGCCATGCTAAGCTTTTCCTTGGTAATAGCACATCTTTTCTTTTCCTGCTCAAGTTCCACATTTGCTGTCTCAACCATTGCTCTTTCCTTCTGCACCTCTTCCATAAAATTTCTATTATCACTTTTCAAATGGCTTAGTTTCTCCATCATCTCTATTTCCTTCTTCTTGAGCTCCACCAGTTCATTACGAGCCGCAGCAAACACCATCCAAGGACCAAACTCCTCTTGTACCCCTTCCTTCAACCCTCCTTCAGTCAAACACTGCCTAAGTTGATCAAGTTCTTGAAACATCCAGCTATACTGCTCCACCAACACAGAAATGCTTTTTTCAACATGGGTAATTTTTCCCATTACAGAATTATCAACCACTTCTCCTAGGTTCACCACTGCCCCAAGCGAACCCAGGATTCTGTCAGCAACAGTATCTACATTCTGGTCAAGTTGAACTCTCCCATTGAGATCCACATTCTGTTCCATTAGCTCTCTTATCTCACTCTCACTCCTCAACTTCTCTTCCCAAACAGCTTTGACCAGCTGCGAGCATTCACCAATCAATTCCCTTATTGATGAACCGGCCACCATCTCTTCCCCTTCTCCACCTCCATTATCATTCAACCCCTTAAGCAGGCGATGGAGATTAGCAACTTCTCTCAAACTCACCTCTCTTTCCTCCTACATCAAAACAAAAAGCATAAGTTTTCACAAGCAGAAACAATTCCTCAAACATTCAACAACCATTAAAAAAAAACAGCATAGGAAAAAAAATTGACCTTAAACTCCCTCACAACACTCTCTTTCTCAGCAACTGTCTTCTCTAAAAGCGCTCGCATCTTGTCCACCGATACAGTGTCAACCTGCGCAACATTTTCCGTTTCCTGGAACTGATTCTCTTGCATGTCGTCTGTTGCGTCCTCAAACATGTCTTCTTTACTCTCCACATGATGCATGGTAACACGTTCTTGTTCCTGCATCAGCTCAAAATCTTTATAAAAAAAAAGGACAAAATGCTAATTTTGTGGACGTGATTTTACTTAAGTTGGATTCAAAGTCCCTAATTTTACCTGATCAACATGAGCTTTTGGGGAGACAACAGCATTTGATGACCCAGCTTCTTTTTCCTCTTCAACATCATCTCCATTAGGAACATTTAGCTCCTTTGAATCATGATTCTCAGAGACTTCCATTAATCATAACCTGAATCGCACTAAAGATCGGATCTTGTAAATGGGAAATCCTTAAATTTCAACTAATGGGTAAGGAGATGAAACCCTAGAATAACAACTTCACCATTTGGGGATTTTAATTCTTCTCCTAGAGGTAAAAGACAAGGGAAGAAAGGGGAAAACCAACGGTGATTGATCTAAATCTATCGGCTCTGTGATGAGGGATAGACACGAGGCATTGGTAGGTGAGATGTAGAGAAACATTTCCTTGCTTGGTTCACTTGGTTTCAATTTATTGACTCTCTTGGCTAGTGAAACGGTGAAAGTTGGGTTTGGTATCGGATTGAGTTCTGAAACAGAATTGTATTGGTATCGGTTGGTACCGGGTACCGTTTTAGAAAATTTTTTAAATTTATAAAATAGTCCCTAAAATTTTTAAAAATTACAAAATAGTCTATATTGGTATATTATATAGTTATACTATATACTTTACTAGTTTATTGTTTACATCAACCATGCTTTCAAAAATCTTAATAATAAATAATAATAACAATTAATATAAAATAAAAATAAGTTTTAAATATTTTACATATAAATAATAACTACAATTAATATAAATAAAGACAATTATCATCATACAATTATAAAATTAAGAATAATACAAAGTATTTAAAATATTACAATAATACAAAAATATTTTTTAAATTTATAAAATTGTCCCTGAATTTTTTTAAAAATTACAAAATAGTCCATTGTCATATTGTAAAGTTGTAGATTATTTAATTTAGTTTTTTTGTTTATATCTTATTCATTTTAGTTTATATATATCTTTATTATATTTTAATTATTTCTATATATAATAATTATCTATATATAATAATTATCTAAATATAATAATTAATTGTAAAATAATGAAAATAATTCAAAATTTTGAATTATTAATTATTTTCTATTTTATCAAAATTTTGAATTATTTTTTTAGAATTGTTGTTTTTTCACATTCCATTTCATTTTACATTTAATTAGACATAATCACAATTTCATTTAATATATAAAATTAATTTAATAATTATTAATAAATATAATTAATTTTAAAATATAATTTAAAATATATAAATTTTGATTTAATAATTGAAAATATATAAAATAAATGTATTTTTAAGTTTTATTTAATTGATAATTACTATTAGTAATAAAATATTTATTATTATTTTAAAAACTTTGAAAAAAAGGGGGGGAGGGAAATTTTGAAAATTTTTGAAAATTTTTGAAAATTTTACAAAAAAGTCCCCCAATTGTTTTAAATTTTCGGTACCAACCGGTATTTTGAATACCGGCCGATACCGGCTGGTATTTTTCACCGGTACCAATTTTC
Source organism: Erythroxylum squamatum (assembly GCA_025629845.1). Taxonomy (NCBI): domain Eukaryota; kingdom Viridiplantae; phylum Streptophyta; class Magnoliopsida; order Malpighiales; family Erythroxylaceae; genus Erythroxylum; species Erythroxylum squamatum. The sequence goes on along the minus strand of JAOTBA010000009.1, from coordinate 15,254,285 downwards.
AGTAGGAACGGTACATACCGGCCGGTACGGTACGGTACTCGAAACAATGCTCAAAAATCATAATGATAAAAACATAACATATTTAAATATTAGTTTATTTTTGTAATTTTAATTAAATATAAAAAATAAATATTTAAATAAGAAAATGTCTAAAAAAATCTTAAACCCTTTTTTTAATTAGTAGTCGTTCATATTTTCTTACGAGCTTTCAATTGTGTAGATTATAACATGACAAATAAAGAGTATTATGAAGTGTTTATAGTTATAAATTCTTTATGATATTAAAATTTATTTAAACATCTATCAATTATTTTAATGATTTTATGAAAATAAAAAAATATTTACTTGCTCACTTCAAATAATGTATACTTAGTGCCTATTTGGATGATCTTTCGGGAAGTTAATAATCACTTTCTTTCACCACAAAAGCCTTTTTTTAAGAAAATGGGTGTTTGGCTGTAAAATAAAAAAATACTTCTTTAATAGATATGGCTTTTTTGACAGCCAAAACACAACTTTTTAAAAAACTTAAATTTGGAGCTTCTAAAAAAAGTACTTTTTAAGGTAGATTTTTCATATTAATTAATGAACTTATTTTTTAGTCACTTTTATTCTTATGTTTTATACATAATTTTCACAATACCTATAAACTCATCTTCCCGTGTATTATGCATCTAACTATTTACTTAATTTGGATATTTATTTTGAAATTTATATAATATTATTTGACTTTTTTACATATTTTAATATTTTTCGATATTAGGTTACTTATATTATAATCTATTTAAAAGAATTTATTAAATATATTTTTATTTATGTTCATATAATTTAAAATTATATAATAATTAATATATTGTGTTTTGTATATTGTTTAATATACTTGAAATAATATTTATATGATTAAAAAAATTTATTGCAAAGTAAAATATATTAAAATTAAAAGTATTTTTTATTTCTATATTTTTAAACAGTTTGTACTTTAATTTTTTTTTAAATAATAGCTAAATAATTAATTTACTCGATAGAAACAGGATTTTGAAGAAGAATCACGTTAAGGTAAGGTGATTTGACGCTGAAATATAAGTCCAGCCACATAATCACGTCTGCTGTTTAGCCGTGCCTGTGCCACTAATTTTTAGCCAGATTAACAAAAACAGAGAATTTGTATCCGCTCCCAACTCCCAAGTCCCAAACAAACAAATAGTATAGTGCACGAGAATCTGAAGAGCGTGACGTCCTCGTTAACCGTGACTATAAACAACTACATCGTTATCCGTGCCACTCCTCAGATCATATCCCACCTTCCGTCACCCTGTCCTCGACACGTACGGGGAACAGAGCTCACCAGATACAGCCACGTGTCCTTGATTAACGTACATATCATCACATTCCACTTGTCACTCTCACACCACTTGTTATCTTCACGTTTCGTAACAACCCACGACCTGCTTCTTCCTTTTGACCCCATCGGACGACAAATAACCTGCCACGTGTACATAGCTCTCCCCCTAGCCGTAGATTGTTGGCCTGCGATTGAAGTGTCTATAAAAAGGCAATCGTTGCAACGCTTTCTTCGGTGCTCTGTTATAGTTGAAGTTGGTGATTTTTGGGAAAAGTTGCTCAGAGGAAATGGCAGACTCTGAACCTAAACAGCAAATTCAAACGGTATCAGTCAACTAGCCTCTTCGATCAAGTTTACTTTTTGTTCATTTCGTTAATCTTACATGATTTTTATGGTTAGGCTCAAGCTAGCGAGAACAAACTCAAGTATTTAAATTTCGTTCAAGCGGCTGCGATTTACACCTTGGTGTGCTTCACAAGCCTGTACGAGTTCGCGAAGGAAAACTCCGGTCCACTAAAGGCGGGAGTCCACGCCGTGGAAGGCATCGTGAAAACCGTCATTGGACCTGTCTACGACAAGTTTCACGACGTACCGTTTGAGCTTCTCAAATTCGTGGATCGCAAGGTTGGTTCGGCTTACTTTTTTCTTGCCTAGTCTATTTTTAGTTATACATAATCTGTGATTTCGCGCTCTGTCGCCTTCTATGCAGGTTGATGAGTTACTGAACGAATTCTACAGGCACGTACCGTCTCTAGTGAAGCAGGCGTCGAGCCAAGCTCGAGCAGTTGCTTGTGAAGTTCAGCGAGCCGGTGTTGTGGACTCGGCGAAGAATGTGGGTAAGACGCTATACGTCAAGTACGAGCCGGCGGCACGGGAGGTGTATTACAAGTACGAGCCTGTGGTTGAGCAGTACGCGGCATCGTTTTGGCGGTCGTTGAACCGGCTTCCGGTTTTTCCTCAAATTGCCCAGATTATAGTTCCCACCGCTGCATACTGGTCAGAGAAGTATAATCAGGTTGTGTGCTACGCGGCGCAGAGATGGTACCCTGGGGTGCCCTATTTGCCGTTGATCCCTACCGAGAGGATTGCGAAGGTGTTTAATGAAGACACCGCTGGGCCCACTGTCTCCACCAATGGTGGGGAAGCTGTAACGGCGCAGCATTAGTATCGTCATTAGCTAATTAATTAGTATCGTAGGGTCTTATACGAGACATTTCGCCTGCTCCATTCTGGAAATACACACCTTTTTTTGTTGCATTCTTGTCATTTAGTCTTTCATATATGTGATCTGAGGTATGGGCACATATAAAATTAGTTTAGCATATTTACACAAACAAAATGGGGTATGAGGCAGGTGGTGAATTCAATTTTCAAACTTCTTACGATCAAAAATTAATGCTAAGCATTGAAATATTAACATTGTAATTACTTCCGACATCATACTTTCATAAATTTGCAATTACAATGAACAATCATTGTAATTAACACACCATCAAAAATAAATCATAGACCTACAATCTATCAAACTACAATTTTAATTGATCGATTGTAATATAATTATTTAAATATATTATTTATTTTATGTATATTTGTTTAATTAATACATTTTTAGATAAAGTTTATGAGATAAATGTATATTACAAATAAAATTATTATAAGATCATAATTGTGATATTTATATTATATTTATACATTATCTTTAAATTATTCTATTGAGACTAAATATTAACATGATGGAAAAATTAGTACATGCTATGTTTCTTCGTTACAAAAGAAATAATCTATCTCATAGATTAATGTGGGAGTATTTTTTAAAGAACAAATTCATAGAACTAACCCAATAGGGAAACTATATATAGAACATTACTTGTATTTATATGGGAATGTTGATTATAAAGATTGAATAAGTGATCGGTTGACTTGAGATCTTCAAAATATCTCATGTAAGAATTATTGTATGATAGACCTATGTTATTCAATAGTAGATCGTTTTGTAGTCATTAAATATAATATGAACTATAAAGATATAGTTGAAAGATCAATATAGAATTAATCATCCTAAAATGGACAGTGAGAATGTTTTGTTGTACTTAATTAGTATTGATTTAAGAAATCTTTTTGGCTAAGGTAAAATGACATTTTAAAAATAGTTGTCAAATAATATAATCAATTATTAGTAAAAAAAAACTAATATGATTGGACTAAAATAAGGTAGACATTAATTCCATATTTTATGTTTAATCAAAACAATATATAATAAAGAGAGTGAATTATTTAAAAAATTGTCAAAATTGCCTTGACATTTATAATATTTAAGTAGTCTTAATGCGTTGCTAGATGTCAATCTTAATTTATAGATAGTAAACTACTTAATTAGAGAATTAAAAATAAATTAAAACAATTTAATATATCTAATCTTAAATATGATTTATGGTTATAATAACATTCATTGTTAAGATATTTAAGAACCTAATGAGTTACACAAATAAGCAGTTAAAGAGAGAAAAGTTAATTTAATCAAGTTGGACTTGATTGTAAAATTTAAGAAACTTTAAAGGTTAAATATTAGATATTTAATAAATAAGGATTAATATTAAATACTTAATTTTACTTAGGGCTAATTGATATTTAAATAATAATAATAATTAAATTAAAGTTTAATTAAAATTAGAATGAAAATTTAATTAAATTACCAAAGAGTTCAAATCCTATTATAAATATGTGTAAGCTTATTGCCCCTTTTTATACCACTTTATAGTTTTCCTAATTTGTTTATATGGATATTGTTAGATGTCGGATAATTGTACAACTGTAATGATTTTCATAAACTTGTAAATTCAAAAGGGGTTATAAAAAGGACTCAAGCTCCACATTAAGGTATAGATTTATGATTCATGGCTCTTTGAGTTTATGCATTAATCATATTATAAATTAAAATGTCTTTTGACATTCAAAAAGATGACCTAAAAAAATCAAACCTTTAAACATTTTCATACCCCTTTATTGAAAACAAAACACTAAATTGAAACAATAGGAGCATTTAAAAGCATGTTTAAAAAGTCACCTAGCATTTTGGTGTGAAAGCAAATACCTTGTCTTGAATATGTCACTATCTCAAATGGCTACTAGCACCACTCTTTAACTTTGACCTTTTTATTGCTACAAAGCCAGCATAGTGAAATTATTTATGCTTATTTATTCACATACTACTTTTTTATTTTTTGTTTTTTATGTATGGGGTGGTAAAATGCTCAAAAAGAATTCACATTTAACTCAACATATATGCAATTATACGTAAAGTATAGTAATGCAAAGAAGTATCCATTCTCAAAATTAATGAACTAAATTGAAATCAACTTAATCTTCAAAACTCATAAGTATTTGCTTAAACAAATCAAATCACAATCACATCCAAACTTATAATGAATCATCTTGATTAACATTCTCTTAAAAAAAACTCAAATCGATCATTGTTAAACTAATTATAACAAGATTGACAAGCTTGACTGCCAAGTCATTCTTCCACACTTAAGTTGTACGTTTTCCTCAATATAAAAAACATGCAAGGACAATGAAAACTGTGGAAAATAAAATAAGGGTGAGGATAACTGGTAGTCCCTTGATAGAAAAAGATTTATAGTATTGTTCAATGTCATTAGTATCCATCCACTACAAGTGAAATCTTCTTTACTGTAAATTAAGGGTTGATGATGCCTTTATAACATATAGAGCTCCATCAAATCTCAAATAGCAAAATTATGGCCGTCAAACTAAAACTATGAAACAACTAAAATAGTAATGTAAATACTACAAGCTACTAAATAAAAACAAAACCACCTAATTGTTTGGTTGCCTCCCAACTAATGCTTCTTTATAAGCCTTATAGCTGGACTTCTTAATAAGCCCTTTTTCGACATCAATCTATAATCAGCAACTTGCTTCCACTCATTTTCCTATACAAAAGTTCAGTAGCTTACAAATAGGCCATATGTTGCTATAAGGTTCCGATCATGTATCTTATACATAATATATATCAAATATACGCAGCAAAAAATAAAACGGAACCTAAAAAAACAGATATACTCATGCATATAGATATAGAAAACAAAAACATGAAATATAAGATATTTACATACCTTTCCGACGATCTCCTTCGTTTTTTAATCTTTTCCACGTTGAGTTGTCGTAAACCACAACAATCAATGTAGACCTTCTCTAATGAAAGTCCACACGATGATAGAAGGATGAAACCTCACTGGAAGATGGCTAGAATTCTTTCTTTGTGCTAGTAAAGATAAGAACTCTTATAAGAGTTAAAGAGAAAAAGAGTGTGTGTGTGAGAAAAGAACCTTTCTTTCACTTGTGTCTTACACAAGATGGACGAAAATGATAATTATTTTTTTGCCCTATTTGGCTTTCCATAACCCCCATCACTAATGGAGAGTTATGGGAAGTTAATGGTTATGAATAGCATGCATTAATGGAAGGTATGAGAAGTTTTTTTTTGAAAGGCAAGTTATGAGAAGTTAATGACTATAAATAGCATGCATTAATGAAAGTTTTGGGAAGTTAATGACCATGAATAGCATGCATTAATGGAAGTTTTGGGAAGATAATGACTAAATTGGTAGCTAACAACACTTGTTTCTAATCCACTCCATGCAACATTTTCTACCACGATCACATCGCGATACAATCTCGAAACACTCTCTCATATCTTGAATCACCATTCAAGACCATTTTACTCATCATTCGGATCTCCTATATATGTGACCCATTAGGTTCCCGGTTATGTTGGACACTTGAATTAACACTTAATTCAAGTAATTCAAGAGCGGTATCTAGCAACACGCCATGACCCTCAATTGACCGAAAAGTCAGTGGTTTGACTACGAACCCTTCCATGTGCATTGTTGCTATGCAATTTGTCCTTTCACCATCTATACCCCATTTGGTTCAGAGTATGGTCAAAGTGTCAACTTCTATTAGACTGACTACGTCACATCTAGTCCAAGTGATATTAGATCTTGTCCTGGGGATCTCATTACTCTATGTAATATTGAAGACTCTCTCATGACACATATCTGCTCTGGCCAAAGACTCCCGAGTAATGACCACGATAAGAGGCCGTGGGTATCATCTCCTTTTATCAGGAATGGTGAACTCTTTATTGGTTACTCAATTACCTCCGAATACCTTAAGTTGTACCCAATCACCACCCTATGGGTAACCCCTAAAAGGTATCAATGAATGGAGTCAACGCACAGGATCAGTATCTGAGATATCCTGGAGCACCTCAAGTCAAATGATACTTGCATCATTGCTATGATGAGACTATCAATGATACTATAATAGAATATTCATATTATTGTCTCATAGTAAGTCGATCTAATGTAATTACTACTCTTAGTAAGCATCCGTATGTTAGCTCTAAACAACTCATGTCTGCAGCTAATGAGATCTACTGCTTGATCCAATCAAGGAGTATAACATGTACTAGTTTATCCAGATTAATGATATCCCATCTCATTAATCCTATGACTAGGGAAAGTTTAGATACTAATATAATTACACATGATAGGAATCTCATTATCATGATCTCATCATGATTTTCTCCATGCTAAGTTTTGTTTTAAGGACTTCATTAAATCAATTTAAGATTAACATCAAATCTCTAAATGTATGAACATCGAAATAATGAAAAATGCCTTTATTAATTATAAAATGATTTATACAATAAGTGCTAAAGGTGACTGCCTTTAGAGCACGTCTCTAACAAACTCCCACTTGCACTAAAGTCAATCGCCTTAATATCTAATACCATAGGTGTGTACATATGACACAAAACTCTTTTGGTAAATAGGCTTAGTCAACGGATCAGCTATATTATGATCGGTGGGAACTCTCTCTATCTTGAAATCTTTTCTACCAATGATTTCTCTAATCAAATGGTAGTGCTTGAGTACATGTTTGGACTTTTGATGAGACTCGGTTCCTTCACCTGCGCTATAGCCCCGTTGTTGTCACAATACAACTGCATTGGGTCATCGATGGTCAGAACCACACTAAGTTCCATGATGAGCTTCTTGATACAAATTGCTTCCTTTGTCGCTTCTGAAGCTGCAATGTACTTCGCCTTTGTCTTCGAATCAGTAGTCGCCTCTTGTTTGGAGCTTTTCTTGCTGACTGTACTACCATTCAGTGTGAATATATATCCGGACTGAGATCTAGAGTCATCCCTATCGAATTGAAAACTAGCATCATTATATCTGCTTACCAGAAGATCACCTTCTCCATATACCAAGAATGCATCCTTAGTTCTTCTTAAGTACTTAAGGATATTCTTAACAGCCACCCAATGACCCTTACCAGGATCCGACTGGTATCTGCTCATAACACTTCACTACAACAAAAATGACATACAGTAACACTGGACAGTAACACTTTTGATAATATGTTATAAAATACCTATCTACGGTAACATTATATCTTAAAATGTTATGATTCTTAATTTGATAAGTAACACTTTATGATTTTATAACATATAATTTAT
>JAOTBA010000009.1:15219589-15233028 GCA_025629845.1 Erythroxylum squamatum | reverse complement strand
AGTGCTTTGCTTGGCTTGTGATGATCCTTATATATGTTTGAGGAGTGATTTAGCTCTTTTTATGGACGGTAATAGTTCTGAGTTTCTGACTGTAGTAAGTGCCATTTACTTTTTGGACAAGTTGATAAGAAGTGTTTAAACTGCATTTATCTTGCTACATGTGTTTTCTACCCTGCTGCACACGATGGTTTGGAAAAGTTATTCTTGTTGCGTTTGTTTGAATATTGTAGAATTTAGATTTAAGTGGGAGACTGATCGATTTGTCTTGCTTACAGGTTATTGGTTTCTTAAGTTTATGTTATGGATTCTTTATTGGCTGTGGCAAAGTAAATATATTGTAAATGTTCTTAGAGAATTCTTAACTGAATCACATAGATTCATTAGTGCTTGTTTGTCCATTTATGGAAGTAAGTTTCTATGGTTCACCTGTTGTGGTTCATGCTTGGGGTTCTTTTGAAGAATTTGGTTATTGGAGACAATCAGATAGTGTTACAACATTGTCAGTTTTATTCCTTCTCTTTCTGTCATTGAGTTTAAATGCCCCCTTGAGAGTTTGTTTTCATTGCCAGAATTTTGTGGTGCTGATCAAAGTTGCCTAGATTTCACTAGTAAACTTATTTTGACTACAACCAGCAGAATTTGGAATTTCAGGGGGTTGTACTAGGAAACACACATGAGATAGAATCCTTGTCTTATTGTGGGAATGTGAGATGGCATCTTCTTTTCGTGATCGGGGTGACACTTCGTGCAGGTTAAATTGAGACATGATATTCTGGATATTCTTACAGTACGGAGAGTTGCTGGGGAGGTGCTTGGTCTTGGACTCTTGTGTCACCTTTTAAGTGCTTCTGTCTCCTTCATCTCCTTCATGTCTGGATGATGAGCAGTCTGAATTATTGATGGAAAATTGTAATTAAGCCTTTGTTGTGAGGCTTCAACTGCTGTCTAGTCAGTTCAATTCATGTTTCCTAGGGAGGAGTGGGTAACGGTTTTCAAAGGGGGATGAATAAATACTTTGCTTGCTTGCATTTTACAGTTTCCTGTTTCATATCTGTGTTATGACGTTAGTGATCATCATAATTTTGTGGTTAACTTATGCGTGTATTGATCTTGATATTATAATGTTATTCCTCTTGATAGCACATGGTATATCTTTGTCCAGTGCCATTATTCTGGCCTTATTAAACATTTTGGAGGAGGGTTAAGATGAACGACGTATGGTAGTTTTGTTTTAGAAATATAATTATAACCATGATCTTTGGAATATTTGCCTGAAGCCAAATGTACATCTTTTTTCTTGTTAGATTTAACCTGGTTGAATACTTTCATTCATTGTTTCTTGTTTCTGAGCCTTGGCGTGGACGAAGTTTTGGGATTCATGTTTTATGGGCAAAATATATATGTTGATGGTTTTTCTATTCGAACTAAAATATTGATAATTGCTGTTGCTTTTTATCTCTTGCATCACAGAACCCTCACCTGCTCATGTGTGGCACACTTTTCACTGTTGGCCAAAGTCGTCAATGCAATTTATGGCTTAATGATCCAGCCATTAGCAGCATTTTATGTAAATTGAGACATATTGAGGTATCTGCCTGGTTGATTTACTATAAAATTTCTGGTCGTTGATTTATTAAGTTGAATAACTGAAGTCACCTCCTTGATTGTGATTGTTTTGAATATGGCTGGTAATGATGATTTTTACTTTTCCCTTGTCAACATGTGCAGCGTGGAGGTGCATCTGTGGCCTTGTTGGAAATCACTGGCGGCAAAGGATCAGTTCAAGTGAATGGTAAAGCTTACCACAAGAATGCAAGTTTAATACTGACTGGAGGTGATGAGGTGGTGTTTAGCACTTGTGGAAATCATGCTTATGTATCCTTCTTGCTCTGTTCCTAATTTATCTTGTACACCTTTTTTCTTTTTGGTGGTAAGATGTCAAAAAACTTCCTTTTGTTCCATTTGTTGTTGCTTTAAATCTCACATAGGCCAATAAGTTCCTTAATGGGATACTAGATTTTTCAGCAGCTCACCAACGATAACTTAGGTGCTCCAGGTGTTCCATTTGCAAGCATCTTAGAAGCCCAAGGTGCTCCTAGAAAAAGGATGTACACTAAGACAATATCTGGTGATTGCTCAGCATATGCAGGAGCATCAATACTAGCTTCTTTGTCTAATCTTCAAAAAGATTTAACCCTTCTTCCACCACCTGCCAAAACTGTTTATTCTGTACAGCAGAATGCTGAAGTTCCTACTGCTGGTGGCCCATCTGATGGTCATGTTCCAGAAGTTGACATGAAAGATAACAGCAGTAACAATGAGCCTGCTGATGTTTCTTTAAGGGAGAAAACTGTTCCATCAGATGCTACAATTGAAAATGGGGCTCCTGGTGACGTTAGATTTGATGCTTCTGTGGATGCTGGACCTGGAAAGATCCACATATCTGCCCATGAACTAAGACCTCTCTTGCGAATTCTTGCTGGTTCATCTTCTGAGATTGATTTAAGCAGCAGCATTTCTAAAATACTCAATGAGCAAAGAGACATAAGAGAACTCATCAAGGATCTTGATCCTCCAGCAATTTTGATATCTACTAGACGCCAAGCATACAAAGAAAGTTTGCATAAAGAAATTCTAATTCCTGAGAACATTGATGTTTCATTTGAAAGTTTTCCGTATTATTTAAGGTGCAAACTTGCAAGAAATTGTAAATTTTGTGTTATCATCTCCTTTATTTTTTATTAATTTTGCTCTGCTTTGGATTTCTTTATAATTTACTGGTATGGGACTTCTGCAGTGATACAACAAAGGAAGTTTTGAAAGCTGCTGCTTTTGTTCATTTAAAATGTAATAACAAGGTTGCAAAGTTCGCTGGTGATCTTCCTTCTTTGTCTCCTCGCATATTACTTTCTGGTCCTGCAGGTATCCATACCCCTTTGTCAATATGATTCTTAATATCTTTTTCATGTTCTGTATCCCGTTCCTACTAGTACCCATATCTTCCTATCCTATGGGGATTTGTTTGACAGGGTCAGAAATCTATCAGGAGACTCTGGCAAAGGCTCTTGCAAAAGATGTTGGTGCTAGAATCTTAGTTGTTGATTCTCTTGTGTTGCCTGGTGTAAGTTTCACTTGTTTTGTGCAAGTTTTTCTACACAATTTGCACCTACTTTGGCTTTCTGGTTTTATCTAGGTCTTCTAGATTCTTGTATCTTGACTTGATTATATTTTGCAGGGTTCAACACCTAGAGGAACTGATTCTGTTAAAGAAAGTTCCAGGGCTGAAAGGACATCTGCATTTAGCAGACGAGCTGCACAGGCAGTTTTACACCATAAGAAACCTACTTCCAGTGTTGAAGCAGACATTACTGGTAGCTCGACATTGAACTCTCAGGTTTTTCCAAAGCAGGAAGCCTCTACTGCATCGTCCAAAGCTTACACTTTTAAAACAGGCATGGCACTTTTCAATTTGGCACCCTTTTTTTCCCCATTCTGTGGTGTCACTGATAACTTCTACTGAATAGCTGAATGTGTTTTAAATTGCAAATTTTGCAGGTGATAGGGTAAAGTTTGTGGGTACTGCAAAACCACCGCCTGGGCTTTACCCTTTAAGGTTTTTTCCCTTCTTGATTGATAAATTAGCTTTTATGAAACTACTTTAGCTATACCTATTGGGATTAGATCTGAACTTAAGTGGTCTTTCAAAACATGTTTGTTTTGACTAAATTGTAGTTTATATTATATATGCAATGAATTCACGTGGCATACATCATTTTTTCCATTTAGCTACTAAAATTTTGCCAATATTTTCTATGCAAATTCATGATGCTTATGTTTTTCTTGTAATACAATTTTTCTTGTCTAAGAAGGGGGCCTACAGTCGGTTTTTGTGGTAAGGTAGTCCTTGCTTTTGAAGGAAATGGAGCCTCAAAAGTTGGGGTTAGGTTTGATAAATCCATCCCTGAAGGCACTGATCTGGGTGGTCTTTGTGAGGAGGATCATGGTTTCTTCTGTGCTGGTAACTGCTTTCTCATTCTTTCTGTGCTGTATACTTGCATTTAGTTTGTTTATATAATCGAATTGGAAATTTTACTTTCTTATTGTACAGCTAGTTCACTCCAGTTAGATAATTCGGGAGTTGAGGATGATAGGCTTGCTATCAGTGAAATATTTGAGGTAATTGTTCCTTCAAAAGAACTAACCTCAGCTTCTGCATTATTTTTTTAATGGCTGATGCTAAGTTGGAGCATTCTGTTGTTTACAGGTTGTTTCAATTGAAAGTAAGAGCACTCCTTTGGTATTGTTTCTCAAAGATATCGAGAAGTCCGTGGTGGGGAATCAAGATGCCTATTCTGGTTTAAAGAGTAAAATTGAAACTTTACCAGACAGGGTAATTGTGATTGGCTCACACACCCAGATGGATAATCGCAAGGAAAAGGTAATCTGTTACAATGCCTTGTTGTTAGTGACTAGACTTATTTAGGAGAATACGCTTACATGTTTGATGACCTTCTGGTGTTCTTCAGTCACATCCTGGTGGTCTTTTGTTTACAAAGTTCGGAAGTAACCAGACTGCTTTGCTTGACTTGACTTTCCCGGTATGTTAAAGCTTTGGAATTGTTTTATATTCCCCTGTCCCTACATGTTTAACAGTTCTTTGCTTTGAATCTCAATTTCCTTTTGATTTGTGGTTCCATGCATGTTGATTTGAGTATAATAGGAAAGTTGTGTTTACATCTAAAAAAGCTCGACCTTATAATTGTTTGAGCATCTTATGGTCAATTATACTTTGCATTTGGATATCAGTGCAATAATTTGGTTCAAACAATTATTATTTGAATTGGAGTGGGGTTGAATTCGTGATTGGAAATGGGGTGATATTGACTTGAACTAGTATTCTCCTATGAAGATATCTTCACACTTCATGATGGCACTATGAATGGTATAAAAATCAAGTTCATGAATCCACAAGTGTGTGTTGATTTGAGAGGCTGTCAAGGTATGAAATGCACTTAAAGCTGCAATATAGTTTGGTTATCAAATTTGAGACTTTGTGTTGAATTGAATTTGATTTTTTTTTCTGTAAATGAGATCTTAGTCCTGATATTTCCACTGTTGTTGATGGTTTTATTGTCTCTTGAATATTTGTAGTAAGCGATTTTTATTATATAGTTCCCTTTTCAATAATATATGCTTGAACAAATATTAATGAGCAAATGAGAAAACTTTTGGTGTTAAATCTCTTTGTTGTTGCTGGTTAATAATAGAAATGATCATATTACTTTTTAGGATAACTTTGGTAGAATGAGTGACAAGAGCAAAGAGACATCCAAAGCAACAAAGCAGCTGTCTCGGCTTTTCCCCAACAAAGTGACAATACACCTACCTCAGGTATGACCGGCATTCTTGTGGAAATCGTTTACAGCTATTATCTTTCATTAAATATCTTAACTTTTACTTTGAAGAATTCACAGGATGAAGCTTTGCTTTTGGACTGGAAACAACAGTTGGAACGTGACGTTGAAACTCTGAAAGCCCAAGCAAATCATGTTAGCGTTCTTTCAGTAAGTATAATTTCGTTGTACTATCGTCTGGAAAGGTGATGACTTGTTTGTTTTAAAAAATGCTACCTTATGGAAGTATTTAATGACAACATATCTCACAAATACAGGTGCTAGGTCGTGTTGGCTTAGTCTGCCCTGACCTTGAAACTCTATGCATCAAGGATCAAGCACTTACTACTGAAAGTTGATATTCCTAAACTTCACTCTCCCTTCCTTCAAAATGTCCACTGTTTTCTGGTAATTGTTATGGACTTTCAAGAACTGTCATGTTTATCTGCTATTGTTTTCTTTTTGAATAGATGTTGAGAAAGTAGTGGGATGGGCTTTGAGCCACCATTTCATGCATTGTTCTGAAACTTCCATCAGGGATGCTAAACTTGTGATGTCTAATGACAGGTTAGTCATTTCCACTGTCATCAAAAGCGTGTTAGTTTTAGGTTTCTTTCCTTGATATTGTTTTCTTTGTCCATTTTGCAGCATTAAGTATGGTCTGAGCATTCTACAGGGCATACAAAGTGAAAGTAAGAGCTCAAAGAAATTGCTCAAGGTAAAGTTGGTTCCCTGTATCTAGGGAATTATCAGACTTTGATATATGAAACCATGTTTCCTGTTGGATTCTTATTAAATATGTAGTGAATTTAAGTCTACAACATTGCAGGATGTCGTCACTGAGAATGAATTTGAGAAGAAACTACTGGCAGATGTAATTCCACCAAACGAGATAGGAGTTACCTTTGATGACATAGGTGCATTAGAAACTGTGAAGGATACCTTGAAGGAACTTGTGATGCTTCCTCTTCAAAGGCCTGAATTGTTTTGCAAAGGGCAACTAACTAAGGTGAGACTTCCCTTTCTTACTTACTAATTTTCTTGACAATGTGTTTGTATAACTTTATTGTTTTTAACAGCCTTGCAAGGGAATATTACTCTTTGGGCCTCCTGGAACTGGAAAAACGATGCTTGCCAAAGCGGTTGCAACTGAGGCTGGTGCAAACTTTATAAACGTCTCTATGTCTAGCATTACTTCAAAGGTACGTATTTCCTTAATCGTGGTGCTTCCTTGATGTTTGAGCTTGCAGCTGAAAGTTAAACTATATATATATTTTTTTGTAGTGGTTTGGTGAAGGAGAGAAGTATGTAAAGGCAGTGTTCTCTTTGGCTAGCAAAATAGCTCCCAGTGTTATTTTTGTCGATGAGGTTGGTTTAAGTATGAGCTTTTGATAATTTCTTGTTGGCTTCATATTTCCAGTCTGTTTTATTCACTGTGTTTCTGCAGAGCTTAACGCTGCACATGCACTTTTCTAGTGCCATTATTCCTGGCTGTCACTTCTTTTCTTCAGGCCTTTTAAAGTTTTATTGTTTCAATTTGCCCTAATGTGCTCTTTTCCTCAATTGCCTGTTGCTTTAGGTGGATAGCATGTTGGGAAGACGAGAAAATCCAGGAGAACATGAGGCTATGCGTAAAATGAAGAATGAGTTCATGGTGAATTGGGATGGTCTGCGTACGAAAGATAAAGAACGGGTGTTGGTCCTTGCTGCTACAAATAGGCCTTTTGACCTTGACGAGGCTGTTATAAGGAGGCTTCCACGGAGGTTTTCTATCATGATTCTGTTTTTACTCTATTTTGTCTCCCTGTACCTGGAGCAATAGCAACATAATTGACTTGTACAAATGGGATGTGCAGATTGATGGTTAACTTGCCAGATGCACAAAACAGAGAAAAGATTCTGAAGGTTATACTGGCCAAAGAAGATTTGGCAGCTGATGTTGATCTGGAAACAGTGGCAAACATGACTGATGGTTATTCTGGAAGTGATTTAAAGGTTTGACGTATTTTCTTTTATCCTCATCCTGTTCGTCTATTTTCCATTTTCAAGACTGAATTTTTTTATTCATGTTTTCCTCAGAATTTTTGCGTAACTGCAGCACATTGTCCCATTCGAGAGATACTGGAGAAGGAAAAGAAGGTTAATAAAAATAGTATTTAACTTCGTTTATTTTCATATAATTTGCTTGTTCTGCTCATAATGTTGAAATAGTCTCGGGCTTTAGTTTTCCTTTCAACCCGCACTATGTAGATAGATCAATTGTGTGATGTAGATAGATCAGTTATGTGATGTAGAAGCAGCTAAATAGAAGTTTGCATTTAAAAGGTTTCATTAGAAATGTACAAGAGGTGTTCTGGATTCTGAAATCCAGCATAAACTCCTATTGGGATTGATTTTTGTTGCATCTCAGGAGAAAGCTTTAGCGACAGCAGAGAACAAACCATTTCCTGGATTGTACAGCAGTGTGGATGTTCGGCCCCTCAAGATGGAGGATTTTAAATATGCTCATGATCAGGTACTTTTAAGACATTTCTGGATGCATTGCATGTTGGAGTATGTGTACACCCAGACACGAAAAACTCATTCATATAACGTGTGCATTTGCGATGCAGGTGTGTGCAAGTGTATCATCAGAATCAGTGAACATGGGTGAGCTGCTGCAGTGGAATGATTTGTATGGGGAAGGAGGATCAAGGAAGAAGAAGTCGCTCAGCTACTTCATGTAGAAGCAAAGCTCGTGTACAGCCTATTCAACTGCCCTTTGCTAATCTGTAAGAGAGAGAAGGTATCGTCTTTAGATGTTGACCGGTATGAAATAGGAATTCCATTGCTGGCTTCTTTGTACTATACATAGGGTTTTCTTATTCTTCTTTTTTTTCATTTTGAACTATTTGACGCCAGCTCTGTTACTGTTAAGACCTTCCTCAACTATCAATCAGGCAGCTTTGACCTATAGACCTAAGCTCCTCTTAACCTATCTGCTTTATCCTACTCATTTTTTATGCTTTGGGTCTTCATCATAATTGTTGTTTGTGCCGTCAATCTGTAAATACTAATTTTGATTAATAGAATAAGATTGTTATCTTCTGTAGCAGCCTTCTTTATTCCAACTGATCTTTGACTTGATCTGTTACAGACAAAGGAACAACCACTACTAACTACACCATCTTAGTTCCTGATGGATTACAGTCTTCTATGTTCCTGATGTTTCCTTGAACCATTATAATGATAAAAAGTAATTTGACCATTTTGTCCGTGTTTTAGAACTTGTGTAGCTATGTAATCTCATGAATCTTCCCATCAACGGCTTATAAGATCTGGAAGTAACATATCTATCAAAAGTGTTGATCGGTTGGCTTAGGTAGGTTGAGAGTTGTAATGTCAAAACTTGGTTTAGTTTATGTGGTACGACCAAAAATGGAAGTTGTTTTTTTGGATTTACTGTAAACAAATTGGTTTCTCATATCAAATCAAACTTTAGGTCTGTTTAAATAAACTTTAGCCTACTTCAAATGGATTTTAGTACTTATATGAGATATTGACCAGAAAATTCAACGGATTTAAGCACTTGTTTAGCTTATTCAATGGTATGAAGAAAAGAACGATCTCTTTTCTTGATCTAACTGTTTATCCACTTGGCAAGTGGTTTTCAGCCTCAACTCTCGGGACCCGATATTAAAGTTGTCCTGTAAAATGAAGACACTAACTTGAAGATACCGGCATATCCTACAACAAACATTGCAGAACTTTTCCAACATCCAGAGTAATGTTATAAAGAACATGTACACAATACTGAAACACTTACTTGGTCGAAGTCCATTTCTACCAAGATTTTTAATTTCTTTCGCTGCATTAGTACAAGATTCTGAAAATGAGTACATGTTAAAAAATTTCAGTGACATTACATTTCAGATTGATCTCTCATCACTTGCTCCCTCTTGGTCAATATGTCGTGTACAGACAGCTGACATGAAATGAATCTGTAATTACGGAAAGCCTAATCTAAACACAGAAAGAGGTATCTTTAGTATCAAGAAATTGATAAAAATGTTGCCTAAAGCGTGCGAGTATATGCACTGTACCAGACGTAAAAGACTATTTCCAATGGACTTTACATCTCTTCGTTCAGAAAGGCAATGCTAAAGTGGTCAGCACGGGAGAAGTCCCTGGCTATGGCTTTATCAATTCGTTTCCAAAGTGATAGGGCTTACTTTCTTATGGATATGGTCCAGAGAAGGTCTGAACTTGATTTCACAGTTATCTTTTCATCTTTGACTAAGTTGGAGGTGCTCACTAGACCACCGAAACTCATTTCCATGTCAGCTGCAAGAAATAATTTACAAATATTCCTAAAGGCTCAGTCTCCTGACAAATGAGGAGTCCCTCTGAATAATTTATATAACACCAAACAGAATGCTACTAAACTATGGCATCACAGATGAGGTAAACTCAAAGTCAAGGTCGCCTCTCTGGTTTATCACTAATTACTGGGATTATGTACATTATATGGAAGCAGAAGTTTAAATTTATCAAAGCACATAAGAGGTGGATTTTTATCATTAGTCAAATGAAAAATATGCTGGAATGCATAGACATGGATGACTTAGTAGCCAAAGGATGCCAGAGTAAAATTTGCAGCTCATCATTTTGAGGTAATTTGCTCAAATGAAGATGTAGAATAGGTATACTCACTAAGATCCCATTGAAGTCCAGTTGTTGTAGTACTACCAGATGGCATTCCTAATGGAATGAGACCGCAATGTGGGCCCTCCAAAGATGATTGGACAAAAATCTCATGACGGTGCGTCCTTGGGAGTAGGTAGATAAGGCAATCATCAGATAATAGAACTATACGCATAGTTGAGAAACGGTATAGTACATTCATGTTCCCAGCCTCATGATCAAATCGTCCACCAAGAGCTCCAGCTACAAGAACGCAGAGCTGCCGATTACAGCGAAAACCCTTTCAAAATGCTAATCTCAAAGTGGCGGAGGATTAGAAGTGCTTATTATTGCCCTAGCATATTGTTTTGTAACTTCCCAGAAAATAGGTTTCGAGCAAAAGTAAATCCGGAATAATAAATGAAAATGAAGGCAAAAATCTGCAGACAACTGCCTGGTAGCCCTGACAGAGTCGCAAATTATGAATAATATACAAGAAACATCTAGAAAATAATGACAACTCAATATAGGAGCATCCATGACAGATATAACTTACTTCAGACTTATTCCAATCAGGATTGTAGTCACGAATAAATGTCACACATTTATGTAAATCTGTGGTGTCCTGATCGAAAGATTCATCAACCACCTTGGTTCCCTGCATTAAGTAAATGTGTGACTAATACACCTAAGCAGTCAACCTGAAGTAACACCAAAAGGCAACTACACTCAAACAGGTATGCATTTGCTGAAGCATTTGATGAAACTACAGTTTGTAAATATTTATTTAAAGAAAATGGCGAAACAATTTCTGCATTACATCACAATGGAAAAATCTAGGTTACCAGGCTACAATAGAAATCCAGTACTTCTGCTCGAATGGAATCCATGTCTCCCTTGATTACATCTGGCTTGTACCTGTTACGAAGTATTAATTAGAAGCCAACTTAACGTTAACAGTTACATCAAAATATTCATGTATTCAGAAACTGGATTATACACAAAATCACTCAAAAGTCTGACAGTTCAGTTGCACAAGGTGCTAACGGTAAATTTCACGACAAAGTTTAGCATAGAAAGACCTAATCAGAGACTTGTTGAACCTAAATGTCAAAGTCCTATCACCAGAAGAAATACAATATTAGAACCTTCGGAGAATATTAATCCACCCAGAACTCAGATTGAAGTGTCAAGTGATCTATGACGAGATTAATGTAGAAGTATGCATACATGGTTAAAGAAATTTAAACCAAGTTAATCAGATTTCAAGAGACTCTTGGAGGAAGTAGCCAAGCATCTAAAACTGCTACACAAAACTAATTACAGAACAGGAAGTAAAAATAGCTACCACAATAACCTACCTCCAAACAGGTTACAAGTCCTATGCAGTTAACCATTTAGAGTTAAACAACTTACTTGCTATCAAAATTTTATCCCCATAAGCTTAATTTGATAAAACACGCCAAACCCCTCCACATGGTTGTTTTACTGATGAAATTCTCTCAATTTATTGATCTATAATTAATCCTCAGATGAAAAGGACAACTTTTGTAGTTAATGAACCCAAACGGTTACAAAACTTGCTCAAGTAAAACCAAAAGCAACAGCCAACAAGGAGCACATACACAAAGTAAAAGATCACCACCTTTGTCGAACATCAAGAGCAGCTTCATGCGGGAACAGCAGAGGCATTTCGTCGTACACGCGGTTGGCGCCACCATCAGCACACAAACGTAGTCGTGCTGCTCTACACCAAAAACCACGTAAAAATACAAACAAATCTAACCAAAGACCCATCAAAACCCACGATCCAAATCCCAACATCATTGACCCAAAGATTCATAACAGAATAAAAAGCCAATAAGGGGTTGACCCAAGTACCGTGCTTCCAAAGCAGAGGAGTGAATCTGGGGAGGCGTTGGTTGAGAACAACGAGTGCGTACGTTAATGATGGATGTTGGTCGGCGGGGATTGTCGGAAGAAGGAACGTGGAGGAATGGGTCATCATGTCCATTCCGGCGAACTTACCGCCGTCAAAGCACGACCAAGTCAAAAGATGTACAATAATTTGCAAGACCCAAAGTTGTGACCCGATGGAGCTATATTGCCATTGCACAACAGATAGGGTATTATTTTATGAATTACTTTGGATTATTGGCTTGCACACAAGACTTTGGAATCATTTTGGTCTCATACTTTCGGTTCAAAGTTAGGCCACACCCACATGTGATGTGAGGAATCATAGCAGAAATTCAACGCATTGGTTCAGCTCAATTCGTTATCATGGAAAAGTCAAGCTCTTGTGATTGAAGTAAAGAAGCAACATTACAATCAATTGAATTTATGATTCAGTATTAAGAGATTATTAAATCACAAATTATAAATTTTTATAATAACTTTTAATGATTACTTTATTTTATTTCATTAATACTTTTATTCTTATCATAAAAACTATTTATAATTATTTAAAAACTAATAATTTTATAAATTATTGATATTTTCAGTAATTATTTATAAAATATAAAATATTTTAGTTAATAAATATGAGTAGAACAAAATTTTATTAAATATTAACATATTTTTTTAATACATACTAATATAATTTTTTTTCGATTCTCTCTTATATATATATATACATATATATATATTCCGATTCCTTCGAGTGTGGATTTGTGGTTTGACTGTTACTAAAATGGCCATAACCACAGCCAGTAGTTTGTGTTGTTAAATGTATTTTCTAATTAAACTTTTGCAGGGTAGGGTACTGTACCTTACCTTATCACGTTCTGAAAAGTTGGATATGACAAATTGTCAGAAGCATCGATTCGATTCTATAGTAAGGTTCTTGTGATCCTTTTGCGATATATTCTCACGCACAACCATCCACGACAGACCGAACAAATTTTCACTAAATATATAGTTAAATATATATATCCACAGTACCTAAATATATAGTTGAAAATAACTAAGAACACATAAAACAGCACAAAAAATTAGGTACAGTAGTAGATATAAAATGCCACGCTCAAGTGTATCATTGTGGAGGCGAATAAGCTTCAGCTTTAGTTGCCTTTTTGTTGTAGTTTCTAATTTTAGTTTTTATTAAATTATTTATTTATTTTTATTAAAATAAATATTTTAAAATTTAATATTCATTTTAAATATATTTTAATTATTAAATCAAATTTTATCAATTTAATTCAATAAGTAAAATTAAATTATTCGTAATTTATATTAATAATTGATTTTAATCTCTTGTATAATATTTATCAATAACTTATTTTATTTCATTAAAATAAATAATTTATAAATAAAAATTTATTTGAATTATATATTTTGAATAATTTTAATTTTAATTATATTTATTAATAATTACTAAATTAA
>JAOTBA010000009.1:15198930-15216815 GCA_025629845.1 Erythroxylum squamatum | reverse complement strand
TGCTAATTAATGCCAACTTAATTAATGCTAACACAACTTACTCAATTAATCTAATCATGCTTAATTTTAAAAAAAAAATTCGGGGCTAACAAAGACAATATAACCTACACATGGTTTTTATTTATTTTAAAAAGGCGTATGATAGGATACCAAGAGAAATCTTGTGGAAGTATTTTGGAGTCAATGGGGTTCCTATAAGTTAAATACAAACTATTATGGATACGTATGAAGTGTAAAAATTAGAACGATACCCGGAGATAGAGAACACTTTTCTATATATATTGGACTACACTAAGGCTCCTCTTTGAGCGCCTTTCTATTTATAGTAGTGATTGATGAGTTTGTCAAGAATATACAAGGGGATGTGCGTTAGTGTATGTTGTTTGTTGATAACATTGTTTTAATGGATGAAACAAAAGAGGGGATCAATGCCAAGCTTGAACTTTGAAGGGATATGTTAGAGTCGAAGGGCTTTAGATTGAGAAGGACTAAGACTGAGTATGTAGAGTGTGACTTTTCGAGACATAGGGTGGTTAGCAATGTGGAGGTAAATATTGGTTTAGAAGTTATACCGCAAAAGGAGTATTTAAATATCTAGGATCTATTATCTAGAACAATGGAGAGATTGATGAAGACATAGTTCACTAAATCAGATCTATTATCTAGAACAATGGAGAGATTGATGAAGACATAGTTCACTAAATCAGATCAAGGTGACTTAAATGGAAAAATGCATTAGTAGTTTTATGTGACAAGAAGATACCACTCAAGCTTAAGGCTATGTTTGGTTGGATGTAAGGTTTTTAATGTAATTGAATGGTTTATAATGAAATGGAACGTAAATGGATGTAAAATTATAAAATTGTTGTTTAGGAAGGATGGAAGGGTTCATAATGTAATATAGTGAAATATTATTTGGAAAATGGATGGAATGGAATCTAATGT
This sequence comes from Erythroxylum squamatum, assembly GCA_025629845.1. Lineage (NCBI taxonomy): Eukaryota > Viridiplantae > Streptophyta > Magnoliopsida > Malpighiales > Erythroxylaceae > Erythroxylum > Erythroxylum squamatum. The sequence goes on along the minus strand of JAOTBA010000009.1, from coordinate 15,215,870 downwards.
ATATATAATAATAATGAATGATTATTCTACCTTTGATAAAACAAAACTTATGTTAATAGGGTTGAGTATATACTTGGTATTATAAAAAATTATTGAGGGTATATTAGGTAGTACATATTTATTATTTTACATTTCATCCTAAACCTCCCAAATTAGAGGTAACTCATTTTTACTGTTTAGGAATGGGATGTAATGTGAAACTCTCCCCTTCTATCTTATTCTATTTCATTTCATTATAAATCCCCATCTCAAATGATATAATAAAATTACATTCCATTCATTTTCATTACTAAACCCCCAACTAAACTAGCCTTATGGTAAATTTTATCGTTTAACGGTTACACCACCCATGTTCTATGGGGCGGAGTGTTGGCCCATCATATAATTGCATAGTCATAACCTAATAGTGACAGAGATGATGATGATCCATTGGATGTGCAACCATACTATAAAAGATAAAATTAGGAATGTAATTGTAAGCGGCAAATTAAAGTTGAATAATATTATTGACAAATTAAGATAGGCAAAACTTAGATGATTTGGACGTGTTAAGAGGAGACGCTCAGATGGTCCAGTGAGAAAATGCGAGAAGATCGTACTTAGAGACTGTAAGAGGAAAAAAGGGAGGCTGAAGAAGAATTGGGAGGAGATGATCAATAATAATATGACAATATTGAACTTACCGAGGACATAACCCATAATAGAAAACTTTGGCGTATTAGGATTCAAATAAGGATCCCTCGTAAAGAGATTCTTGTGGTTCCCATAAGTCTTTTAACTCTTTTCTCTTGTGGTTAGCCTATACTTAGTAAATAAGTAGTACTTACCTTTTTGAGATTTAGCCTAAGTTTTTTTTAGTAGTTATTATTACTACTACTACTACTACTACTATTAGTACTACTACTATATCATGATACTACTATTACTACCACTATTACTACTACAACAATAACAACTACTACAATAATTTTATTTATTTTTTAATTCTTTTCCTCTTCATGTGGGTTATTTGGAAACAGTTTCTCTATTAGTTAGGGGTAAGGTTGCGTACTACTGAACTTCCCCAAACCCGGAGTGTCAGCGGGATTTCTACTGATTTTTTTTGTTGATTTTTACTCTATTGATTATATGTTTTGATGTGTAGAGTTTTTTTTATTAATAGCATTATTGTTGGCTATATTAATAATTATTTAAATTATAAAAGTAAATATTTATCAATTTTTAATAATTGAACTATTAAATTATTTTATGAGACTTTATAATCGATAATTTAGAATTTATCAGAAATAATAATAAATATTTACTTAAAATTTTTTATTAAATATTAAAAATCGTATTTTTTGTTTATGAAATATTTTCTTTTTAAATTAGTAATTAATAAATACTATCAATTTATGTTTTGTAGATAAACATCTAAATGATATATTTTGAAAAAAATTAAGTAAATTTTGTATTATTTATAATATTATGATGAATTTAAGATTTATTTCAATTTTTAATTATCAAAAGCTAAAGAAATTTTTAAAAATAACTTTTTAGTTTATATATAAGCCTCTATTGATATTTTTATACTATTTTTGTATTTTATTTTAAGATGCACTATATACTATTTTTAGAAATAATGGGAGAAGCAGATCGCAAACCTTCTGTTTCCAAAATGATTAGAATTTTAAATCGGGTCGGCTACTCGTCATAACGAACCCGACCCGATCTATTCGTCTGAAACTGAATGTACCTCCTCCAAATTGATTAAAATCCCTAGCCAGCGGCAGGCTCGGAATCGCTGTGTGTTTTGTGCTTCAAGACGCCTTCTTTCAACTCCAGATTGGTAATCCAGTTTTGATGTCAGATTTTTGTTATTGACGATTTTGACTGTTGAATTTTCTTTTTGATGTTTAATTTCTCGTTAAACTTGATTTGGGTTTTCGATTTGGCTTACATGACCTAAAATTTTTGCTTCATACTTCAGGGGCGTTGCTCTTCTTGACTCTCAACCCTAAAAAGATGGTGAAGATCCCAACTTGTGCTTCTCTTAGTATCTTCTTTTGTTGTGTTTGAATTTTTATGTTCTTTTAGTTTTTGCAAATATTGATGAATGTTTAAAATCCGGTTGGCTTGTTTTCTTTTATCAGTTTTTAGATTGTTTGGTCGGCCTATTCTTGTTTCTACATCCTTAAATGACGTTTGTGTGTTTTCGATTTTCTTTGTCTAAATTCTAGTGGTCTGAAAGTTGTATACATATGTTCTTTATGAAATAAAAGAACCATTAATTGCCGCTTAATCAGTTTTTGATAAGTCAAATTTGCCTTCTTTTTTGCTTATTGCAGCTTCCTCTTTCTCTTCTTAAGACCGCACAGGGCCACCCCATGGTAAGAAATCCCCACTGTTGCAGTCCTTGACCTTCCTGTGGAAAATTTTACTTTACTGTGTTAGACTCTGTTGCAATTCTTGGTGGGTTGTATCTTATGGCAGTTGGTGGAACTGAAAAATGGGGAGACTTATAATGGACATTTGGTCAATTGTGATACTTGGATGAACATCCACCTCCGTGAAGTCATCTGCACCTCCAAAGTATCGTTTACTTTTGATACACTTGGTTGTTTCATTTTCATAAGATTTTCTTGCTGTTCAGAACTTAATTTGGGTTTAAATGAGTTGCGAGGTAGGATGGAGATAGATTTTGGCGAATGCCCGAGTGCTATATCCGTGGTAATACTATAAAATATCTCCGAGTCCCAGATGAGGTAAGATCATTTTCATGTCTTATAATTTCTTACATTAACATCACAGTAGTCACGAGAGAAGTACTGGTTTGTTCTCCCTTTTTAGAGAAATCGTGTTGTTCTCATTCAGTGTTTGTGTAACACTTTTTCATTATTATTGTCCAATATCGGTTCTCCCATGCAAAAGTAATATAAGTGGAACAAAGATCTTCTGATCGCTGCCATCTTAGAAGTTCATATGAAAAGTAAGGGGTTGCTGTAAAATTGATTGAAGTAGTTATAGCCTTCAATTGTGTCTACAATATGTGTGCTTGAGCATGCAGCGCTTGAGTAATTAGCAACCATGGGTATGCATCCTGTACATTTTTGGCTTTCTTGGTTCAAGGGTGTTGATATTGATAGTGGCAGAAGATTTTTGTATGAAACAAATATTTTCAGCATTGGTGGGCTTCTTGACTGCTAGATGGTGGCATTTGTTCAATCTTTTTGAATATTCAAATCTAACTGGAATAATTTTGCTTTCGCGTCACAGGTTATTGATAAAGTTCAAGAAGAAACCAAGAGTCGCTCAGGTTGTTTTTTCTTACCATCAATGTGTTCTTTTTCTATAATATGCAATTATTTCTTGAAAGCATAGTCTTATTATGATCATCTTGGTTGTCTGGGTGTTAACTAATTGGTTTTCTTTGCTTCAAGTCTTTCTATCTTGTTCCTTTTTTCATTGTTTCATGTTGAAAAAAGGTGGATTGAGCAAGTCTGTTAATCAGTTGACTAATAAATAATTCTTCTTTCCTTTTTCTGGCAATCAATGATTAGGAAAAACAAATGTAGTTAACAAAGTAAATGTTCTTTTTTCCAGATCGGAAGCCACCTGGAGCAGGAGGGCGTGGAAGGGGAAGAGGCAGGGAGGATATGGCAGGTGGAAGAGGAGCAAAAGGCATTGGGCGAGGCCTTGATGATGGAGCCGCTAAGGGTGGAGGGCGTGGCAAAAGTGGATCAGGTGGAAAGCCCAGTGGGAACAAAGGTAATATACCTTGATGACTTTGGATCAGTACAATTTTTTGCGAACTTGAAGCTTTGTTTTAATGTTTATAGTTTTCTGTCCATTTTCATCTTTCAGCCGATGTGCGTTCGATTTCTGTTTACAGTTCACCCTTTTGTTATTATCTATTGTCTCTAACTGTTATTGTTTCGATTTCACATTTCACTATTTAATATAAAGGTTTGATGTTATCAGCTTATAAGAATGCAAGTTACCGGTCTTTTTCCTTCTGGTGGTAGGTGCAGGGCGAGGATGGGGCTGATGTAAGAGATTTTTGCTGAGCACTTGGCCCTGCTAGTTTTAAGATGCATTTGCGCCCAATTTCAATGTCTTGGTCTATTTCGGTTAACTGGGTGCAGGTACTGCCTTACTCGTTACTGCAGTAGATCACCGACGAGTCAAATGCTTCTACTTTATGGACTTAGGCCTTTTGTTTCCCGCAAGTTGTGTAATATTGTTCTTATGTTGGTTGATTTGAGCAGGTTTGTCCATGTTTATTAGAATTCAGTGGATGCTTTTACATAGCCACCAAATTAGTAGTTCGATGATATGGTTCATAGTAGTAAAAGTTTTTGGCTCTCCTGAACCACTTTCAAATACTAGAAATTTACATATCCTTTATCGTAATTGCCAACATTTGAGAAAGTGTTCACTTCCAATCCTTTGCATTCTGACCATTGACTAGACCATCCAGTTAGATCAGATTGAGAATGAACTGTGTTGATTTCGGTTCAGAATAAAACCGACCAAGTTATTCTGAACCGTGAAGAGCTAAAAAAATCAGAGTTTTTCTTCTTCTCCGGCCAAAGTAGAGCTGGGTCAGCAACACAACACATCAATGGGAGCTCTTTCTCCTGAGATTCCTAAACAAACAGCAACGGAAATTGGAGAACCGCGAAACTAAGACCGCATGCAGGAGGAGATGAAAGCATACTCGAGCAGGAGATATAGGCTGTTCGGACATCGGACATTGACCACATCCAGATTCAATTAAAAGGAGATAAAGAACACTTACCCGAGCAAGCAATGGATTTGCAACAACCAACCTGTTTAAAATCATCAGAGAAATGAAGATTGAAGAAGCTAAAAATTATCGAGCAGACAAAAACCTGAGACAAACGCAAGAACACAGGAATAAATGTCTTTCCTTCGTAGTGTTGATAATTTCCTTTGAAGAAAATAATACCTAAGAACATCGTCAGAAACTTGTTACTCAGGGACCAGGCACACAAGAAAATTATGACCCAAATTAGGCCAAACTAGCGCAACAACTCTAGGTTGTTACAAATTAACGATTAACCGACGTCATATTGGAAGTATATATCACTACATAGAAAATTCCAGATATCAAAACTACAACCCTCAACACATGTCCTTCAGCTCACACGGGCACAATACTCTCGTCTTTTCAAAACCCTACTTCACTTGCGTACTCTTACTCATCATTCTCTGTTAAGGTGGATGACTTGCAAGTTTGCAAAAGGACTCGAGTCGTGTCAACTAAATTTTTAAATACTTTTCTAAGTATAAATTATTTAATAAAATAATTTTATTTGTATAATTTATATATATTAATTTTATAGCAATTTTGATACCTACCTATTAAACATTTAAACCTATCAAATTCAATTTTTGAAACATTAATTCTTAAACAAAAAAAGCTCCATAACATCCACTGTTTTTATTACTTACCCTACTTTATGGAACTGAACCCACTCGTCGGGTACAGAGTCTCAACTCACATCACGCGACTTTCTATCTTGTCGTGGGTTCTTGATTGTACAACTAATTTGAGATCCAAGCAAAAGCGTTATAACCGAGAAGAATTATGTTAAAATTAGCATCACAAAAGTCCAAATGCGCCATCTTTGTTCAGATACTAATCATGTAAATTCAAACTCCTTTTGAGGTCAAAACTAATATCAACTATAGGATTGTAAGTTGTAACCCACCTTAGTCATGGTTCCAAACATCATATGCAACAAGGATAAATAGTCAAAATATCATGTCTGTTAACCCCTACAGATCATTGTCTTTACACATGCATGTACCTAGTACAACCGATCAATAAAAATATAGCAACTACACAGCACACTCGCTCTGACATAAAAAGGTGGTGCTGGAAAACAATCAGAAGCATCAATGTTCTCCTAGCCAACTCCTCATCCATGGAACATGAATAAGAGTACAACACTCTTTTAACTCAAGCTATGAAGGGCACGTTTCAAAAGTCTACAAGGTAATGATTGTCTAACATCAAATATCGAGAAGGTTTTAACTCATCTTAGCTAAAGCATAAGGTACTCCTTTAATCATTATGTGCTTCAGGCAGCTTCCTTTTTCTCTTCCGTATTTCCCTTCTGTATATCTTGCTCTCCTGCCTTGTCAGCATCAGAGGATTCAGGCTTTGACACATCTTGGTCTGCAACAAGAAGCGAAATATATGAAAACGTTTCAGGTAACAATTAAAATCAAGAAATCAATTGCACCAACAAAAGTGGCCTAAACCGCCCTGAAATAACTGTGAAACAAGATCAAGAACCAAGTTCATTTGTCAATTCGCAGTTGCATATCTATACATCAATTAGCATCAGGAGGACACTTTGACTTTTTGGACAGAAATCAAAATCCGAAATCAGAAGGAACTGCTGCATTTGTACCTTCATCATCACTATCATCAAATTCACCGGGATCATCACCCATGCCTCCCATATTACCAAAATTCTGAACAAGATAAACAACATTAGAACAGGAAACACATAATCCAATTAGCAAAAATCCGTTCAATCATCTCAAAAAGCCTACCGAGAAATCCATCCCTCCAAGATCCAAATCTCCAAGACCTAAGCAAACAACACAGAAACATCAAAATCCAACCATACACATATTCAACTGATCAAATTGTAAAATTTGTAACAAGAAAGAAAGCTGATCACATCAGCATGCATAATACCTTGGTCTTCGTCTTCATCTACCCATTTGTCCCAATCCACTTTAAGGTAATGAGGTGCTTTGCCATCTCCACGCAACAGCTTCTTCCACCAAACTTTCTCTGCCTTCTCCAAGACACAGAATATGTTCCTCGCACCAGTGTTAATTTTGCTCTCCTGAAGCTCACAAAAACTCATAATAAATAGCTGGCAAGCTTTCACAGCAAAGCACAGAAATGGAAGAGGCATAAGCATTAAATATATAGACTAGTCAAGCTGACAGAAATTTGAACATTAGGGACCTGTAAATTCAATGTTAAACACTAATATCTCAAGTCCCAAAACAAATTGAGGTAGAAAATACAGTCCACGAGTCAAAAGCTAACATTTTAGCAAAAGATGAGAACTTTAGAACGTTGTACATGACTATATAATCTAAATCCACCATCGACATGAACATGAAATATGAATTGGGAAATTCAAGAACTAGCCAGCAACAAATAACTTTAAAAACCAGCTCATAGCAAGTCAACCCATGCTCTCGCTTCCAGATATTGAGCAAACCGACTAGAGTATGAACTAACCTCCACATTGACCTTGTCAAAGAGATCCAACTTCAATTCATAAAGCTTGTTATCTGCTCCAGCATTAGCAGAGAAGGTGAACACACCTTCTGGGTCAAGATTAACCTTTGCATTTTTAGAGTCCGACAATACCACCGTGATGAAAACTTTGTCGACCCTCTGGGCCCATTTTACCTCTGGGTGACGACTGAACAACAACAGATAAATAACACAATTCAGAAATATAAAATGAAACTCAAAGAAGCATCCTTACGTGGTGATTTATACCCAAGTCCTGAAACTCTCCGATTTTTTTTTTACTGTTAAATACGCAATTACAAGACAAAATTTCCACGTCTTAACACAATCACGAAACATATATTGTCGGAGAGGGATACTTCAAAAGCCGAACCTAAACCCAAATAAAACTAGTAACCGACACAAACCCTTACAGTAAGAAACATTCAAAATCCACGAACGAAATAGAAGCACGGGGTCGAACACCATAGATATCAGACCAAATACTACAAGGGAAACCCAGAAACGGATCTAAAGAGGACAAAGGGGCAGTGACAAAACCGTAAATGACTAAAACAGCAGGTACAAGATCGGAACGGTAGAAATTATAATCAAAAAGAGAGAGAAAGAGCGAAAGAGAACGAAGAAGGAGGACGGTAACAGAGAGTGGCGCGTACCTCATGTTGGCCTGGAAGTGGAAAGTGAAAAGATTGAAACCCTAAAGAAACAGAGTACACTCTCGAAGTTTAAAGAACGCCTTGGCCTGTGCTCTCTTGTGTGTGTGATATATGGGCAGAGAGCACCAGCGCCGCTTCTAGTGCTTTCTATGTGGAGTCCTAGATGTCCTGTCAACGCTCAGACCATTACTTGTATCTTCTTAGACATTTTGTGGCCTTTGATTGGATCATCAAATTGGTTGTTCATATCAAACGGTCGAGAAAATTGTGCTTAATAGTCTGCCGCTAAATGAGTCAAAAGAGGCTTTGGGCATGGGGAGTTCCAAATTTAGGCCCAGTTTAAAGCAACAGTTGGGCTTTAAGATCATTGGGCTTGGTTGTTATCCATTGTTTTATGCTAGCGAACCTATTAAATATATTTGTTTAATTAGGGGATATCCCTTCATATCCTCTCTATTTTTGAGATGGCAATAAGGGTTGGGCCAGCCCCGGCCCAGACTGAGGTCAACGAACCCAACAAATAATAACAAAATGAGGGACCAAGGTGAAAGGACCCAACAAGTAATAGCAAAACAATGTCATTTTGCTAATTTCTCTTCATATCCTCTCTATATTAGAAATGACAACAAGGCTCGAGGTTGCCACGGTTGGGACCGAGGTGAATTAATAATAAAACGATGTCATTTAGTCAATAATAACGTCTTTTTGACATTTTAAAATTTTAAAAAAATAATTTAGGTTGAGACGAGTCGGGTTCGGGGCCCAACCTATATCACACACATTCCACCAGACTATCCACATATCTAATAAGATCTCATCTTGACTATTGTTTGATATTATCTCCTTTGTTTTGAATTTATTTTTGTGCTTAAATGTTAAAATTAATGTTTGTTTGGTTTTAGGAGATAAAAAGTAGATATTGCATTAAATTGGGACTCTATTGATGATAATGACAAATTTTGGACAAAATGAAGAGATTGTTATAATGGATAAGGCTTATCACTTGAAGAGTTGGAGTATAACTGGGAAACTTCTTCTTATCCCTATCATAAAGGAGTTTGATTTTGAATTCATTTTAGATAGACATCTTTACAAGCTATTAGATTAGAAAACCCCATAAAAGGGATGTTCCTCACAACAGAAAAAGGTTATCTCTTCTTACATTTTTAGCAATTCTTTATCTTTCTTCTATTTTTATTATTGGAGTGAAAGTCATGTGTGGCTAAACTAAATCGTTCTGATTCAAGAGGATTCGATATTATAATTGTAACCTTGTGAGGTTTTGTGTTCTAAACTTTTTATTCACGTTTTAATTCAAGTATTTTTTGTTTTGAGTTTTCATATTTCATGAATAATTAATATTTGATTAATCTGACAATTTAATTTAATATTGATTATTCTATCGCTATCTAGGAATTCAATGATCTGTAATTGTCATGAAGGATTGGTACAAGTAGCAAATCGGTTATTTATGAATTTCCATATTTAACTTATGACAAACAAGAAAACTAAATTGAATAATTGCAGCTATCTCGATTATTTAATTTAGGGTTTAGTCTTTTTCACGAAGTTTATTACTATCATCTATTTGATATAGAATGTTATCATACCCAGTCAATGGATGATAAGTTTTGATTTGGATGTTGAGTTTGAACTAATTAATTTAGGAAAATTTGAGACTTATTATAGTTATCCTAATATGTTTCAGACTAACTGCTTGAATCGTGAAAATATTGTCTTTAAACCAATGATCAATGTTACAATTAGATGAGATCTTTCCCTTGAATCGGAGTTTGGTAATCTTGACTTTCCTATTTTTAAATTCAGTTGATTTAATTTGTTTTCGTAATAATTTTAGTTAATCAGTTATTTAATAAAAAAAACCCTCTTTTATTTTATTACTTGAAATTAAGAAACTAGTGTTTAATTTTCTAGGGATTCGACCAGATTCCACGACTATTACAAGAAGTTTGGAGAATCTGAATTATTTTGGAAGCTTCGACAACCCAACCAAAATTTGGCACTGTTGCCAGGGAAAGACTAAGTGAGGAAGCGGTCATTCACCTTTAGACATGAAAGTTGAAGTAGGCCTAACAATTGGTGAAGACTCTAATTTTCAAGAAGCAGACGAAAAGATGACAAATCTCAACCCGTGAACGTTGAGGGAGTTAGCGGCACCAAATTTGAATCAACATCCTTTATGCATTCAATTTCCAGATGTTGAGGTAGATTTTGAAATGAAATCTGATTTGATTCACTTACTGCCTATTTTTTTTGGTCTTACAAGTAAAGCTCTGCTTAAATACCTGAAAGAATTTCATGTTATTTACTCTGGAATGAAGCCACAAGGGGTGACAGCAAAACAAATTAATCTCAAGGCTTTTCCGTTCTCATTGAAAGATAAGGCAAAAGATTGGCTATATTATCTTCCACTTGGCTCAGTGACAACATAGAACGAGATGAAAAAAAATTTTCTGAAGAAGTTCTTTCCTGCATCAAGAGCAGCAAATATCAGAAAGGAGATATATGGGATAAGACAAATTACAGGAGAAACATTATATGAATATTAGGAAAGGTTTAAGGAGTTATGTGCCAGTTGTCTACATCAACAAATTCCTGGTCAACTTCTGATTCAATACTTTTATGAAAGACTAATGCCAATGGATCAAAGTATGGCCGATGCAACTAGTGGAGAAGCTCTGGTAAACAAAACACTTGAGGCAGCCAGACAGTTGCTATCAATTATGGCCAAAAACTCTCAACAGTTTGGGACAAGGATGGATGGAGCTATTACGCGTGTGAATAAGGTAAGCAACAAGCACATGGAGGATAAAATTTCTAATTTAACGGTCTAGTTCATCAAATGGTTGTAGGTTAATTGCAATCAGCAAGAGTGTGCTGAATATGCCTATTCTTTGGACATCCTACGGATATGTGCCCTACATTGTAATAAGACTCTGTTCAAGAAGCTAACGCAATAGGGGGCTTTCCTGCTCAACCTCAACGATAGTATGACCCTTATTTCAATTACTATAATCCAGGATGGAGGGATCACCAAACTTGAGCTATTGAAATCAAGGAGGCCAACAACGATATCAACCTCACACTTTTAAACAACCTCAACCTCCTACATATGCTCTTCCTTAATTTTCAAAATCAAGCATGTCTTTAAATGAAATTGTTAAGGCGCTTACTAATAATACACAACAATTTCAACAGGAAATAAGGGTAAGCCTTCAAAACTTGGGAAATTAAATCACTCAATTAGCCACCTCGGTAAGTAAATTGGAAGCGCAAGCATAGGGGAAATTACCTTCCCCAATGGTGGTGAACCCTAAAGAGAGTATAAGTGCAATGACTTTGAGAAATGGTAAGTGAATTCAATATAGAACTTCTTTACTAATGGAGGAAGAAAAGCACGATGATGGAGAAAAGAAGGAAGAACTTCCAACTCAAGAATCAACAAAGGTAAAAAAAATTGATTCATTTTCATCAATATCAATTAATGCACGTTTACCTCCTTTTCCTAGCAAGTTGGATAAACCAAAAGATGATGAATATGACAGAGAGATCTTAAAAACTTTCAAAAAGGTGGAAATCAATATACCACTTTTAGAAGCCATCCAGCAAGTTCTGAAATATGCAAAATTCTTAAAGAAGTTGTGGACAAATAAAAGGAAGCTGAAGGACAATGAGAGAATAATTTTGGGTAAGAATGTATCAGCTATGATAAATAGGAAATTACCGAAAAATGCAAAGATCTAGGTATGTTTACACTTCCACGTGTTATTGATAATAGAAAAATTGAACATGCCATGTTAGATTTAGGCACATCTATTAATATCATGCCATACTCAATTTATTGAGCTTTAAATCTGAATTCTTTGCAAGAAACTAATGTGATAATTCAACTAGCTGATCGTTCGTATGTATGTCTTATTGGAGTTATTGAGGATGTTTTAGTCCAAGTCAGTGGCTTAGTATTTCAAGTAAATTTTTACATCATGAAAATGGATGGAGATAGTGTGGAACATTCGGCTTCAATTTTATTGGGTAGGGCATTTATGAAGATGGCCAAGACAATATTTGATGTGGATGAAGGTACTCTTTCTGTAGAGTTTGATGGAGAAATAGTAAAGTTTAATATTTTTTAAGCAATAAAATACTTTAATGATCTTCACTATGTCTATCATATGGATATTGTGGATTCATTTGTGTAAGATATGTTTAATGAAGAAAATATTGAAGATGAGCTAAAGTTTAAGGCTAAATCAGAAGTGAATGAGCAAATTGATGAAACTTGTGAAGTTGCAGAGTCATTATCAGCAATGCAAATAGATTCGAAAACTTTGAATGTTGAACTTACTATAAATTGCATAGAAGTTTATGACATTCTCTTCTAAAATTTTAAATTTATTGATCCTAGTCGTAATCATATGTAAGTAGATCAAATTTGTTTCTTAATTTAAATTTATATATTTATTCCATAATTGATTCAAAATAATTATCTACAAATTTTATATAAACTTGGAAAATACTAAATAATTTATCATCTTGAAATCTTGATGTTGTAGTAATATGTTAAATTTTAATAACAAAAGAAAAATTTTAAATGCAATCTTATGATTATTATGTGTTGTCTTTAATTTATTTTTACTTCAACTAAAAAAAGTAAAAAGTGAAAGTATATGATTGTATAGTGTAGTATAAATAAAATATAAATTTGAGTAATGGAGAATAATATTCTTATTTTTTATATTTTCTATTAATTGAGTTGTAACCGTTATAATTTGAATATGCATTGAATAAATTATTGAGTGCACATAATAACCTATTGATAATGTAATTAGTGTAAATTATTTAACGAGTTAGAAATTTAAATTTAAATAATGAATTCAGCTTAAATAAATTTGTAATTTTTCATTCGACAAATTTGACAGTTATTGATTTTTGTATGTCTCTATTTTTGATTAATTATTCCCTTACCGAGAACTTACTGAGAACTTACCGAGGACGTGATGCACAATAGAAAACTTTGGTGTGCTCAGATTTAGACAAAGAATCCCTTGCAAAGAGATCCTGAGAGTCCTCTTTAATCTTGTAACTTTTGCTTCTTATAGTTAACCTAAGAAGCAATTACTTATTAATATTATCATCATCATCATCATCTTTACTATTATCACTAATAATAATAATAATAATTATTATTATTATTTTATTATTATTATTATTATATTATCATTATATAATATAATATAATAATAATATTATTATTATTATATTATATTATATTATACTATCATTATGTTATATTATATTATATTATATTATTATTATTAATTTTCTTCATATTATTATTGTGTATGATTATCCGTGTTATTATGATTATTATTAAATATATATTTGTAGTTATTATTATTACCTATTATTTTACTTTATTATATATTCTTATTATTATTCGAATCACTGAAACAACCTCTTTGTAAAAATACAAGGGGAAGACTATATACATCGATAATCCTCCTTAGACCCTTGCAAAGCAAGGAACATTATGCACTGGGTACATTGACTATTTCCTTCATGTGGGTTATTTGGAAACAGTCTCTTTACTAATTAGGGGTAAGGATCTGTACTGCTAAGCTTCTTTAGATCCCGCACCTCAGCGGGATTTTTACTGAATGTTATTGTTATTGTATTCCCTTTAAAACTAAATTAAATTATACTTCTTGTGATCGCAACTCAATCTTTCAACTACTTAAATTTCGAAGTTGGTAAAATTTCCTTATTTCACCATTTAAACGGCTAAAAGCCCAATTTGGGCCCTAACATCTTTTAGTTTGATCAATTTAGGACTTAAACTTATAACTTGCTTAACGAGCATCTAAACTTTCACGAGTTTTCTCAATTTAAGGCATCTTTAGACGAAAATTAAGAAGTGTTATACACACGTCGTTTCTATATATAAAAATTATATTTTGAGGGGCCAGGTAGATTTTAAAAGCCACGTAAAAAACATAAAAAGCCACGTAGAATTTAGAAAAAAAAAGAAAATCATTTAAAATTTTCATATAATATTTGCATATCCATCCAGTTACCTTTCAAACATTTACTCAGTCACTTTCTTTTATTTACTTGAAAAGAAAAAGAAAAAAAAAAGGCTTTTTAGATTTGTCTGTCTCCTCCAGAGACGGAGCTACATAGACTTGGGGGGTCACTGGGTCCCCTAAGTTTTTTTAAAAAAATTATTTTTAATATATATATATATATATAAAGATAGAGTTATTTAAGAGTCAGTGGTGTACTGGGCCTCCCAAAATTTAAAAAAATTAATTCTTAAGCCCCCTATCTTAAATTTCTGGCTCCGTCACTCCCTTCCATGGTCGTCTTTGCTGTAGTGGTGTACTGGGCCTCCCAAAATTTAAAAAAATTAATTCTTAAGCCCCCTATCTTAAATTTCTGACTCCGTCACTCCCTTCCATGGTCGTCTTTGCTGTAGACTCGCCGCCTTTATCAACAAACGCTTTTTAGGTTAGTTTTGTGCGCTTTAAATGAAATAATATCAGTTGATTAGTTAAAGTGTTTATAATTTGGTTAGGTTTTTGATTCCGATGTCCTCGATGTAGAATCGAAAATCGATTTTGTGTTTGTGTTACAGTGCTTCGTTCTGTTGCTATTGAAATTTGTACAACTCTTTTGCCAATTACTTGAACACGTTTTAAGGAGTTTTGCCTACAAGTATATCTTTTTCCAGCACATACAAGTTAACAGTATAAGCGTTTTCAAAGTATGGCAAAGTCGTGCAATGTTGTACTTGAAAAGAATAGTTTTTTTTTTCTTATTTCAATTATGTTTATACGGGTTTTCTTCTCAATACATTCATTCTCTTGGTTTCATTTAAGATAATAATGAATAAAAACTTATAAACATACCCAAATGTTTCGCATACGTGACTTTCTACCAAGAAGATAAAGCCCAGAGAGCCTTAGCAGAGATGAATGGAAAGGTAAAATTACAATCCTCTATGGAATTTGAGTGAAATGGGAAAAACAATAAATAACGATGGGATTATGGATCATTTGGCAGCTCGTTGATGAAGGAATTGTCTTTGCAAAGTTTTGAGCAAATCTTCATGATTCTTAACTAAACCAAATTTATATTGTAATGAACTTTGCATCAGCAGATAAATTCTAGAGTATTATTGATTCTATTACGAAACTCCCATTTGTAATTGTAATATGGTAATTGAGTTTATTTTTGGGATGAGTGTAATTGTAAGATGATTGAGTTTGGTGGGTGAAAAGAAACAAATATTTCAGGTAGTTACACAGAGATAGTTACAGACAATGTCTTTGGAATAATAGGTGCACATGCATCTAACCATTAACAGCAGTTCTTAGATTTGCCACCAAAAGAAGCAGAACGAAGAATGGGAAAGACCATGTTAGAAGACTCAAGTTCTGAGGAAAGAAATGTATGTTGTAGCTCATTTATCCCCTACGTACTTGAGACTTTGAACAAATCTCTCTACCCAAGGAATCATCAGACAGTTCACGAGAGATCAATAACGGGAGGGAAATGAAGAGAAAGGTGATGATGCGTGAAGCGATTGCAAAAAAGGTGAAAATTTAGGGATTATACGTTAATTTAGGGTTTTTGCTAAAAATTTAAATGATTTTATTTATTTATTATTTTCTAAAAATTCACATGTGTTTTTAACGTGGCATTTAAAGACTAATTGATTTGTTTATAACTGTGTGTGTATCACTACAAGAAAATTGTCTAATAGCAACAGAAATATACCGACCGAATTGCAGTGGTATGGAAATAGAGACGGAATTGATTTTCGGTCGGTGAAGTTGTCTGGAGGGAATTGTTTGGAGACGGAAAAGTTCGGTCGGTATTGATTTAAATTTCGATCGGTACAATTACATTAAAGCCGAGCTCCTCCCTCCTTTTCTTCTCCTCACGCGCGTCTTCCTCCTTTCGGCCTGCAACTCCAGAATCGTCTTCTCCTCTCCTCCGGCTTCCTCCTCCGTTGTCGTCCGTGCGGTGACCACCTGCTGCGTCTCCGCCAACCCTTCCAGCAAATCTTCTCTGGTGACAACCGTGTGTCGTCTCTCCTCTGCCATTGCCGAAGGTAAGCCGTGGGTTGAATATTTTTTTCATATTGTTTGGACTAATTTAATTGCATGTATTTGTTTATCTGGCTTTTATTGTTCTTATGTTTGTGTTTTACATGTAAATAATGGGAAGATTTATACCATTTGTGTGTAGATAGGGTTGAAATGTTTTTGCCTTGAAGGTGTTCGACAGAATGCTTAACATGTTAATCTTTAACATTCTGTAATGGGTTCATGTTTATTTTGCTCTTGTGAATGTAGATTTAGGGTTTGATTTACATTGGTAAGAATATCCTAACTCATTTAGCATATCAAATTATTCGTAAATCTAATAGACTAAAATCATTCACATTTGTTCTAAAATGTTAGAGATATATTCCCTCTTTTACTTTGAACGAAAAAATCAGATATGATAAGAAAATAATTAAACAATAAAAGGAATAGTAGCATTTGATTTGAAGAGCCAAAGCTATGAGCACATAATGTGAACTTTAGTATGAAATTAACCTATAACATGGATAATAAGAAATTAAAAAACCCTACGTTCGTTTTCAAATCTAGTATGGAAAGTAGATTTTAAGCACACCTATAGATTAGAACCAAAGATAAAAGAATTTTAATCACAAAAAGTTACATTGATAAGATCATATTCACATGTTGTCAAAGAACTAAGAGAGAATTCTCACATAAAGTTAAGAAAACTCTTAATTTAGTTTCTATTTTGATGATTTAGGAATTACTTCAATAAGAAAACTTTTTATAAGCATTAAATACTTAATGACTAGAATCATAAAAATAATAGAAAAATAGAGTCCTAAAGGAACATTCCTTAGCAAGTGTGACAAGGATTCAAAACATTAACTACTA
>JAOTBA010000009.1:15157195-15196572 GCA_025629845.1 Erythroxylum squamatum | reverse complement strand
TCCAAAATTTTCAGTTATAAACCAATTTACCCGGAAAATGTCATGAATGCATGCCAAAATGCTTATGCACAAATATGTAAATATTCAAATATACAAAGCATACGGATTAAATTTTCTTAATATCCTAACCCCTAATATGGGGCGTTACAACCATTATCATTGATAGTGGTTGGTTTATAAAAAATATTGTAATTAATTAATTACAAAATAAATTAGATTTTAATTAATGAATAAATTATATTTTAATTAATTATATTGCAATTAATTAATTAATAATAATATTTTAATTAATGAATAGTTATATTTTAATTAAATATAATGTAAGTAATTAAATAATAATATTGTAATTAATTATATTATAATTAATTAATTAATTACAATATTTTAATTAATAAATAATAATATTTTAATGAGTTATTTTTTAATTAATAATAATATTTTAATCAATGAATAACGCAATTAAATAAATAATAATAATAATAATATTTTAATTAATTATATTTTAATTAATTAATTTCAATATTTTAATTAATTAATAATTATATTTTAATTAATTAATATATTATAATATTCTAATTAATTATAGTGTAATTAATTATTTAATTGATTTCACTATATTTGATTAATTATAGCGCAATCACTCTCGTTCCTCTCTCCCATTCCTCTAGATTATGAGGGGAATGGAGGATTGTCCAAAATCAATGAATGAAACTTTTAGGTCTTCAATGATAGATTCATACCAACCATCAATTTTAATTCCA
Organism: Erythroxylum squamatum; assembly: GCA_025629845.1. Classification (NCBI taxonomy): domain Eukaryota; kingdom Viridiplantae; phylum Streptophyta; class Magnoliopsida; order Malpighiales; family Erythroxylaceae; genus Erythroxylum; species Erythroxylum squamatum. Next base: position 15,195,811 of record JAOTBA010000009.1, on the reverse strand, counting down.
TGCGTATACCCCTTTTTTCATAACCCTCAAATAAGCATACCCAAATTTTCTGAAACGTCACATAATGGCCTGCAACTTCTGTTTTGAAACCCGGACCGGATAGTCCAGTTCGACCGGTGACCGGTCGGCTATCCGGTCCAGGTGATTCCTAAAAATCAGTCTTCAATTGAACCAGTGTGAAACCGGTAAGAACCGGTCAATTGACCGGTAAACTGGGACTGGTCGAACCCGTTGGCCACTGGTTCAATGAACTTTTTTATTTTTCTTTTACTTTTTTTCTTTAATGTGTTTTTTAATTCTTTCAAAAGTAAAACCTACCTTTTCTTCAGAAATCTAATAGAAGTATAGAAATTTATATTGTTACGTATATTTTTCTATTTTTTTAATATTACTAATATTATATATAATTATTGTATAATTATGACATCACACCGATCGAATCGATGATCGAACCGGTCAAATCGATAAGCAATAAAATTTTCAATTTGACGTTAGATCCGAGTTTAAAACATTGCGTGCAACTATACAGTTGATGTAGCATCTCTGACCTTTGTCTACGTAGTTGCTAGGCGTAGGGGGAATCTACAGGCTTGGGTTCGACGAATCGGTGAGCAATAAATTTTTTGGTTTGACGTTGGATCCGAGTTTTAAAACCTTGCCTGCAACTATACAGTTGATGTAGCATCTCTGACCTTTGTCTACGTAGTTGCCAGGCGTACGGGAAATCTACAGGCATGTGTCCTGCTCCTGCGTACAGATAATCGTTTACCAATGCGACATTTGGCAAATCGTTTTAAAAAAGTCATTGACTGCGTCACCCTTCTCTCAACCTATTTATTCATACTGAGCTAAGTTGGTGTATGCCATCAATATCACAATAAAAGACAATCAATTTTTCGAAGTTATTTTACTTAATGGTCCCTCTGCCAGCCAGCTCATTCAACACACGTTTAAAACTTAATCAAATGTTTTTTTTTATTAAATAGAAATTAGAAACTGCGAAGCAGATTACCATACAAATTTAGAGAAATAGATTTTCGATATATCCTTAAATAAGATATGTTGACATTTGATAAGTGTAACATTAAAATAGGTTATACCAACGTCAAAATATTCAGTTTGAATAATAAAAGCAAATAACATAAAAGAGCTCATGTGATATACTTGATTATTCATCTTAGTTTTTGTATTTTTAATTCGTTCACTTTAGCTCCTGTATTTTTTATTCTCATTCAAGATATTCCAATTGGGTATTTTCAGACAAATTTACCATTGAAATCAAGAGATTAAAAAAATGTATTTCAATAATCTAAGGGTAAATTTGTCCAAAAATACCCAATTGGGATATCTTGAATGAGAATAAAAAACACAGAAGTTAAGGTGAATGAATTAAAAACACAGGAACTAAGATAAATAATCAAGTATATCGTATGAACTGTTTTATGTGATTTGCCAATAATAAACCAATCGATAAATCTATTATTCTTTTAATAAACAAGTCGACAAATAATAGACTAATTTTAAATAAATAGATCGTAAATGTATGGTATAATAGAGTTGAGCACTTATGTACGGTTAATAATTTAGTGTTTGACAGTTCAGCCAGCGTGTGATAAGGAGTCATTTCGTCCGTCTGAACTCTTATTAATGCGAATCAGTCCAGCCTTGACCTCCTCCGCTTTTATCAATCAATGCCAAGGCGACAATGTTTTCTTTTGAATACGACACCCATGCTCGCTTGTTATTTCCGAGGTAATTTCCAAACTACTTGACGTCACCCGTTACGAAACCCACTCTTCTTCTTTCTCGTCAACACTCAAAAGTGGAGCTTCGTGTCCGAATGCGGAGGAGTTTTATTTGAAACTAACCTTCTTGCATACTACTAAAATTAATATTTATTTATTAGATTATTTTAATACAAATTATTATATTGCATTCAGAGTGAATTTTGTTAAATAATTAAAATTATTGATCTTAAACTATTTTTTCAAATAAATATAAGTAATAAAAATCTTTTTTAAAATGAATTCTTATCATTTTATTTTTGTAATATGAGAAAATCAAAAAAAGAAGAAAAGGTTGTTTCAACCACTTGTATTACCTATTATATTGTGTCGTCTTTGTCTCGATGGAACATTTACGAACGCCAGCGATTATTTCCGGATTATCCTTTTGTCCATACCTTGCTCAACCGACCCTAAACAACGACGTAAAGTTGAAAACTACTACGCACCGGTCGGGCTATGTTTGTTTTTACTTATTTTTGTTAATTGTCTTCTTTTGCGAATTTTTTGGAGTGGTGTTTGTTTATCGTCGCCCTATATCATGTGTCAAAATATAAAATAATAATAATGTTTATTAATATTATTGTGGAATATTCCGTACTCAATGTTGATGACCCGTAGCAGCATAAACTACTGCTCGATGTGAACTATAGGCATCTTTGATCTCTAGAAGAGGTCCCCGTCTGAAATGCAGAACCTATTGCCCTTAGCCAATGCCCGGCTGCCTTCAATTTTGACTTGTGAGCCTCGAGCATTTGAAGTGCAGAACCTATTGCGGGCTGGAAGTATTTGCTCAACTTTGCTTGCATCGACGTGAGAAAGAAAAGTAAAAAAAAGTGTGCTTGACAAAGAGAAGAAATTATTTTATAGTTTTAATATTATTATTTTTGTACTGACATGACGATATAATTAACACCTTTCCAAGAAAACGTAGCAATATGTGAAAGGCATGCGAAACGTCAGAACTTTGGAAGTATTAGCACAATTTTATGGACCATTCCAGATTTAGGCATATTGCAGTTTTCTCGATATTTACGTACACTTTTATCTTAACATCTTCTATTTTCCTCGCTCCTTATTGGATGGCCTTAGCAGTAGAAAGGTAATTTTCAAAGAGCCTAGGACACGCTTGTTTGGGGTAATTGAAAAAAAAATGTACGGGTATAGAACGAAAACTTAGGTTTGATATCAAACTATTATTAAAGAGGTAATATTTTCATTACCCAGTTTTTTGCAATCCTCCGTCCAAATAATATTAATTTAAGGGTAACAAATATAAATAGAATTTTTAAAAAAATTTACACTTTTTGAAATTGTGGAAAAAAATCTTTTACTTTTAAGTTTTTCATAAAATTAATTTTCTTATAAACTGGTTAAAAATAATGACAAGATAAATGCAATATGAATATTAGATGCAGATTAATCAAATATCATTGGTACAATAACCCAGGAATGTAGATACCGTTTTGTACCGGACCAAAATTGGTACGAAACAAAGGGTAAGTTGTACCGGTTCGTTTTGGATAGTACCGGTCAATATTCAAAATATCGGCCAAATACTGGTAGAGATAGAGCAACGAGACTTAAAGCTGAGGATATAGCTAAAGTAAGTGCTAAGGCTAATAGTCCAAAGAATATGACAGTGTGTTCTTCATCGGATAGTGAAGATGAATTTGTTGTGGTATCTGACACGCAAGAATCCTCGGCTATTCCTTCGAGCAGCCATGGAATAAAAAGGCAAAAAAAACTTGTCACAATATTTTCGATTATTATATTTTGAGGATATGATGATACTGATGATATGTTGATGCAAGAAATATTGGAGTATTTTCTTTTCAAGAGCTATTGGAAATGAAATACTACAATATATTTGATTTTGAACATTATGTCATTATAAATAGGGTGTATAAAATATAATTAATTAAATTATATTTAAAATTTGATATAAAACAAATTTTTAACAAATTTTTATTTCTCAAGATTTTTAACAAGCCAACAACTATTAAAGATAATGATAATCATTCATTCGTCTTAACCGGTTATCATAATTATAATAATTATATTCATTTTCATTTTTCTTATATTTATTTTGATTTTTTTTTTTATCAAGCGCTACCTTATGTTTTATCATTAGTATTACACACCGGCAAATCAGATGATTGAGTTTAAGCATATAATGATTAGATTATTGAGAAATCGATTTAAAACACGCGGCTAGGGTTGTGAACAAACAATTCTATCCACGTGGCTACATTGAAAAGAGATCCGGATATGCCGAGCTCAGATTATCTTTTTTTTTGCCGGCCCCGTGCGACGGCTGAACGTATCTTTATTGCACCAAGCATATCTAATCCCACATCCAGTGTAATTACGCTATCCAACATAAAGCCGCCACGTAAACTCTAATTGTACATCATCCATCAATCAATACTGGCAAATTTCAGAACCTAGATTCCCAATGGCATGGTTGAAAATAATTAAATATAAGTTTACATAAATAAGCGTTTCTTTTTCTTATTGAATAAAAGTTAGTTTTTAAATATTTTAAAAAGTTATTAATATATTTAGTGAATAACTTATTGGTTAGCTTATTTAACTCTAACAAGTTGATTTCTAAAAATTTCATAAAGGGAGCTTTTTAGACGATTAGCTAAAAATTAATAAGTAAAAAATCAATTATGCCATCTTTTTAAAATTTTTGAATTATGATAAATATCATATTTGTGTCATACTATAATTATAGATGTTTTTAATTTATTAAATAATAAAATTCATACATATTATATAAAAATACTAATATAACGTAGCTCGCTGCATCATTCATATTAATAGAGAATTTAATGTTGGATTATTATTATTATTATTATTATTATTATTATATTTCTGATTAAAGTTATAAACTTAATTTTTGTAAAATTAAATATCTAAAGTCTAAATTTTTATAAGAATATTCAACGAAATACTAAAAAATATAACATTCATATTCTTATAATTTTTTAAATCATGTTTTTATAATCTATTTTACACATCAACAGCTAATACTAAAGAGCTGATTTTACTAAATATTTTTAATAAATGGCTGATGTTATCCGTCGGTCAAATCAGTTGATATAATCAATTATTAATTAACCACTTTGGGTATGGAACAGCCTTAAATTCTTGGGTCAGCTGTCCCAAACTGTGAGGTGCCTACAAATTAGCGAAGGGATTAGTCACTGAGTCCGCCGGTGGATATCCTGATCTAAGACCAAAAAAAAAATCAAATAAAAGCTAATACAATATTTTGTTTGCTAAACAAGGTTAAAATAAGTTTTACGTAGGAAAAGAAGCTAGAGTTGTTATTTTCTAAATAAAATATTGTATTTTTTCTTTATTTATTGGAATATTTTGTGCTTTGACGTGTCATGCTTCGACCGATAGCATGATAAGATTAACATCCCATTTTGTAAGAACATAACAAATCGATTTAGTTCACGGAATATAAAAATAAGGTAAAAATACAAAACATAATGGCCTTATTTAGTAAATGGTTAACTATTATTTTTAATAGATTGAGAAATATTTAACTATTTGATCGTATCAAATGTTCAATAATTATATTTAATAATTAGCTCATTGAGTTCATAAATTAAACCAAATCTGTGGGGTTTTTTTTTTTAAAATGCTTATATAAAGAGTGTTTTCTAAGAGAGTTTAAGAGATTAAAGGACAAACAGATGACTGTATCAAAAAATTATTACAAATTATTCAAGTTATCATCTTTTGTTAATATTTTCCGTTCAGCATACTTCAACTTTGATTAATATATAGAAAAAAAGTAGTATTATTATCATCATTATTATTATTATTATTATCATATGTTTTATGTTTTTTATTAAAGTTATAACTTTAATATTTGTGAAATTAAATATCTAAATTTTAAATTCTTACGAAAATATTTAAAGAATTTTAAAAATATAATACCCGTGTTCTTATAATTTTTAAAGTTATTTTACACATAAATAATTAATATTAAAAAAGTTAATTTTTATCAAATATTTTTAAATAAATAACTATATAAAATTAGTAAATATCTTACTCGTACACTTATATTAACTGATTATATTAATTTTTAAACAAATAAGTTCGTTAATGCTATCACGACGTTTTGCACGATGAGGTAGGAGAAATTTGCTTCTAAAATGGGTAAATATATAAATTGGGAAATATGAACTTGCGTAAATAAAGACCGGTTCTCCATAAATAGGTCGCCCACCTAAAGCATTCATTCGCGATCGGACAAACTATTATTTGGCTTTGTCCTATTTAATAAGTTTCTGTACTCCCATCTCGTGATTGACCCCAAAGCTCCCAGCGACTTAGCGTATAATAGTCAAACCGCCAGTTGGAGGACAGTCGATTTTGTTTTATTAATAAAGTTAATTTTAATTTCATATCTAATTATTATTTGTAATATTATAAAATTATTCAAAATGTTATTAAATTAATTTAACAAAAATTAATAAATCTCTTTTCATTATTACCGTAAGAAAAAATAGTTTTTTAAAAATATAATTTTTAATGACAATTTACCTTAATGATAAGAATTAATTATTGAATATATCTTGATAAATTCATTTTAAAAATATTTATTTATTTTATCATGTTCCTGCAGCTTATTATGTTTTATAAATTTCAGCTATTTATTTATATAAATTTTATGTAAATTTTGTATAAATAAATAGTTAAAATTTATAAATAAATACAGAATAAAATAGACAGACGACTCAGCCTCTCGTGCGTCGGTCAAATAATACGACGAAAAGATGCAAATAATTCCGAGCAGACAGTTTTGTTTGATGCAGAAACATAAGCCAGAGACTCGTTAGGTTGCCCCTCCCCCACGAATGCTTGCTTATACATAAGTCTCTGATTCCGCTTTCCCAAGATTCTATACGACACTAGCAGTAACGTTTCTCCCTCGTTTGTTATATTCTGAGGTTATGACATATCCTTGCACCGAATTAAAAGCTTCTAGCTTTTCGTTCACGGTTTCCAGCTGCAGGGTTGCTTTGTAGCTTTAGAAAGTGACGGAGGTAATCAACGAAGATATTTTTTGAGTCTGCATGGTTCGGACCTGTCTATGGCTGTTTTGCTTTTATTAATGTCATGCTTACTCAGAATTTATTAGACCTGGTATGTTTCCAAGGTATACAGCTAATTGACTCACATAGATCAAGTATTTCGAATTACCTTTTTCCTTAAGTTACGTGAATGAGTGACCCATCCGCTTCATCGGCCTGAACCTGAACGACTCCCGTGTGCTTGAGATGATTGTCTTCTGCTTCTAAGAAATGGAAAAACAAAAGTGGGAAAATTTTCTCCGTTCTTTCCATCTTTCCTTTGTTTTTTTTGGTGTTTTTGGTGATGATAGTACGTTCTCTCCTGGCTCTGTTAGCTTGTTTAGGCAGAGCAGTTTAGGCTTCCAGACCTGAATGCTTTAGAAACTTATGGATTGACGTAGCTTTCATGCTAGGAAGCAACTGCTATACTGCAAAAGAGAATATTAGCACTTTAAAGTGTCTTCCTTTTTCCTTTTTGCATATTACCTTTCTGGTTCGCTGACGTTTTACGGAGTTTCCAAGTGCCCAAGGATTCATCCTTTTTGGTCGCTGTAAAGCACGTGCTTGTCCCTGTGTCCTTTCTGCTGCTACTTTTACTGAATATGGTTTGGCTTCTTCATCGGGTGTCTGTGAGCTTTTTTTTGGCAAATATTTTTGTATTGTTGGCCTTATCAGTTTTTGTCCGAATATGGTTGGTTTTACTCGAAATATGCATCATTTCCTTTTCTTTTTGAACTGCCTATTTTTTATTTGTTAATGAATTTAATAATCTCTTTCTGGGTTGTTTAATATCTAGTTCATTATTGATCTGAAGATGCACCATTGAAGCGCTTGTCAATATATATGCTCACAACCATGCTGTGCTTATCAATTTCCAGGCGATAAGGAGGGGTAGATCGTGAGTTTTCTGTTACTTGCACGTAGAATTGTAAACATGGCTAACGCATGGATCACATCTATCTCGTGCTCAAGCTCTGTGGTTAAGTCCTCGGAGGACACTTCTGTTCCACTGACATTCCAGTGGCTAAGATTCATTTTCCTCTCTCCGTGTCCTCAAAGAGTTCTATTGTCTTCCGTTGATCTCTTGTTTTTGCTCGTCCTTCTAGCATTCGCAGTTCACAAGTTCGTTTCAATATTCACCTCCAGGAGTCACTCTAGCTCCGAAATCAACAAGCCTTTGGTTGGAAGAAGAGGAGCTCTTGTTAGGACTAACATTTGGTTTATCACTTCTTTGATCGTGACAGCTATTCTAGCATTTTGCTACACTATCCTTTGTATTCTGGAATTCACTGGGAGCAGCCAATCTTCGTGGAAACTGGTTGACGGAATATTCTGGTTGGTTCAGGCGGTAACTCATGCAGTAATTGCAGTTTTAATCGTTCATGAGAAGAGATTTCAAGCTGTTTCTCACCCTTTGTCTCTTCGGGTTTATTGGGTTGCATATTTTGTCATCATTACCCTGTTTATGTCGTCTGGTATAATTCGTTTGGCATATGGAAACTGGAGTTTGGTATTGGATGATATAATCTCCATTGCATCGTTTGTGCTATCTGCTGTTCTTGTTTCTGTAGCCATTACAGGATCAACTGGGATTACAGTTAGCAGAGAAACTGAACCAGCAATGGATGATGAAACCACATTATACGAACCCCTTTTGGACAAATCAAGAGTGAGTCGCTTTGCTTCAGCTTCTTTAATTTCCAAGGCCTTCTGGTTATGGATGAATCCTCTGCTCAGCAAAGGCTACAGATCTCCTCTCAAGATAGACGACGTGCCTACTTTGTCACCAAACCATAGAGCTGAGCTACTGTCACGGCTGTTCGAATCCAAGTGGCCTAAACCACAGGAAAAATCGGAACACCCTGTTAGGACAACGTTGTTGAGGTGCTTTTGGAGGGAGATTGCATTCACTGCATTCCTTGCAATTTTGCGGCTCTGTGTGATGTATGTTGGGCCTATCCTTATACAAAGTTTCATCGATTACACAGCTGGTAAGAGGACCTCTCTGTACGAGGGATATTACCTCGTACTTATTCTCCTGGCTGCAAAATTTGTTGAGGTTTTAACCGTTCACCAATTTAACTTCAACTGTCAGAAACTTGGAATGCTCATTAGATCCACTCTCATCACTGCTTTGTACAAGAAGGGCCTGAGGTTATCATGCTCTGCTCGTCAGGCTCATGGGGTTGGGCAGATTGTCAATTACATGGCTGTTGATGCTCAGCAACTATCAGATATGATGCTACAGCTACATTCCATATGGCTAATGCCACTGCAAGTTGGTGTTGCATTGGTACTTCTATATAATGCCCTTGGGGCTGCGACAGCCACCGCTTTGATTGGAATCATCTGTGTCTTAGTGTTTGCAGTGTTTGGCACCAAGAGAAACAACAGGTTCCAGTACAATGTGATGATGAATCGTGATTCAAGAATGAAGGCAACAAACGAAATGCTCAACTACATGCGTGTGATCAAGTTCCAGGCTTGGGAAGATCACTTCAACAAAAGAATTCAATCCTTCCGGGAAGAAGAATACGGATGGCTTTCAAAATTTTTATACTCGATCTCTGGTAACATCATTGTGATGTGGTCTGCACCTATTCTCATATCAACGATCACATTCGGTACTGCATTATTGTTGGGAGTTCCGCTTGATGCGGGGACAGTATTCACCACAACATCCATATTCAAAATCTTACAAGAGCCTATTAGGACTTTTCCTCAATCCATGATATCACTTTCACAAGCCATGATATCTCTGGGGAGGTTGGATCGTTATATGTTGAGTAAGGAATTGGTTGAGTCATCGGTTGAAAGGGTAGAGGGTTGTGAAGGTAGAACTGCTGTGGAGGTTAAAGATGGGATTTTTAGTTGGGATGACGAAGCTGAAGCCGAGGTTTTGAAAGATATAAACTTGAAGATCAAAAAAGGGGAGCTTGCTGCCATTGTTGGGACTGTGGGATCTGGAAAATCTTCTATTCTTGCTGCCATTCTCGGTGAGATGCACAAAATATCAGGAAAGGTACGGAATTTATGTATGCAATTCGTTTGATTTTTATATGAAAACATCATCATCACATATAGCCACAAGAAGCCTCAAATTCGTGGGTTAGTTGTGTAGTTTCATGACGTTACTTTTCTTTCCCTACCAGGTCAGGGTTTGTGGAACAACTGCCTACGTTGCTCAAACTTCTTGGATTCAAAATGGCACCATTCAAGAAAACATCTTGTTTGGTCTGCCAATGGACAACCGGAAATACAAAGAAGTCATTAGGGTGTGTTGCTTGGAGAAAGATTTGGAAATGATGGAGTATGGTGATCAAACTGAAATAGGAGAGCGTGGTATCAACCTTAGCGGAGGGCAGAAGCAGAGGATACAACTTGCTCGTGCAGTTTATCAGGATTCTGATATTTATCTTCTGGATGATGTGTTTAGTGCTGTTGATGCACACACTGGATCTGATATATTCAAGGTGACCATATTAACTGCTTGTTCTCAATTTCCAACTTTCCCAAGGGATTGATTTGACTCCCTTCCTCTCCTGAAAGAACTTTCTTCCTTGAAATTGCTAAACAATCTTATCTTATGAATGCAGAATGCTTACATTACAAAGATATGAATATTTTACAGGATAATATAAATAATATATCACACCTTTTGTTATCTAGCTTGCTAGCTACATCAACATTTCTATCAAACAATCTGATTACACTATCTTCTTCTCAGGAATGCATTAGAGGAGCTCTTAAAGGCAAGACTATTTTGCTTGTGACCCATCAAGTTGATTTCTTGTATAATGTTGATCTTATCTCGGTAAGTATATTATGTTCTTTTCCAAGTCTCGATCGGGCACAAGGAGCACCTATAATAGTGCGTTCTGAAAATAATGGATTTATCAATGCAGGTGATGCGAGATGGGAAGATAGTACAATCAGGACTATACAATGATCTACTTGAGTCTGGCATGGATTTTAAAGCACTAGTGGCAGCCCATGAAACCTCTATGGAGCTTGTAGAAGTTGATGCTGTTATGCCTGGTGAAAGTTCGCCTAAACTGCCAAAATCTCCTCAAACTCGTTCAAGCACTGCGGAGGTGAATGGTGATAACAGACATCTCTATCAACCCAAGCCAAACAACGGAACCTCAAAGCTTATCGAAGAAGAGGAAAGGGAAACTGGTAAAGTGGGACTTAACGTGTATAAACAGTACTTGACTGAGGCTTTTGGATGGTGGGGTGTAATAGTAGCCCTGATTCTTTCCATAATATGGCAAGGATCTTTAATGGCTGCTGATTACTGGTTGGCGTATGAAACTTCAACAGACCGTGCTTCAGCATTCAAACCTTCCCTTTTTATTTCTGTTTACGCAATTATTGCGGCTGTGTCAATCGTTCTATTAACAACAAGAGCCTTCTTCATTACTGTCATGGGGCTGAAGACAGCTCAAATTTTCTTCAGGGGTATTCTTCGTAGTATTCTCCATGCACCCATGTCATTTTTCGATACCACACCTTCAGGAAGAATTTTGAGTAGGGTAAGATCGAAATACCTCACTGTGGCATATTTGAATTTCTTTCGAGTATAGTTCTTAATTTGTTAAAACTCAGATGAAAAGGGAACAGGTTTATTAGCTGAAAGTGTTTTAGATCAATGGAGGGCATTTATTGTTTTTGTTGCTTGTCTTCTCTTCAGGCATCTACAGATCAGACAAACATCGACCTCTTTCTTCCCTTTGTTATGGGCATCACCATTGCCATGTACGTTACAATGCTCAGCATCATCATTATCACATGTCAATATGCTTGGCCAACAGTGTTCCTATTAATTCCTCTGGGTTGGCTCAACTTCTGGTACCGGGTATGAAATTTCACTTTATATTTCAGCTGGCAATAGGTAGGGGCAGAGACTGAAAGAAGTATGCAGAATATGATTAACTTTCATTTGCTGAATTGCAGGGATATTTTCTTGCAACATCTCGAGAACTGACTCGTCTCGACTCAATTACTAAAGCACCTGTTATCCATCATTTTTCAGAAAGTATTTCAGGGGTTATGACAATTAGAGCTTTCAGGAAAAAGGACAGTTTCTGTCAGGAAAATGTTGACCGAGTTAACGCCAATTTGCGAATGGACTTTCACAACAATGGGTCAAATGAGTGGTTAGGCTTCCGACTTGAGCTGATTGGGAGCTTCATTCTATGCATATCTGCCATGTTCCTGATTTTGTTGCCCAGCAGTATTATAAGGCCAGGTATTACCAAACATCTTAGGTCGTACTTACCGCCAATAATTTTAAGTTATGCTAATTGAACTTTGAATGAATGATGCAGAGAATGTTGGCTTATCTCTATCCTATGGATTGTCTCTGAATGCTGTGCTTTTCTGGGGCATATATATGAGTTGCTTTGTTGAAAATAGGATGGTCTCTGTTGAGAGGATTAAGCAATTTACCAACATCCCATCAGAGGCAGCATGGGAAATAAAAGATCTCCTTCCTCCTGCAAACTGGCCTGCGCAAGGCAATGTTGACCTCAAGGACTTGCAGGTAATTGAACCCCTTCTTTTTTCTCCCGGGAGAACTGCGGATGGGAAAATGAGGTGGCTAGGTATGCTGAGTAGACTGCATAGTGGATGAATCATTTTTAGTACTAATGAACTCAGGATCTTCGTCTTTGGCCAACAGGTTAGGTATCGTCCGAACACTCCTCTAGTTCTTAAAGGTATCACTCTCAGCATCTATGGCGGAGAGAAAATTGGAGTTGTTGGGCGTACAGGGAGTGGAAAGTCAACCTTGATTCAAGTTTTCTTTAGGTTGGTCGAACCAACAGGAGGCAAAATAATTATTGATGATATAGACATTTGCGTATTGGGTCTCCATGATCTACGGTCTCGCTTTGGAATAATTCCTCAAGAGCCTGTTCTCTTTGAAGGAACCGTGAGAAGCAACATTGACCCTATTGGACAGTACACAGATGATGAGATATGGAAGGTATTGCATCCTGTTGCATTTCTCTTCCAGAAATGCCATCTTTGCTTGAATAATCCTGAAAAAATGTGTGGTTTTGTAGAGTCTTGACCGTTGCCAACTAAAAGACACAGTGGCTGCAAAACCTGAGAAACTTGATGCTCCAGGTATTATAGTTGCTACTTGCCTTGTATATTCAGTTTGTTCTGTTTTTGATTCACCATCGACATAATTTTGATTGATTAAACGGTTTTCACTTTCACAGTGGTGGATAATGGAGACAACTGGAGTGTAGGTCAAAGGCAACTTCTCTGCTTAGGAAGAGTTATGCTAAAACGCAGCCGGCTGTTGTTCATGGATGAGGCAACTGCGTCAGTTGATTCTCAGACCGATGCCGTGATTCAGAAGATCATCCGGGAGGACTTTGCGGCTTGTACTATCATCAGCATTGCCCACAGAATACCCACGGTCATGGATTGCGACAGAGTTTTAGTTATAGATGCAGGTACCAATTGATTGCTTCATCTTGGTTACTATGTAACATCACTGAAATCCTTGCACTAATTCCTGCATGTTCATCCCGTTTAATGACAGGTCGAGCTAAAGAATTTGATAGACCATCTCACTTGCTGGACAGACCAACACTATTTGGAGCATTGGTTCAGGAATACGCCAACCGTTCTGCTGGGCTGTAACCGTTCTGCTAATCCATGATAAGAAATTCCCCGAGGTCGGAGATCAACAGCTTTGTCATTTGGCAAAAAGAGAGAGGACACGTCTTTTGCCATCATCGATAACTCCTACGTTATAACTTGTGTCATTGGCCAACATATGTTGTATAAAGATAGTTGGCAATTTAGACGTAGGAAATTTATAGTGAATGTGATTGACAGCCTAATGAATGATAGATCCATCCTTCCCGGGTTTCTTAATCCCTCCAAGGAATAATTTGGAAGCATCAATTTCCACTACTCGTCGGGTAGACAAGGTTGGATAGGATCATCCAATCTGATGTTAAGTGCAAATTATAATAAAATCTCTATTACCTAACTTTATATCGAGAATGAGAGACTAGATATTATTAGAATATTATTAAGTTATTTTTAAAATATTGTCAAGGTATTTTTAAGATAATGATTTTTATGAAAATATTATTATTAATTATTTTATTTTATTGATATTTTTATTTTATCATAAAAATTATTTTAAAATTATAATTTTATAAATTATAAAAAATTTAATTAATTATTTATAAAATATAAAATATTCTAATTAATTATTTACAAAATAAATATATAATAAAGTAAAAAATTCATTATTATTTTAAATATTTAATATCAAATATTAATATAATTATTAACTTTGTTTAATATCATATTGGCATTTTTTGTCTTTTTCATAAGAAAAAATGGAAAATGTAAAGATTAGGGTTCCTCACTTAACATGATACGACGGTGTTTTTGGACCAAACATTTTTACTGCATCAAAACAAAATTCAAAAGTCAAAACCCTTCGAAAACCCTAATCCCATCGTCCGATTTTCTCGGAAATTTTGCCGCGGCTGGAGTAGAGCCATCAAGACACGACACCGTTTGAATCGAACGTTTGTACTGTGTATCAAAACCCTTCAAAAACCCTAATCGCCTCTTCAGATATTCTCAAGAGGGGTGAGGACTGAGGACATCGCGAGAGTGGGAATTGTAACCAAGCATGGGAGGATCAAGAAGGAAATACAAGAGATCGAAGCCTAAGGTACGAGTTGGTCTTCCGAAGAAGAAGCCAAATGTGTTCAGGCCAGCTTTCAACCTACCGCCGAAGCTACGATCCATCGCTGCCGTCGACGACTTGTCGAAGTGGGACGATAAAGCCAGCGTCATCAAAAACTACAAGTCGTTTGGCTTCGTTTCAAACCCTAACTTGCTCGGCGTCCGAGCTCGCACTTCTCACATCATCGAGACCGATTCCCTCCAAGTCCCTCCCCCGCCTTCCGATGACGGTCCCCTCGACGAATTCGCACCCATTGATTCTGGGAGCGACCTCGAAGAAGACGGTTAGTGACTTTTTTTTTTCCTCTTTTATTAATCATGTACGCGAAAGTTTTAAGTCTTTTTAGATATGATGAAATGATGATTACTTACACCTCTCTTATGAAATGATGTTTCATATGGAATTAAGAAATGTGGAAAATTCATATAATCTGTGAGCTCAGTTTGCACTTTTGATTTCAAAGATAGGTTTTCTGAATGTTTCATGTAATGTTTGGTCTGTTTTCGAGCTGTACAGATTTGAAAACAGCTCTTGGGAAGAAGCGGAAAGATGGGAAAACTGCACCTTTGCCGCCATTGACCACAATGCAACGGTTTTATTTGGGTCGGTTGATTGAGAAATATGGAGATGACTACCAGGTTTGTTTTGGTAGTTGAATAAGGGGTTGTGTGTTGCTATGGCTGCGGTTGGGTTCTCCCAATTTATTACTCTGTTTGCTTTTGCAGGCTATGTTCATGGATACAAAGCTTAATGCAATGCAGCATTCGGTTGCGACGCTTGAGAAATTATGCAAAAGATATCATATGCATAAAGACAAAAACCCTTTGATTTTACCAAGTTGAGAGTGAGGGCGATGCAGCGTGATTCCATGGCATGCTGTGCTTGACTGCTTGAGGATAATTAGTTTGTATGCTTGCTTTTCGCTGTAAACTTTCCCATGTTCTCTGCTATAATTAAATGGGAGCTTCAAAGAAGACCTTACGACAAAAGAAATATCATCTAGGATCGTGTCATCTTTAGTCTTTGTTTGAATCCTTAATTGCACTAAGGGAAAGGAAAGGAAATATTGAGGGAAAAAGAAGAGAAAAGAATGAAAGAGAAATGTGATTTCCTTTCTCTTTGTTTTCTTAATTTATCAAATGAGGGAATTGAATGGAAAAGAATTTTGTAAGACCTTTATGCCCTTGATTATAGAATTTGTTTATCTTTACTTGTTAGATTTAATAAGGATATAATGGTAATTTACTTATAGTAAGGTTATCTAATCTTCTATTTCCCCTCCTTTCCCACCAATTTGGTGGGAAATGTTTTTAGACCAAATTTTTCTCCTATTCCCCTCCATTCTCTCCCTTTCCCTTTGCTTAATTTTATCCAAACAATGGAAACCAAGAGAAATGCAATTCTCTTCCTTTTTTTTCCCTTACTTTCCTTCCATCCAAACAAAGACTTAGTCGCCATGGTCCAACCGAAACTGCCATCTCATGAAGCTCAACATGGTGGGCCTTTAACGGCATCTCATACCACCTTATTTTGGAAGCTTTATCGTCATTTATAGCGTTTGATGAGGAACCAACACCTTCTTAAGTTTGTGGGTATTCTTTTTCGATGACATAATCATGATCAGAACGGAGGAATAGAGGATCAAACGCTGGTAGAATATTGTGATCGAAGACTCTTCTTTATCATAATTTCGTAGTTATCTTCCTTATTGCAATCTCATTTGTTTATTTACGACTGAAAGAGACTTCTTTAGTGTGCAGGGTTGACCAAAGCCAAGGTAGGTGATGTAATGTTGCTTTATTACAGTCTTCGTCTTTAAAGCTTGGTCTTCAAGTCTGCATCGCACTTTCTTTATATTATTTTACCAAGTGTATCAAATAAAATTTTAAATAAATTTTGTAAAAAATTTAATAATTTAAATAATCAAAGGATTAAGGAAATTCCGGATCTCACAGTTAGGAACAGATCATTCATTATATAACATCCTTTTTTTTGGGTTCGAATCTATAATTCCTTGTAATTAACAAGATATTTAGTTCACCTGCTGGAATAAATAAAGAATGAAATTGTTATTTTTAAGAATATAATAAATAAAGAATGAAATTGTTATTTTTAAGAATATAATAGATGAAGAACATGATAAAATATGTATTACTTAATTTGATTCATTCATAACAATTTATAATGATGACGTATGCTATTATTTGACTTGGAAACCTAAATTTGAGATAAGAAATGAATAACTAATAAAAAAATCAAAATATTCATTATATTCTCCACTATCGTTATTATTAATAATAATTTTCTCATTATTAATATTAATATTAATATTTTATTTTATTATCATTAATTTTCTTATTATTATAATATGAATTATTATTAATTTTCTTCTTCTTCTTATTATTATTATTAGTTTTTGTATTATTAATTTCCTTATTATTATTATTAATTCCCTTGTTATTATTATTAATTTTCTTGTTATTATTATTAATTTTTTATAATTATAATAATAAGAAGAAAATTAATAATAATAATAATAAATAAATATTAATAACAGCAGCAATAACAATAACAACAACAAGAATAATAATAATAATAATAATAAGTAGAAGAAGAAGAAGAAGAAAATTAATAATAATAATAATAACAATAATAGTAATAATAATAATAATAATAATAATAATAATAAGAAGAAGAAGAAGAAAGAGTGTAAACACAAAGGGAGGTATCTTTAACTATTTCTGGAAGTGTAAGAATAACTAAACCTGAGATTAGTTATTTTGTATGCTATTTTTTAACCAAATAAAGGAATAATTATTCATTAAGAATACACCATTAATAGAATAGATATTCCACCCAACTAATCATTTCATAAATGTTTGGAAAAAAATATTCTACCAATTAAGCTATTTTAAAAGGTCATTTTCTTAATATAAACAGAAACAATCTTTTTATAATATATAAAGAGAATATTATATATAATTAATGAATCTCTTCTGATATTCGGAAGACGAGTAGTCTTGTATGTTGAGACTACTCGTCTCAACATAAATTTGACTTTTTATGACTCAAAATTATTAAATCAATTTTAAATATAAGAGATTAATTTAAAATTCGGTGTTAATAATTTGAATGAGTTAAACTCATTTAATAAAATAACATTATTTTAATTTTTAAATTAGAAAATATGGCTTTAAGAAATTAAAAAAAAAAAACACGTTCTTTCAACTTTACCATCATTCCGGAAACTTCTTTTAGTGACTCAACTCAGCTGTCAGCTGTCCGATGACTTGAACAGGATTAGACAAAAACGCAAAAGCAACGTGGAAACGTGCCTGGTTGGTGAGAACAACTTTGTGACAGTTACGAGTTTTTTTTGACATTAACAGTTACGAGTTTTAGTTTAGTTTAGTTACCAAAAAGCCAAATTAAAAATAAATAATTACTAAAAAAATCATTTATTAGTGATTCAAGGAGAAATAAAAGAAATGCTTATAACAAATCATATTAATAATAAATAGAAAAACTTAAGAAACAAGGAATCACAATTATTAGAAAAATGAGGAAGCGTCCGTAACTTTAAAAATGTATAACTAATTAATATGTTAAACCTTATAATTATAAATTATAAAATGGATGATTAAAAATTGGGTTCCTTTAGAGTGTAGTGTACCCACTGCCCAACATTCCAAATTAAGAAAAGTTCCACGTCTGCATGAGTTGTCTTTCATGCGCCTGTGAGTGTAAGGTCCACACCGCTTGTCCTTAAGTTGCGCTCGCCCGTACCTTACCTCTCGCCCACTTAAAGTCTTAAACAAACCAAACCGACGCGTTTTTAGACTATAAAATTTTTAAAAATTAGTTTTCATTTTTAATGTATTTAAAATTTTTGGAATTAAAAAGAATTTTAATTTAAACTAATAATAAAATATAGAAAGTATAAATATAAATTAATAAAATATCATTAACTTTTTAAATTTCAAATAAAAATAATAAAACATATGCCATAGGAATATTATAAATAGTTGTAAACTAATATAAATTAAATTAATCTAATAATTTAAAATAATTATAATAAATTATTTAATTTTTTTAATTAGAAAAATTCATATTTTTTTACTTTTGAAATTATTTTATAATTTTGGTCCTTTTGCGTAATTATATATATTTAAAGGACTAAATAGCAATTAAAAAGAAATACAAACGCAAACACGCTTGCTATTAATACCGTCACCAACTAAGCTCGTCTCCCTCCATCTCCACCTGGCTCTCACACCACTATTCTCGATGGACAGTCGCCGCCGGCTACCCAAACCGCCGCGTCCCTCCGTCACCGACAATCATCGTAAACAAGCTGATGCTCGTGGTGGTGGTGGTGCTGCTGATGATCCCAAGGCCTCCGATGCTCTCCCTCTCCCGCTATACCTAACTAACGCCGTGTTCTTCACACTCTTCTTCTCGGTGGCTTATTATCTCCTCCACAGGTGGCGGGACAAGATCCGCAACTCCACTCCCCTACACGTCGTCACTCTCTCGGAAATCGCCGCCATTGTGTCGCTCATCGCTTCGTTTATCTACCTCCTTGGATTCTTCGGGATCGATTTTGTTCAGTCGTTTATTTCACGCGCCTCCAACGACGCTTGGGACCTTGACGTAGACGACGCTGATCCTAACTACCTTATGAAAGAAGATCACCGCCTCGTGACGTGCCCGCTCCCGAATATTCCGGTCATTTCTCCTCTGGCGTCCGAGGAGGACGAGGAGATCGTCAAATCGGTGGTGTCCGGTGCGATTCCGTCGTATTCTCTGGAGTCAAAACTTGGGGATTGCAAACGCGCGGCTTTCATAAGGCGCGAGGCTCTCCAGAGGATGACCGGGAGGTCGCTTGAGGGTTTGCCTCTCGAAGGATTTGACTACAAGTCCATTTTAGGGCAGTGCTGTGAAATGCCGGTGGGGTACGTCCAGATTCCGGTGGGGATCGCGGGCCCTTTGTTGCTCGACGGGTTTGAGTACTCTGTTCCAATGGCCACTACGGAGGGTTGTTTGGTTGCTAGCACCAACAGAGGGTGCAAAGCAATCTACGGTTCGGGTGGTGCAACGAGCATGCTGTTGAGGGACGGCATGACCAGAGCTCCTGTTGTCAGATTTTCAACGGCTAAAAGAGCCGCTGAATTGAAGTTCTTCTTGGAGAATCCTGACAATTTCGATACCTTGGCCGTCGTTTTTAACAGGTATCCTTTAATTTTCTGTTTGGATTTTGTTGTACCTCTGATCTTTTTCTTTTTGGGGTAACTTTCTTTCATATATTTTCACTCTGATGTTGATGGATATTATCGAGACATCTCATCTCCTCCACGTCTCTAACCCATAACGAGGAGTTTGATTAGACATTTTCTACTTTCTTCATCTTTGCTGAAATTAGGATTATACTTTGAAAATTAGAACAAACTCAACTTTGCCGCCGTCAAATGTTGTTGAATTGAATCTACGAGCTAACTTGGTTTCTGGGTCAATGGTTGGACTTACAGGTCGAGTAGGTTTGCGAGACTTCAAAGTATTCAATGCTCTCTTGCTGGGAAAAATCTTTACGTGAGATTTAGCTGCAGCACAGGTGATGCGATGGGGATGAACATGGTTTCCAAAGGTGTTCAAAACGTTCTCGACTTCCTTCAGGCTGATTTCCCTGACATGGATGTCATCGGCATATCTGGTAAACTAAGCCTCCTTTCTTGCGGTGGTCCTTAGAGTTCGATTTGACTGATAGAACAAGAAAAAAGATTGGATCTTTATTTGTCTCTGATTTTGCAACTTGCTAAAACATTCCTATCCATTATGTGTCTTTTTCAATCACTTTGAAGACTTCTTTGGGCCTTGAATTCGAATCAGTCTATATATTAATATATATGTATCACCAAATGCCCATTTTGTTTCCTGTGCATGTAGTAGTATATATTAACTCGTCATGTCGTCCTATTTCATGAGCTAGATACATTTATCTTCTATAGGTCGGTTAGTCGTAGTTCTTTAGTCGTTTAAAATTATTTTATTATTACTGAACGAACACAAGTTGCTGCTACTGTATCCTTTTGCGTATTCGTTTCATCTTTATCACAAAAACAAGATAATAGTACAAGTGACAACATAACGTATACCTTTCCTTATCCTGCCTATGTGGCTCTATTTTTCCAAGAATTGTGGTGTTTACTTTTTTTCTGTCCCATGTTTAGGTAATTTCTGTTCGGACAAGAAACCTGCAGCTGTCAATTGGATTGAAGGACGTGGAAAATCGGTTGTTTGCGAGGCAATTATCAAGGAAGAGGTGGTGAAGGTGGTGTTAAAAACTAGCGTTGCTTCTCTTGTAGAGCTCAACATGCTCAAGAATCTTACCGGTTCTGCTGTTGCTGGTGCTCTTGGTGGATTTAACGCTCACGCCAGCAACATCGTCTCTGCAGTTTTCATAGCCACCGGCCAGGATCCAGCTCAGAACGTTGAGAGTTCTCACTGCATCACAATGATGGAAGCTGTTAATGGAGGAAAGGATCTTCACATCTCTGTGACCATGCCTTGCATCGAGGTAATTAATTAGATTATTTCCAGTTATTTATATATATATTTTAATTTGACATAATTCTTTGTAGTAATAATAGTTAACGGTTTTGGCTTTGCGTTTCAGGTCGGCACAGTCGGAGGAGGCACACAACTTGCATCTCAGTCAGCTTGCCTGAATTTGCTTGGTGTCAAGGGTGCAAATAAGGAGTCACCGGGTTCGAATTCGAGGTTGTTGGCAACTGTAGTGGCCGGATCGGTTCTGGCCGGGGAGCTATCCCTAATGTCAGCAATATCAGCTGGGCAGCTTGTGAAGAGTCACATGCAATACAACAGATCCAGCAGAGACTTGTCGGCTGTTGCATCTTCATAAGAGTGCGGGGGTTGTGAGGTGGAGGGAACGAGATAAACAGACAGAGACAGAACAAGTGGGGGTGGGACTTGGGAGAGAACCAGATACGAGAATCAAATTGAAACATAGAAAAAATAAAAAAAGCACGTGGTGGGGTGATTGGAGAGAATTGGATTGATGGATGTGGAGTAGCTGTAAAGTTAAGTTGGTGCTAAGAAAAAGGCACACAGGGAAGGGAAGTGTTTAAGTGTCGTATGGCTGCTTTTTTTTAATTTTTTATTTATGTCTCCTCTGTTGTATCTGTCCGGATATGCTCTGCTCCTCAAATCCTTGATCTGGGGCCCTGGAAGATGGATGTTGTGTCGTAGTTATGAATGTTGTCTTCTAATTCTTTGTTGTTAGTTTGCAAATGGTAATGTTACCTGTTCTTTTCTTCAGTTCTTGAATTAGTACGAAACCAGATCTAACTTGCATAATAATGTCAATGTAATCCAGTACAAGGCTTTACAAGGAGTTGTGGGGACTGTGGACAGTGAAGATTTCGTTTCCTAGAGCTGTTCTGGTTCACACATTTTCGTTGAAAAGGTGAGAGAGTCTGAGACACTTGCACATGGACACTCTGGCAGACCGGCATGGCAAAAGCAAGTAAAGAAGAAGACAAATACAAATTCCCATGCGACTCACTACCCAATTTTCTTTTTTTAAATAACAAATTTGCAAATTCTTTTGGTGAGTTTATTATTTAATTTTAAATTATGGATTCATTAAATGATTTATTTAAAATGAACGATTATTTGAATATCAGAGAATTGCAAATTTTGGAATAAAATTTAAATCGAATATGTTATTTAATTTTGAACTATTTATCTGATAAATTAATTATTTGAAATATGTAATTTGTGAACGATTATACAGACACGAGGGCTTTTTTAGCACATCAAATTCTCTGTTCTAACTCTGCTTCATTAAATCTCATTCATATATTTATGTGGAGTTAGCACATCAAATTCTCTGTTCTAACTCTGCTTCATTAAATCTCATTCATATATTTATGTGGAGTCCACACAAATATGTGGATGAGATTTAATAAAACAGAGTTAGAACAGAGTAACTGGAACAGGAGATCTGATTCCTTTTTTTAGCGCGTACTTGTACTTTTTTTGTAATTTTAAGTAAATTAATCTTAATCTTATATTTTTATTAAAATTTTTATTTTCTTAAAATTTTGTTAAAAAGTGATTGTAAAATATAAGCATTACGAACATTACACATGAACTAATCAAATACCGTAACATGATAATCTAATTTAATTAGGGATAATAATGATCTGGCCTATAGGTTGGTCTCGCTTATTTTTTTAAAATAAAATTTTAAAAATTAAAAATGCAAAACATCTTTTTTTAATTTGAATCCGGACCTTGATTGCTCAGACTCAAGCTGGCCTGAGGTCTAATTCTTCTAAGCAAACGTTTTGCTTAGAAAAGTTGGGCCTTAGATCAGTCTGGACCTGATTTGGCTCATGAATCGGTCCATTAAAAACACATGAATTTAGGCCAATAGGTTAGCCTATTGCTATCCCTAAATTTAATTGTTAAATTTGATTCGAACTAATTAAATTTAAATTAAATTAATAATTTAGAATAATTATAATAAATTGCTAATTTAGATAAGATTTAATAGTTTATTTTGATTTTAAAAAAATCTAATTGATAACATTATGTCATTAATATTTAATTGATTTATGAGTGATATTCATATTACTTGTATTTTATTATTATTATTTATCAAAATTTTAAAAAGAAATTTCCTAAAAAATAAAAATTACGATATATTTTTGTGAAAATTTAAATAATTAAAATTTTTAATTAAATTATTCAAAATATAAAAAAATTGTATGTCTTTTATTAAAAAGAGGAAAAGTTAATGGGCTCTACCAAGATAAGGCCCAAGGATTGAATTGGATTGTTTCGTTTTGGGCCTCCATGAAAAGTAATGGGTTTGATTCAAGACCAGCCCGTGATTTAGTCTCTCGTCACTTCTTTCATATTTGATCTTTTTACTTTACCGGGTAGCTTGGCAGTTGGTGTTTTGTTTTAGCGGGGTTTGGAGTCTGTGTCTCTAGATTTTGGTTGGAGTTTTCGGGGAGGAGTATAAAGCCTAATCTGGGATTGGTTACTTCAAACAATGTCTAGCAGCTGGAGAAGAAGCTTTGGAAACGTCAGGTCGTTTGTTGGGAATTCCATGGGAGGTCTGAGAGGAGGGAGCAATCTCGCCTCTTGGGTAGTCGCGGGAACCCTAGCTTACTTTCTCTGGATCAAACCATCGCAGGACCTTAGGCGAGAGCAAGAGGTAGTTGATTTTATTTTGTTTAACATCTCTATTGTGGAGAGAGCTAACGGTATGTATGTTTAAATTGATCGCTGCAGGAAAGGGCAGCTCTCGCAGCTTCTGATCCTTATCGCTATATTGAGAAACGGAAACCAATTCCTGATCGTCAGGTGAGCATGTATACACACACACACACACACGTGTTCTGTTTTAAATCTTAAAGGCGGTTCTGTTGATTTCGTTATCGAGTTATATGATTTGAATTGTTTTCAGGAAACTGGATTGATTTACGGTACCAAGAACAAAACTAAGGAACCTGAGAAATAAGTTTGTGTACCATTCCTATACTTGTAAGTTTGATAGATAGGTTGTCTTCTTAGCGCCATCTCTTAGTATTATAACATCAGGTGTGCTTCTATGAGTTACAAATAAGACAATACAGCATTCTACTTCAAATAAGTGCATCCCCTTTTTCCTTCTTTATTCGGATTGGTGGAGCTAGTCTAGTCTTACAGGAATTTACTCTTGTAATCTAAAGCTAATAAGGAACACAACACAATTTTAGAGTGCTTTGGAGCTTGAGGAGATATTGTTTTCCTTACTGGTTGGAGAAGGCAGTTGGCAGAAGCCACATGTTTACATTCATGGGCACAGATACTGGCTTGGCGTTCTGGCTTATTCTATTGTAATGATAAGGGTCTTTATGATTCTAGGAATCAATATCCAGGCGGTTGAACTTCAGTGTTTGCAGCATTTCTTCTGATTATTCTTTTTATACTCTGTAATAATGCTATATTAGTTAAAAGTTATATTAATGTTTGATTGTTACAAGGATGCAGTGGTAAGCCTCAAGTTTTCATTTGGTTTTTTTGGGGTACTAAGCTGAATTAGTATGTCTGGGTAGATGCAGAGACATACAATTTCATAACGGAGTAATTGGTTCTACAGTTCTCACTGTATGGATGTAGCGTCCTTGAGCAATATGTTTGAATAAGACACCATATTGTGATACTTCTGAATTCAGACTTCATATGATTGTTTGAAGATCAAAAATGGTATATGATGAAAAGTAAACTAAATGCCACTATATAGTTCCAAGTTCTCAGGTGTTTTGTGCTTGATATATATATATATTCGTTTTGAGGATTAGGTAAGCTTTAAGGCTTCTGAATGAGGAGTGAGATGATTGATTGTATTTCGTATATGAAGTTGTAGAGTAAATCTTCTTCTGAGTATATCTCTGTTTTGAATGTCGTCCTTGAATGTGGTGTTTCCGAGACCCATCCTGACTGAGAAGTTAATTTCTGTATCTATTGCATCAACTGTCCGTGAATTATTTTGGATGCAGTGTCACATGTTGAGAAACCGGTCGAGATCTGATCCTGACTGTAGTGGGATAATCACGAAATTTTTTCGTGACTTTTGATTTTCCAAAAATCAAGATCTATTTAATTGTATAAAATGATTAACAGAAATCGTGATAAAGCAAAAATTTAATTCGTACGTTATTCCGAAACTTAACCTTTGTCTTGACGTATCCCTCGAATTGTTCCTGAAACTGATCCGTCTTAACCACCGTAGCCGCACAAGAGTTCAACATTTAACAGTATCCATAAAACATATTGAGAGAACTTTATAATTCTTACAGAGAGGGTTAAGTAAGAAGTGTTAGCTCTATAGAGCTTAATCCTATTTATAATAAGCTTTGGACGTTTTAGTAATTTAATTGAAATTAAATTCTAATTTTAATTAAATTTTAATTAGAATTACAAATAATTCTAATTAAATACCAATTATGGCCATATAAGATTTAATATCTCATATTGATCCTTATTTATTATCTTATATTTAATTATAAAGTTTATCACACTTTACAATAACTTGGCTCTCTTCAACCTATTCTATATGTGAGACCCATTAGGTTCTCAAATATATTGGCAATGATTATAAAATCTAATTTTAATTCATTAAAATTAGATAAAATAAAAATCTTTTTTAATTTATCTTTAATTCTTCAATTAAATAATTTATAATCATAGATCAAGATTGGCGTCTAGCAACGCATTATGGCCACCCAAATATTTATGAATGTCAAATTAGTTTTGACTAACTTTTCTGTGCATAATTTTTTGTATAATTTAATCCTTTCATCATACAATGTTCCGATTAGACATAGTTCATGAAATTAATGTCTATTTTATTTTGAGTCTAATCATATTAGTTCTCCGCCATTAGCTATTAATTCAATTAATGACATTTGTAAATTATTTAAAAAACATCATTTCACCTTGACCAATGATTTCTTGAATTAATACTAATCGAGAATAACGAAACATTCTTCCTAATTACTTTAGAGTGATGAATCATATCTTGGTCATTCAACTATCTCCATATAATTCATATTACATCCAATGATTACCGATTAATAGATCATAAGTAGTATCAAAACATAGCAATCTCCATACAAGATAACTTTGATGATCGCAAGTCAAATGATCACTTATACAATCATCACAATAAGAATTCCATAGACATAAAGGTAATATTCAAAATAAATTTCTCATATCGAGTCTATTCAGTGAACTTGTTGTCCAGCAAGCATCACACGCTTGTTTAAGTATCTCTATACTTTAGCCTATGAGATCGATTACTTCCTTCATAAGCAAAAAAAACATGTGTTAGTCTTTTTACGTTCTATTAATATCCAATCTTAATAGATCAATGATTAGGAATATTTAGGAATAATACATAAATGTAATATGAATCTCATAATTATAATCTCATTAAAATTTCATTTGCAGTGTACAATTATCTCATGGACTTTATCATATACATCTAAACATGTACAAAATAAAAGAATATCTTTAAATAATTTTTCACTAAACTACAACCCAAGCGATTGACATAAATCAATATCACATACGACTTGTAAATGGATAAAGTGCTATGCAAATATACCGATCACAATTTCTCATGGGATCCATCTACCATTCCGCGAACCCTGCTCTCGTTGCCCCTGTTATTCTATGTAATAGTATTAGGTCTATTTCTAGTTTGGGAATGGGGAAGATTATTTTTCAGCTCATATTTGCAGTTTTGTTGCCT
The DNA here is from genome assembly GCA_025629845.1 of Erythroxylum squamatum. Taxonomy (NCBI): domain Eukaryota; kingdom Viridiplantae; phylum Streptophyta; class Magnoliopsida; order Malpighiales; family Erythroxylaceae; genus Erythroxylum; species Erythroxylum squamatum. The sequence goes on along the minus strand of JAOTBA010000009.1, from coordinate 15,168,862 downwards.
GGATTGTTTGGAGAGTATGGTCTATATGATCATTTGGTTGGATGGAATGTGAAATTGAGAGGATCCCATATTAGGGGTGATATTGGCTCATCTTTGCTGCTGATACTCTACAGATTGTTCGTCGTTTCGAAGGGGTAAATGTCCATTGGCTAATCAAGGTTGCTTGAATCCTGAGTGCAACCAGGCAGTTCTATGAATGATGTTGCTGTGCTTCTTATATGGAATTTTCCCTTCACGTTCAGGATGGGCCAGCAGAGACATTAAAGTTAAAGCGAGTTGTTGAACGCTTAAGACATTACTAAGAATAAAGTTGGTGTTCAATTATTTTAGGTGGGGTGGGCCGCATGTGATCGTGAGGGGAGCATTAGAGGACATGATCACATGTTAATCCAAGTCTTATTGGTCTAATCTCTCCTACCCTTCCAGGTCAGAAAACATTAACATTTCATTTGTCATGTAAATTCATATTCAGGATTGGAGAGGATGTTCTTTTTCTTATTAAATTCAAGGTAGATGGAGGGCTTGTGGGGTTGAAGAAAAGGTAATGATTCACACGATATCTATTTGATTAGTTTCTTTTTTTTTAGAATTCACTATGCTAAGCAAAAGTAAAGCCGATGATTATGCACATCTTTAAATATTAGCAAGAATGTGGATGGTATTAGTATGCAAAAATGAAAGCTGAAATGAAAGGATTGGTCGGGACCAGATCACCTGTCTCTATTACTCTATGTTTATTCTGTTTCATAAAAATTCATCCATTCAATAAATGAGACTCACAGAAATTGGATGGCTGGGATGGCTTGAGAACATGGGGAATAGAGTAGGTCTAACAGGGAGAACAGATGATCTTTTCTTGGTCTTAGTGGGACTAGATCACCTGTCTCCATTATTCTGTGCCTACTATGTTTCATGAAAATTCATTCATTCAATAAATGAAACTCACAGAAATTTGATGGTTGAGATGACTTGGGAACAAGGAGAACAGAGTAAGCCCAAGGAGGGAACAGATGATATTTTCTCGGTCTTAGTACCAAGTAAAATCAAACAAAGAGGGCTCCACTCGAGGTAGGTTCGACTCTCTTTTTCCACTTTTTATACTGTACAATTAGCCACTACTTGGTCTCCGTTTGTTTGGTAAATTTTAGTCAGGGTTAATCATATTGAACTTTACCCTGTTTAATATTTTGAAAATTATTATTTAATTTTTATAATATTGTTTAGTTATTATACAAGCCTTTTTATCATTTTGTCCTAAATTCTAATTTTACTTCTTTTCAAATAAAAAATAAATATAAAACTAATGAAGTATGATAGAGGGATTATGTGAGTTACGAAATAAGTGACACAACAACAACAACAACACTCGGTAAAAATCTCGCTAAGACGCGGGGTCTGCGGAGGTCTAGTAGTACGCAGCCTTACCTTTAATTAGTAAAGAGGTTGCTTCTAAATAACCCACATGAAGGAAATGAGAAAATTAATTAAATAATAAATAAGAAAACAATAAAAATAATAAATAATATTACTGGAAAATGCTAATTAAAAATGATAATAAAATTAAAAATTTAAAAAAGTTATGGAATAAGTGATAAATTTTAAAATATGAAAATTGAAAAAAAGAAAGTTAAATTATAGATAATCCTTTCAATTATCATTAGCATTTTGGTTGTTTCTTAGCTACTTTGAGTGGCTCCAACATTAAATGAGAGGATAATAATACCATTTTGGTTCTTGCTTGTTTCTGATTTGATTTAATTTTTTATTTGTTTAAAGAAGATTTAGGTTAGCATTAGCATTATCATTAGCATGTGGTTCTTTCTTATTGATTAGTTCCAACATTAAATGAAAGTATAATAATAGCAGTTTTGGTTCTTGTTTCCATTTGATCTCTTAAAGATGATTTAGATTGGTGATGTCAACTATAGTAAGTTAGCAACACATCACATCAATGTGCTTTTCTTGCCATTTATATATTTCACTTCTAATCAATTGTAGGGACAGCAACGGGTCGGGTTCATAGGCCGATCTTACTAATTTTTTAAAATTAAATATATAAAATAACAATTTTTTTAATTAAGTCCAGGTATGAATTACCGAAGCTTAGACTTACCTGAGACTTAATTTTATAATATTTTGCTTAAAAAAATAAGGTTCCAGTCTAGTATAAGGTTGATTTGGCCCAGAGATCGGCATATTAAAATACCTAAATTTAGACCCATGGATCAATCTATTGTCATCCCTAATCAATTAGTGCCATCAATAATATTGAGGTCCAGAAAGGACATATGCTAATGAAATACAATTAAAGCACTAAATAACTATTCTGCTAACTAATTTAACATGCCACGTACCACTAGTGTTCTCATTATAATATATGCTCTCTGCTTAGTCAAACAGCAGGAACGGTTGGTTTCTAAAGCCATATATAAAGTTCAGTGCTTTTCTTAAGGTGAACTGAAAATTTCAAGTCCCATATAGTTCTTTTTGCATATGATTGATCACAAAGTTGGTGACGGGTTAGGTCTCCTGCCAACTTACTATTTTTCACATTAAATATAAGTAAATACTGTTTTTGTCAACCTTACAGCTAATGGCTGAAAAGGAGTTTAGTATGAGTCCAGATCTTCTGTCCAATATTATGTTGTCTTATTTTGTCCAATAAATCTCAGCAATTTATTTATGCGGGTCTCGTGTTTATTTATACGGGACCCACGCGAGATCTACATAAATAAATGGCTGAGATTCATGGGACAGAATAAGATACCATAATATTAGACAGAGAATGCCGTCCCATTTAGTATTTGATTAAAATCATCTGCATCATATATAAGAAGGCATCAACCTCATTGTAAAATATTTCCATATTTATAATAATATTTATATTCATTTCAATCATTTAGAAACAACCTTTCTATTAGTTAGAGGTAAGGTTAAGTACTGCTAAACCTCCCCAGATCTCGCGTCTTAACGAAATTTTTACTGAATGTTGTTGTTGTTTTATTTATATTGATTTAAAAATAAATATTCAGTAGAAATCTCACGTTATATCTATATTGTTGTTGTTATATTTATATTGTTTTATATATTCAGTAGAAATTTCACGTCTTAAGGAGATTTCTACTGAATATTGTTGTTGTTGTTGATGATGTTGCATCATATAGTTATATTGATTTCGATTATTTCGAAACACTCTCTATTAGTTATGAGTAAAGGGACGTATTATTAAATCTCCTTAGATCCTGCATTTCGGTGGAATTAGTAATATCTTTGAAATAACAATATCGAATAGAATAAGAAAAATTCTATTTGAATAAAAGAAAAGTTTATTCCTCTTTTTGTTATATTATGATATACTTTGATGTTCTAAATTTTGAAGAAAGAAATGGGTTATCAGGTCTCGTTTTGTTATCATATATATAAATATGGTTAATTACATAAAAAGCTTAATCTTTTGTTAAATTTTTAATTATAGACTGAACTTTAAAAAATAGCAATAAAATGCTTAGATTTTTAATTTTTTCAATTCTAGAGCGAGCTTCAAAAAGTAGCAATAAAATACTCAAACTTTTAATTTTTTTTTCCAATTCTAACTTGTCGTCAGTTGTTCTGTTAAATTTAAAAATAACCTAAATCAGATTAAACAATCCCAATGACCTTACTGATTCAGTACGCTGTAATGCAAGAATAGTTTGGGGCGTCAAAAGAACAAACATAAAACAAATGGCTAAAGGCAACGGGACAAAAACAAATAACGTCGAGTTAGAATTGTAGAAAAATGAAAGTTTGGATATTTTATTGCCATTTTTAAAGTTTATGCTATAATTGAAAAAAATTAAAAATTTAAGTATTTTATTGTTATTTTTTAAAATTTGGATTATAATTAAAAAATTGAAGAAAATTTAAATTTTTTTAGCAATTAACCGTACATAAATATATACGTGTGTATGTCTTGGTCACATAACTAAGTGTAAGATTGCTGATATTGCTATTTCTCGAATAGAGAGTTTTGAGACGAGATCTTCTGTTTAATATTATGGTGTTTTATTCTGTTCCATCAATCTCAATCATTTATTTATACAGATCTCACGTTCATTTATGTAAGATTCATACGAAAATTATATAAATAGATAACTAAAATTTATAAGATAAAATAAGACACCGTAATATTAAAAAGAGAGAATTCGGAGCCGCCGAGTTCCTACCATTCATTACCAAAAGAGGAGTGTTCCTGCTACTACTCTTTTGGTAATGAATATAAAAATGGGAGAGTTTCTATTTTCTCGAGGTTGGTGTAGATGGTAGGGTCCTTCAATGGGGCATAACATACATGTCAACCAAAGATCGAAACATTTCTTCTTCCTACTTACCCCCCTAAAACCCTAGACGAAATGGGTTCACATCTGTATTATTTTGTCCCTATCCATCCTTTCCTATTCTTTTTTCTTCTCTCTGGTGTTGAATATATGTATCTGAACCTATTCAAGTTCTACTGAAGATGATGATCCTTCTTCACTGGATTTGGTACCATCACTTGGTGTTTGCCCACTTGAGGAAAGAAAATCTAATTCATGATTCGTGCATGCATGTCAGGTACTTGGTTTTCTGATATGATTCACCCTCATGGGTTCATGTTCTATATATATGATGAATACGAGAAGAAACTCTCAAAACTCATAATAGATTGGTGGCTTTGAATGGTCAGATTGTGTGGCTGGGGATTAACTTGGGACAAACAAGAGGCCTTATTTCTTTCGCTTTTGTCACTGTCCTTTCACTACCAGATTGAATTGACCCGTTGGTGGTTGGTTTTTCAACCCTCCGCCGCCACCGCCGCCGCCGAATGATCTGAACCTTCGGACACGTTCACACATCAGATAACCCAAGCTGAGATCAAGGGTTAATTTATGACTTATTGTGAAACACAATTTCTAAGGTTTGTTGCAGAGATAAAGATGGAGACAGATAAGGTTGACCAAGTACCGATGTCCCGACCCGACAACCTCCACGTGGCCTGACACACCACCGTCGTCTCTCTGACTGATTGACCGCACGTGACCTCCCTTGCTCATTCTTCATCATCAACGTATAGCTAGTTCCAGACGCACTGTTATATGTGTGCATTATATTGTATAATGTAACGTATACGTATATTTTTATAATTAGAGCTATTTGTGAGCTATACGCGCTATGCATGAGAGTGGGTATTGTATCAACAAATCCTTTTGTCTTGGTAATTGCTTGGATTCTTCTTTTTACGCGCACCTTTCCACTTTTTTCTCCTTAAAAGGAAAAACCACTAATTTTTAAATATACTATATTTGTTCTTTTAAATTTAATATTTTAAAATAAATTTAAACAAAAATATTTTTGTAAATACTCAATTTTTGCTTATCCTTTTATCTCTATAGATGACTTAAATAATATATAGGCTAGAAATTCATGATTCAATTTTTTTAAGAATTATCGGTGAAATACTTCACGAGCTTAACAGTCACAACTGAATTTTTTTTTCTCAATTATGGGTGCCAATAAGGTAATGTTGTTAGGTAGTAAAATAATATTTTATTTTAAATTATACAAAATTTAAAATATTAATAATTAAATTTAAAAATAGCATTAAATAAAAAATCAAAAGATTATATATTTTAATATAAAAATATTAGTATTTTTAAATTTTTTGTTTTTAAAAATGAAGATTATAGACCTTTTAAAAAAATATATTATTTCTTAATTAATAATTATACCTTCAAAGCTTCTATTCCTTTCTTTCTTTCTTTCTTGTTAGTTCTTGGTCTTCACTCTTCAGCTTCAAGTAAATTGCTTATATACTGTTTTTAGATCTTTATTGTCTCGAAGATCTGTGGTTTTGAAGCGATCTATCTCCGTACTTGATTCCTTCAGATTAACTAGTGATTAACACTTGGGATAAAGCAAGCGCCGATCGTTTTTCGAGTCTGTGGATTGCTTGTCGTCGTGTTTGCTGGGGTAGTTCTGCGAGTTGCTGTCAAGAAACTTTCATGGGGGACGGAAGGAAGTTAGGGTTTAAAGGAAGCAACTTGTTGAATTCTGTTACAGCTTTGATCTAATGGCTCTTCTGGGTTTTAGCCTGTATATGTAGTAGGTTAGCTAGGTTAAACATTCAAGCTTGAATCTGTGTTTTGGTCCTTCTTGAAAAGGTTTTCGCTTGAAGAAGAAGGAGGAGAAGAAGAAGCGTTTGTTTCTTTAGATCTTGAGGTTTACTGTAACTATATATAAAAAGTTAAGAAGAGAGGAGCTGGCGAATAAGTGGTGGGAGAAAGTTGTAGATGTGGCTATGTCAGGAGGAGGAGGAGGAGGAGGTGGGGGGGGCGGAGGAGGGGGGGGTGGCGGAGGAGGAGGAGGAGGATATGATCATCACGACAGAGCAACAGCAAGTAGTGGTAGTGCAGGTGCAGCTTCTCGCTACGTTCATCACCTTCTTGGACCAGACCTGGAGCTCCAACAACAAAGACCTTCATCGATTCAGATTCAAAACGAACCTTCCTCTGAAACTAACGCAGACAACACCAACCGCCGTCCAAGAGGTCGTCCTCCAGGCTCCAAGAACAAACCTAAACCACCGATCATAGTCACTCGTGACACTCCTAATGCCCTCCGATCTCACGTCCTTGAGGTAGCCTCCGGTGCCGACATAGTCGATTGTGTGTCAAGTTACGCCAGGAAGAGAGGAAGAGGTGTGTCGGTGCTTAACGGTAGTGGGACTGTTGGTAACGTTACGCTCAGACAACCTACAGGCAGTGTGGTCACTTTGCACGGAAGGTTTGAGATTCTTTCACTTTCCGGCACAGTTCTTCCTCCACCAGCACCGCCTACTGCGGGAGGTCTTTCGATATTCTTGTCAGGTGGACAGGGACAGGTTGTTGGCGGGAACGTAGTGGGCCCTCTGATAGCTTCAGGACCAGTGATACTCATGGCTGCTTCGTTTTCGAATGCAATATTTGAGCGTTTGCCTTTGGATGAGGAGGAAGGTGGCGGCGGTGGAGATGCTCAAGCAGTTCAGCCCACGGCTTCACAGTCTTCAGGTGTAACTGGCTGTGGCAGCGGTGGTGCTGGTGCTGGTGCCGGAGTTGGTTTCTTTAATCCATTTTCAGGTGATTTGTTTGGCGGATGGGGTGGTGGAAATTCTCAAAGAACTCCATTTTAGGATTCATCTCCAAGTACAGTGAGATGGATCCGATCTATATATATATATGGACGATCAGATCATATGTATATGTGTTTCGTCTGAACGCAAACTAAACTATCGCTCAGATTATAAGAATCCATTTCATTTCTCTCCTCTGAAAGTTTCAGGCTTTTTTAAAAGATAGAAACTTGAAGAAGAAGAAAAATATAGATGTCATCATTATCATCATCTTCTTCATTTTCTTTTCCAGGTTCACGAGAGTTTCTGTAACAAAAAGACTCCAACTTTCAGGAACTTTTGTTTCTATCTGAGTTTTCTGATCCAAAACACCGTTATAACAAGAGAGAGAGAGTAGAAAAAACTAAACTTAGTAACTAGTGAAAGAAAGTTGTCATCTTTCAGTTACAGAACACGAGTTGTTTGTTCCAATCCTATGAAATGAAGAAGAAACAAAGTAAGCAGATTTTGAGGTGTAACCTAAATTACCTGACGTTTCAGACAAGATAACGAGTCAAAGGAAGAAAAATTCTCAGTTCCCAAAGAAAGTAATATGGGAGTACCCAAAAACCTGTAAGAAACTGGACAGTTAGACATGTTGGAACTATCAAGTCTTTGGAACTTGAGAGATCATGGAAAGAAAAGGACTTACTTTTTTTTTTATAATCAGAAACCAAACCTCTTTGATCATCAGAATTAAGTTTCCTCTTCCTATCGTGCATGGAATCGGAAGGACTATCTTCTTGTCTAGACCAAGAACAAGTTGATTAAAAAGAGTATCAATTAACAATTTCTTCTCTGAGATCTTTCATTGGATTAATTAATCCAGTTTTATTAAACCTTTATCTGGTCCAGTCCAATTCTTACAACATTTGTTTCAGGTTCTGTCATTAAGAATGGAAAACTCCATCCTGAAATCAAGAAACCAAGCTGTTAAAATGGTAGATTTTTAATGTGGAAGAAGAAACATCTGTTCATTGTTTTGATGTTTCAGAGACAACCCATTTGCATCCCAATCGAGTGTATTGGTTAGAGGAAGAAGAAAACACCAAGAGGTCAACGAGATTGTCACAAAGTCAGATGAGATTTACAATTAAAAAAAGGTTCGATGAACAGAAGCTGTACAGTAACTATCACTAAAATACTGCACAGGATCAGTTTGGTATCTACAAGCCCTAGTTATTTTCACATAATGTTAGGAGGACCCAAAACTGTCTGTTGGCATTTTGCTGACATTTCAATTTCCACCTTTTTCAAGCATTTGGCTTCAAGTTTTCTTCCCTGGGAACCTGAAGGATCTGGCTGATAAAAAGAATATCATCCCGATAACTGCTCGAAGGGTACACGTACATGCAGCCGACCATGCAGACTTACAATAGCCGACGTATGAAGCGGATCAATCCTGGAAGGTAAGACTACCACCTGCTTGCATGCGAAACAAAGAGATCAAGATTATTTTATTAAGGTCCAGAAACAATTTTGAAACAAAGGAAGTGACAACTGATAACATGTAACTAGAAGATAGTATATTCAACATCTCTAATATAAAAGAATACAATGATACGACTCTGATATCGAAGAACTTATCAACGAACTTCCATAGCCTAGCCCAGCGGGGGCACTATGTTGCAGGTTGTGCATATATAGCCCTTTGGAGATATCGAGATTCTTAAAGTCAGAACTGGATGTACCTTTCTAAAGGGTGTTATACCCCAAGGATTATCAAGCTGTTCCGGTTGACCTGTTATAACAAGACGTCCAGCAGGATCTGATTGAACTCGCACCTGAATCCACCAAAAGGTAGCATAAAAAGTAAAGATCTGTAGCTCAAAACATAAGCAGTCAAGACATGGTATCAGGAAACTTTTTTAAGCACGGAAATGGTCGGCCTTAAACTGATGCCATGCCGCACCAGAAGGGGACCAGTTGAGATTGGATCGAAGACCATGCAAATGGTTCAAAATACAAACAGATTCAAGGGCAGTGCAGCACTAATATGCCTATAAGAAATCACTCAAAAATTACCCGTAAGAAGGTGTTCTTTCATAGGGTGTTTAAGAATTCAACCAACAACCATTTTCACGTCAAATTACAGTAAGTCCATATTTTCTCATAATCAAACTCGAAGGTAAAAGTTTGTTTTTAGTGTCTTCTTTCAATCATTAAAATTGCTCTCCCTCCATTTGAGTGTTCATATTCATTCTGAATCTGTATCCGTATAGATCACCAGTAATAGGAACACTAAAACTATTTACAGTTTCCTTTTCAAATTCATAAATGGACACAACAAAACACAAGTCAATCACTTCATCATAATTAAACACTAACGTAGCAAATTATGCCTTATCCTGCACGAGGTGAAAGAAAAAACACTAGATGATTTCAAGGGGATTTCTCACCTCCTCTCTCAAAAGCCCAGGGACCAAAGCATACACTTCATAGCAATCTTTCTGAGCATAAAGACAGCAAATTGTCACAACATAGAGCATTGACAAATAAATAAACACAGAATCAGTATATGTTGGGGAAAGAGGAATTATAAGAAAACAGACATCAGGCACTCACAGTTTCATGCACGTTTATCTTTACCCAGTTAGCAGGAGGTCCAATATCAACAATCTCCGCAACCAGTCTAGTCACAGAAGTTGTAAAATGACATTTAGGCTTGCAATGGTGCAGTTTATCAAGAATTATATTTGTTCAAGTATGATAACAAGAATTAAACCACAGATAATAGAATCTACGTATCAGTTCTTATCGGTCTAAACAATATAAGATTTTCAGTTAATGGAAGCAATAATTTGTGGAGGGAGTTATAAGTGATCTTAACTCCTTATCTGCTTCATTAGATTCATGCTTGTCAGCAGGATCCACGTTACTTGCTCTCTGTTTGTGTATACCTGATTCACTCAACCAAAGGGAAAGAACAAGACTTGGAATCAATAAGGTTTCATCCAGAGAAATCTTTAAATGTATTCATAACGTTGCATACCAATGCTTTTCAGAGGTTTCTCACGCTTTGTTGCAGAATTTAAATTCTTGTCCTGAACAAAATGAAAATAGAAGGAACTGTTCTAAGCCACAACATTTGAAAAAAAAGGCACATTGGCTCTTTGAATTAGTGTTGAGAGTTTCAACCAACCTTAATAATAGGCTCACTTATTTCACCATACCCAACAAGACGCTGAGCATGCCAACCCTGCATAGCACGAGTTGCAGCAACTCTTCTTTCCCTGCCCGACCTGGGTGGTTGGTAGGCACTTGTCTGCACAAAGAACTAAGGTCGGGAGAGAGTAAAAAAGAAAGACACTAAATAGGCAACTCTTCTTTCCCTGCCCGACCCGGATGGTTGGTAGGCACTTGTCTGCACAAAGAACTAAGGTCGGGAGAGAGTAAAAAAGAAAGACACTAAATAGGGATTGTAGTCGTTCTAACATCAGACACAACAAACAGATGAACAGTTGAACACAAACATAATGTAATATAGTTAAAACCTCAAATTTTTACCATGTCACAGAATTTTATTTTTCCAAAAAGAAAACAGACCAAGCTGAGAACATAAAGAGACATACCTCTTTTTCAGCATTGGCTGAAGTTGAATGATGCATGGGTGAACCTGGGAACTGAAGCTCACCAATTTGTCTTTTATGCTTCTCGTATTCCAAAAGAGCCTGAAGCAAGTAAAAGAAAATCAAGAAGAGAATAAAAGATAACTGAAAACATAAGTAGCAGCATTGGAAAACCAGAGAGTAATCAGCCTTTGCTAATAGATAATGCTTACAAATACATCTAGTGTACAAAGTTGCATAACTTTTTTATGGTATTCAACCATCAAAGATGGAATAGGCGGCAAAAAAAGCCCAAAAACTATTATTTTGCTCTTTAAGTTTCTGAAAGTTTTGAAATTTTTTTTTTGGGCTTGAACCGCCACAGAAGCCATAAAGAAGGTTTGCTAAAGGCTCTGATAGGTAACAAAGGACCACCGATATTGACCTTGGGTATAAAATGCAAATGGTTTTCAGTTCCCACTTAGGGGAGAGAGTTGTGTAGCACTTTTGGTGGTGCAAGAATTGGTGGAAATGTCTTGTGCACAAAACTCCTCTCATCACGATTTAACATACGACTAATTACTGATAATCCAACTTTAATTCAGCATCATTGTAACTAAAGAAGCAATACCTTCTCATAGAAATTACGGAATGTCCAAGAAACAGTTGTACAGGTCCTGTGAGACAGATGGATAGACAAGTTTAAAAAAATATATATAAGAAGTTGTAAGCACACAAAAGAAACCCTTACTTGGGAGGGTGGAAAGACTCCCCTACTTGCCTCCACAACTTGGACGTGGTGACCTATAAACATGGGAATTAAAAGCATATGTGACACAGCGGAAGTAATTAGGTAGAGATTTTAGGTTAATCTCAGAACCAAATCTAAGCGTAAAACTTAGGATTTAATCAACAAGAGAAGACACTCTCTCTCAGGAAAATTTCCTGCAAAAA
>JAOTBA010000009.1:15140261-15157095 GCA_025629845.1 Erythroxylum squamatum | reverse complement strand
ATTTCCCCTCATTTCCCACCAATTTGGTGGGAAATGTTTTTAGACCAAATTTCTCTCCTATTCCCCTCCATTCTCTCCCTTTCTCTTTGCTTAATTTTATCCAAACAATGAAAACCAAGAGAAATGCAATTTTCTTCCTTTCTTTTTCCTTGCTTTCTTTCCATCCAAACAAAGGCTTAGAGATGGATTTGAGTTTATTGTTTTTTATAACCTCAACCTTGATACTTCGTTGCCAGATTAAGGCTAGCCAAGATGATGCAATCCATTCAGTTAAAGGATTGAACATCCTATCCAGTCAACTTCATAACTGTTTACAGTATCGAAAAAGTTAAAATTGTGACAGTTTTCATAGAGGACATGGTGTTTACTAGATTTCTCCTGAGCCAAAGAAATAGTGAAATGCAATAGTTGCACTTGTTAATCCCAAGCTCCTCCCAATGTTCAGACTCAGGGCACCTCTTCTGATTAGGGTACTAGATTTCTCCTGAGCCAAAGAAATAATGAAATGCAATAGTTGCACTTGTTAATCTCAAGCTCCTCCCAAGGCACCTGTTCTGGTTAGGGAACTGGTAAGTACACAACACTAAACACAACACTAAATCCATGACTATCTTCTGCGTAACCGATCTGCATCAGCCAATAGAGAACTCCGCCAAAGCAGACGTCAAACTCATATATGGTTTTTACTTTGGAGACCGGATACCTTCGGCTTGGGAGAGAATTGAACTGATCAGAGTGCAAAGCACTCTGGTGGAGTCAGCCTGTGATGGATAACCTGTTAAGCCCGTTCGGAACGATGACAAGTCAAAGCATAAGCCTATACTGTTATTTGTATATAACTTTGATAAGGATCTAAGATTCTAAAGTGTTTATGAAGTTAAGAAAAATAGGTTAGCCTTAATATTTATCACAAAAATATGATTGATTTAATTCTTAATTTCTATTTCTTTCATTTTTATAATTTATATGGGATTTTATTTTGTTTCATTATTTAGTTTATCTTTAATTATATATATTATTTAAATATTTAAATATTAATAAAAATTATGAATAATATAATTAATTTAACATATTTAATTTTGAATAGTTAAAAATATATATTTCAAAATTTTAGAATAATAATTTAAAAATGAAAGTAATCTATCACAAAATTAAAAAAAAAGATTAGCTAAAAGAAGAGAAGATAAAATTGCAATTAAGAAGCTAAAACGTACCGTATCAGTGGGTTGCGTGTGGAGTAACGAGTGGATAATGATGAGAAGAAGATGCCTAATAAAAACATCACGTTCGGAGAAAAGTCCACGACAGGTCGTAACCACGTAATCTGACAGGTCGGAGAAAGAAACTACCTTAACAAAGATACATCTTGCCAGATAATTGAAAAAATAATTAAAAACAGAGAGAGAGAGAGAGCAACACAGTTCAGATTTGTCCTTTTCTTGCAACCTCCTGATCCGTGGGTTTTGATTGGCGGAGGCTGGAGAGAGATAGGAGGGAATGCCAAGCTCTACAAAAGCCACCGTTGATCATCATCTCTGGCAACAGAAGAATGCAATGGACGGTGGTGATGGCGTTGATTGTCATCGCCATGACGATGATCAGACAGAGCCTCCCTCTTCTGGGGTTCCTTGCACGATTTGCCTTGATTTGGTGTGTGATAATGGGGGTAGATCCAGGGCTAAGCTCCAATGTGGCCATGAATTCCATCTGGGTATTTTAGTTTGCAACTTTTCTTGCTGTTTTCAGTCCATTTCTTTCCTTTTTTGCTTCTTTCAGTTTGGTATTGAAGATGGGGAATGGAAAAGATTGTATTTTTAAGTTGGGATTGCTTGCGTTGACCATGTCAACTATTTTTAGACATGATTTTAGGGTGCCATTTTGGTTCATCAAGTAAATTTGCGTTACAGATTTCCCAAACGAAGAGAAGTAGATAAAGTACTCAATAAAGTACTCAATTATTGGATGTTTTTATCTTTATATGACTTGAATTCGGAAAGAGAAAATTGGACCGGTAGAGGCAACTAATCAAGACTCCCCGTTTATGGATGATCTTATAACAGACGAATTATCTGCAGTTCGAAATTTAATGTCTGAAAGAAATGACCTATATTTTCATGTGTTTATCTCTACCTGTAAAAGAATGATTAGTGATGAAAATGTAACTTCAGCTGACTTTAATTCCTATCAATATAGACTGGAAAATTCCAACTGATTTGATCTTCTTCTCTTGTTAAATTCCACTACTTGCATTCTATAGGGCCTCAGCATGTAATGTCCATAGCCTATCTAAATGGAACATGATATGATTTAGGTTCATGTACCCTTCTTCCATGGAATGGAATGGAGCTAAGGATATTCGGTTGTCGAGTCGAGCCGATCTGCACCACCTTGAACTCATAACAGCATTTATTTGTTTCATATTCGAGCCCTTTAGTATGTTTTTTTGCATTAAAATGTTTGAGCTCTCATTCTGCTAATCTAGTCTTGAGGACATTGCTAAGGTAGTCTGTAGATGCTTGCAACATCAAATACTGAAGGAAGAAGACATGCAACACCTTTGGTGTTTTCTATGAATGTTTGACGTCCTATGATCCTTTCTACTGCAGATTGCATTGGATCGGCCTTCAATATGAAGGGAGCAATGCAATGTCCATGTTGCCGAACAGTTGAGGGAGGTCAATGGTTATATGCAAATGGCTCTAATCGCTCATCTAATGACTTCAGTATGGATGATTGGATTCCTGAAGATGAGTTCTACAACCCAAGTTATCCTGAAATGGTAAAGCTCTTTATTATTCTCAGGTGTTTAGTAGATCAGTTCCAAAGTAGAAGTCATCAACTTCTGCAATACCGCACATCAACATGGTGAATTATTTCTTACTATATTTGCAAGTCACAGATAAATTGTAACACGTTTTTTTGTTTATGTAAATTGTCTTGTACTAATATGTCTAGTTCCGTTTGTCTCCATGCATCATTGCCTTTGAAGGTGCAGATGTGTCAAGTTATAGGCTTTTAAAATATTTTACAATTAGATGAATGAATACTAACTATTTAGCTGATTTCAGTACCTTAGTGAATTTAGGAATTACTTTATGGTACTTCAAGAACTTTTGGAAATTCTTTATGATAGGCCATTATATGCCAATGACCTAGCATTAAGTCCTCAAGTTATTCTTTCGTTGTAGTATTTGCACCTGGTCATTTGTCATGTTTTACATTGAATTGCTTTCTTTCCTCAGTCTTTCCATGATAAGAATTCCACTCACCAAATTAGATGGTCAGGAATAGCTAAATGAGTTGAGGTATGTCACAAGTATCTGCGAGAATTGTTAATAAAATCAAGATATTGCAAAAATGTGGCCACAAATATTACTGTTAGGCAACTAGGTGACCATGAAGTTGCTGTTCATAGGACTTGTGATTACGTGACATGAGAAACTTGCTACCTCAGATCTTAGCTGTTAACTGTGAAGCAATAAGTTGTTAAGATTTGAAGCCTTGAGATTTTGTTTGTGGCTCCTAGTTGAAAATTTTGATTCTGAAGTTTGTTTAGTGAATAAACCTTCTGTATTTTATCCACTAAATGGTAGCTTACTGGTTGAAGGAAATAAATTTATTTGAGTTAAGTTGGGGCTCAAAGAAAATGTATCAAATCTTCAAAAGAGAACCAAAATAAAATGGAAAATAGCAAAACATTGACTACAATCGCTTTGGAGAAAAGATTGAAAACAAAGTTGAAGACACAAGAAAAGGACGATTATCGGAAAGAGATAAACAGCTGTCTACTCACCAAAAATATTGATGTGTATATATCTATACATGTCTCAAAGTTGTCTAATTGGCATTATCTTATCCCCTTTCAGCCACTTAGTGTTCACTGGTGTCCATTTGGTGAAGTGGCAAGAGTTGGCCCATCATTTGAGTAAGCAAGCCATCTTATTATTATTTTTAATCTTGTGTATCTATTTCTTCTTGTTAATGTTGAATTTCAAATCTTCTATATTAACAGATGAACTGAATTTTCTGCAACCTTTTTGCCTTTTGCACTTGCACCCCAGTTCCGTGTCATGTAGATTTTAACTTGTGGTACACCCAGCTAGTCATGTTATGTTCTCTACATAAGATCTTTGTGCAATTATACTGTATTGCAGTCAATTTTTGGTTGCTTCTAGAATATGAGAGGGATTTGCAGATTCCCTGCTGCTTAGCTGAGGCCATGTTTGCTTATACTTGTATAAAGTTATCTCATATATTCTGTTTGGACAACTTCCAAAAACTAACATTAGTTGTTTGCTAAATTTCCTTGAATCAAGATATACAAGCAAATGAAAAGAAAAACTTGAAAAGAAAAACTAACTATAGGGCCCCAATGTGCAATATATGTCCAACTATGGGAGTGTTCCTCGTCACGAACATTATCCACACACCTAACAAGTTTAATAATTAATGAAAATACTATGGCAGCCACATAGTGATCAAGGAGTGGACTCATCATTAGTACTGTTGCTACTTGCTCCAGCCTTTTTCTTTCATAAGCTCCCTTTGCTATCTGTGAGCTTAACTCACAATGTCAGATGATTCTTTAATTGTTCAATAGATAAATTTTCGGTTCTGAATGGAGCAGCAAGTGATGTTCTTTAAACATGTAGTATTGCTTTGCATTTTTGGCAGCGTAAAAGAGTGAGTCAAGTTCACAATAAAAGCATGCGATAACAATTATTTACAGTATAATTGCTATCTGTTTCTACTGCTTTTACTGTAACAAAAAGTATGCTTTACTGCAACAAAAAATACACACTACCTATTTGGTGATGGACTGCATATAATTGCTATCTGTTTCTACTGCTTTTACTGTAACAAAAAGTATGCTTTACTGCAACAAAAAATACGCACTACCTATCTGGTGATGGACTGCAATGTCTCGTTCTATTTTGAGATTTTAGAAGCAAAATGTTCGAAAGCTTTTATGCAGTTCCTTGCATACTGAAATTTACTAGAAATTATTGTTGCTTAAGTTAGTTCTTTCTGCATTTCAGGGACGGAGAACCTCCATCTACCACCTGTAAGTATACTGTTTGATGGATTACTGATGAACAATCTCAGGTGCCTTAAGGGTTTTATTAAACGATTGAAAAAGTACTTCTTAATGTAGATCGTGACTCAAGGGGACATTACTCTATGTATTCTGAACTCTCAGCTGCATCTCCTGTGGCTCACTCATTTGTTGCATACATCGGACCAATATCACCCGCCTCATCAAGATCTGCTGAAGGTGTAGATGATGCGAACTTCAACCACCACTGGATTGGCTTACCCGGACGGAACGAAATCTTTAATACCCATAATTTTCCTGCCACCAATATCCAATACCATAGTTGGGGCTTTCACTCCCCTTCTTTCCCTGTATCAAACAGCCAGATAAGTAGCAGAGATCCAGCTTCTATTTCTCCTTTTACCTTGAGATCATCTAATGGTGATTCTGACACTGTAGCAAGGCCCAATCCTGTTCCACGTCCAATTCTTTTTGGTAGCGGGTAAGCAATGTGCTACAGCAAGTCTCAATATTTCCTTTCTTCCTTTATTTATATGTTTAAATGGACGCAAAGAGAAAACTGTTCTCCATCTTTTTGCTGGCAAGGATGAAAGTGGATGGTGGATGGTACTGCTCTCTGATAAGTTATCACATCATGTCATGCTCAAAATTACTCACCTATCTTGGTTCATGACATCAAGATCCCCGACTTTATGCTTCATGCTAAATGTTGTGGTGCACATCATAGGCGTTTTATTTTGTAACTATTATTCTTATAATGTCAACTTACCAATGCTGCCCCATGCTTTCCTCATAAATGCTCAGTTTAATATTTCATTTGAAAAATTAGTTTTCTTACAATTGATGCACCATGAAACAAATTGATAAGATGTGTATCGTCTGTTAATTGTTCTTTATCAGAATAGTACTTGATCATTGGCATCCATGGCGTATGAGATAGTAATTCTTTCTCTGTTCTCTTTAGATCTGTTCCAGCAGCTGGAAGCTCATTTTTCTCTTCAATCATTCCTCGACATCCAGCTACCAGTGTTTGGACTCGTGAAATAATACAAATGTCATATCCTCTCCATCATCAGCTACAACCTAACAATTCAACAGGCGTGCCAGCTCCTGTTGCCTATGGGGTTCGAACATTTGATGGTCCAAGAGGACTGCATATGGTAATGGCGGCACCACCAACCCCACATGAGCAAAGTGGAGGCTTCCTTGTTATACCATCTCCTAGTTCATCGGGTCAGAATCTCCATGAAGAAGGAAATTCTTTTTCTAATCATTATCAGGCATGGGAGAGAGACCATTCGTCTCGTTTTCAGCATGCATCTCCCGACAGGGACTCAAGGTGGCATTCTTTTCACCAGACTACCAGTGGCTCTTATTCTGGCAACAGAGCCGGTGGCTTCTGGCGGAGGCAATCATTTTAGTGTTCAGCCTCAAGTATGTCTGCATAAGGCTTTTATGAACTAAACTTGAGCTGCGTGTTGAGACATGATTAAATTACCCCACCGGATCAAACATGGACCATAAATGTTTAAAGTCATATCCAATTTTGTATATACTTGGCATATACTTGCATGGCTCTCGGGACTGTAAAGTTTTAACCCTTCTTATAAGTCGATGAAACGTTTTGTCCCTATTTCTCCAAGAATTTTATCATTCTTTCTACATCAGTCACTAGTGACGTCGACTTTGTTTGATAATCCAAGTAGTTTCGACTTTGGATTAGCCTATATGTATCTTGAAGTGAATTGTGGCTTTTAGCCTCTAACAGTTTATACCAAACAAACATTCTGTTCACACAAAGTTTTGGCAGTGAAGAATTAATTAACAAATGGAAAAACTATTTACTTCCTCATAAGTTCGAGATGCACGAATTTTTATTTGTAACGATATCACAATTTGGTTCTCGTTCATAGTTATCGGAAGAGTAACATTAGCATCTACATTCCTCAGCCTACTGAACAGAGTGAGTCTGAGGAAGACCTGAGTAGTTCTTCTGCAGTTCAATAATACCATCTAAAGATACGGTTTTTCCCTTCAACAAGTTGGAGTACCAGTAAGCAGAGAGCTTGGGTTGTCTCTTCATTTCTGGGTCGTCTAAATCTACGTAAAATAGGCCATATGCTGATTCATATCCATCCAGTATCTCGAAAACATCAAGTAATGACCAAACAAAATATCCCTTCACATTGGATCCGTTTCTGCACAAGATTAGAGACCAAAAGGAAGTCAGACCATATATTACAGAAGCCAGAAGGTCATGGTCATCCTTTGCATGCTTAAATTAAATGCATATAATTGTTAATTAAAGACTGTGATTATGCCATTTCAAGGATTAAGGAACAGCCACAAAGAGGTTTAGAATTTAGGGAATGACTATAAAAGTTGAACTTGGTAGTTCTGACGCAAAATCGTAAGTGGAAATGGAAGGTCAATGTGTCTGCAACTAAATATATATACGTATACCTGATCGCATCAGCCACAGCTCCTATGTATGCATGCAAATATTTCACCCTTGAAGTGTCTTCTAATGTTGAGTTCCGTATGGTCTTTTGACCTGCCAAGAAATGCCATAAAAATCTCACCAATCAGAGGCAGGAGATGGTACTTGATAAAAGGGTTCATATCCAACATCAATAATGAGCGACTTATGAGTTAAACTGAACTTTGCATTGGCTGATGATCTAAGAAAGTGAATGCACAAATGGAGTGGATCTTAACAAATATTTCTAATTTATGTTCATCTCAGGTGAATTTCCTAGCACTAATGAATAGCAAACAAATGCCATGTTTCAGAAAATTTGAGCAGTAAGTGTGTGCTGACATGAGAGGAAGAGCAGGAAAAGTAGAGACCATTTTCATGGATGTATATAAGAGGGTTGCCATAAGTTTGCTTGAAGTACTCCAGTGTGGCTTGCAGGCCCCAGGGTGCTACAGCAACCTGATTCAAGAAAGAATTGGTAACAAATCCAAAAATATGCTGTGAGGGTGAGTGAAAAAGGATGATAAGCAAAGACCGCAAATATTCTTACCTCAGATGGTATTTCATTATCCTGTGAAACTGCAAAAAACAGAAGAAATGTTAATCATTTCAGTTTCATATAATGCAGCTCCCAAGAATCAGTGAATGGTTATTCAACACATACGGATGAACTGTACTCCCACATCTGCATTAAAATCTCTATATTTCCATTGCCAACTGCTGGGACTGTCTTTGGCATGGATAGTGGCATAATGTATCACTCCTATGTAGTCAAACGAACCCTTAACCAAATTGGATTCAGCAACAGTAAGGGCTGGAAGTCTTGAGCCTACGATTTTCCTCATAATTTCAGGGTAGTCACCAAACATCATAGGGTTCATAAACCTGCAAAACAATGACCAATTATTTCAATAACTAATCAAACGCGTACATACAATCCAGCTTTTGACTTACCATCCAATATAGAAGTCCAAGGCTCGTTCTATAGCAACAACATCCTCTCTTGAATTAGTCAAAGGTAACAGCCAAAAGGTGTACAAGGTGACCCCTATGATCCCACCTTGCTTGCCCTGCAACGTTATGTTGATTTTCCCCATAGATCACAAGCAATTTACTCGTGCAATATAATTGGTGAAGATTAGATAGTACCTGATAGTTTCTTCTGTACAACCTTACAGTTGATGCATGTGCCAGTAACATATGATGACCTGCCAAGTATGGCTCATATGAGGAGTTTCCTTTGGAGCAATTTCTCACTCCAAATGGAAAAGAACATCGTTTCGGCGGTGTAAGTCCTTGATCATAACCCCCTAGTGTCAAGACATTAGGCTCATTTATTGTAGACCAGGAAGAAACCCTGTCACCAAACTCTCTGAAGCACACGTCTGCAAAAGCTGTGAAGTCTTTCCTGCACCAACAATCAAAAATTCACCCTCTTCTCATTATTTTGAACCTTCTGAAACCGAGGCACTCAAAGAACAGAAAGAAGAAATGCCAGAAGAATCTCAAATTCCATACACCATCCTTCGGCTGATCCATCCTCCATACTCATCTTCAAGTTCCTGTGGATGATCGTAGTTGTACAATGTAACATGCGATTGGATGCCTGCTTCATCAATAAGTAGATGATTAGTGCAACTTTAGTAAACATCATTTGATTTCTCAAACTAGAACTAAATAACTAGAACTACTTCGGAATAGATAAGATAAAAAAACTAGTTTGAAACTTTCGCCCTGACCATGGCTTATAAGCTCATTGATGAGGTTGTTGTAATACTGCAGGCCTTTTGGATTGACAGTTCCTCTTCCACCTAACAAACATAACATGGCAATTGAAATATGAACAAAAGAATCAGTTATCGTTCAGGTGTTGCTCGTTGATCTGAACTGAGAATAGTAACCATACGTGGGATAAGCCTTGACCATGAGATTGAGAATCTATAGCCATCTAGACCAGTTTCAGCCATAATACGGACATCTTCCTGCAGAAGGTCTGACTTTAGTACAGAATCAGTCACTCCCAAGCAAAACGGGATTTGCTGTTCCAATTACATCATTATGGTACTGTTAAATTTTAAATTCATTGGTCTGACCTTGTATTTGTGGTACTGATCAACTGATACATCTGCGTTCGCTCCATTCATATTCCCTACAATTAAACTTAGAAAGTTAGGCACTTGATCCTTCATCTAGCAATCACAAACTCCTACACATAATAAGATCCAGAGAAAGAACATGCTTGGTGTCTAATACAGAACTAATTGCTTACAAGTCAGTTCTGTGTGCATACAGCTAAAGGAAAACTAAGCAAAACTCAAAATAGATAACCTTCATGAGTAAAGTTGTCCCAAATGCTTGGACTCTTTCCATCTTCCTTAGCTGCTCCTTCCACCTTCAATATACCGGCAAAGTTTGATTAAATTACATGAAAGAAACCACAATCTATACCATTCTTTCGCTCGGCTAATCCTTGCTTGCATGCTATCTTTCATTAAGTGGAAATACCTATCTGCGCATGCGTACATAGCCTAATACAAATTTGTATCTGCAAATATCAAATATTTTAACCCTCCAATACTTATATTGTTGGGTCGGCAATCTCTGGTAGTGACTCAATAAACATGAACCAAACCTGGGAAGTTTAAGAAATTGAATAAAAGGCTGACCTGATAAGCTGAGGTACCAGCACCGAATATAAATCCAGGTGGGAAGTCCCTTCTGCTATATTCGTCAACACAAGATACTGACACTATTGAACTTATCAAAACAACAATCAAACAAGAAAGCTTAAGCATCCTGATTTACGCCTGTATGGTAATCAAGTTTCTTCTTTTAATAGTCATACAAGTTCTGTTAATGTATATATCTGGATATGTTCATTTATTGTCACAGAAATAAGAGAAAAGTTGGAAGTTGAACTGGTCTTGTCACAGAACATTGTGGCTTCATTAACGACGAAAATGACGAAACTGCCTAACTGGTTATGAGACAAATTTTCTTCCAACGTCGTTTTCCTTGGAAACGGAGCAACAGGGCTCCCTTTGGTCGTTTACGTGATAAACTATTATACAATAGATTATTAGTCAACATTGATAAGGATGCGAAGGAAAAACTTGCAAGAAGGCAATTGTCTCTCTGTTTTTCATATTTGATCTCTACCTCATAGAATAAGTTTTGAGGACCAAAAGAAGAAGAAAAAGACGAATAAAGTTTGTCGGAAAAAATCGAAGATTAGAGCTGAGTTTGCATTAAAATATTATGAATTGAACTGAAAATGACGCTTGGTAGTAGTCATCTACAGCATAGATTATGACAATTTGGTTCAAAAACGTCACTGAAAACGTAAGCAAATATGATCAGGGGAAGATCAACAGCCCGTAATAACTATGTAAAAATAAGCAAATATGATCAGGGGAAGATCAACAGCCGGTAATAACTAAGTGCGAGTTGACTATAAGTTATTAGGACGTTGGAAAGTGAAACAAAAACTTATCACTAATTCGAGCAAGTTGTTCAATACTATATGATTAATTTTTGTTAAATTCGATGACCATGTCTTTTTAAGTTCACTGCAAGCCCTTTGGATTATCAGTCGGTTCAGTAGATTCACAAGAGTATGATTGAGTCTGCCGAGGTACAACTAGCACATCGGCTTATGGAATCATTCCAGCTAGCTAACATAAAATGATTATCAGTAAAATGTTAAAAGAACCCCAGGACTTGTTAAATTGTTGCTTGTTGATCTGAATTGGGGACTGCAGCCGTACTTGGATCAGATTGAGTTTCTATCAGCATCTAGCTTAGTTTCTATCAACCAACACCCCGAATCTTGGAATTGAATAATTTTTTCACCAAGTGGGAGATACAAGCACTTATGTAAAGTTTCTGGAGGGCTTTTAATGGATATGGATAACTAAAGATTTGAATTTGTAGCGATTCCATTGCTGGTACAGCAACCTAAATATCGCTGCTAGTGACTCAACAAGCATTCGTGAAACATGGAACTTGATACAAAAAGATAACAAGTGAGTGTTCGCTCCCATACTAAGAAGTCCCTTTCTCATAGCTGGGGTGGGTTTGTGTCATAAAAAGATGCAATAATAACTTTGGTCAAAAGCAAATTATTATAGATCCAAGAAGGGAACATATAATCTCTAATAAGCATCACTGACTTTGATAGAACTGGAAAGGTAGTGCATGAGGACGACCAGATGTATTCTTTTCAAGCTCAAGAACTCCATCCAAACCAACTCTTTTCCCTTTAAGAAACTCGGAGTACCAATGTTGAGAGAGCTTGGGTTGTCGTTTCAGCTCTGGGTCGTCCAAATCTACATAGTATAAACCATAACTCGAGCCATAGCCATCCAATACCTCCAAAACATCCAGTAAGGACCAAACGAAATAACCTATCGTATTTGATCCATTCCTGTCAAAATAGCAAAAGGAGGTAGGCTATCACTTAAGAAAATAAGATCAATTAGAAACAATCAAACATGTTCTAAACTGTATCAATAGCTACAAACTAATTAGTGCAGCAACTGCAAACGATATGAGCATAATTGCGACCTCTATTGCCGTAAGAGAGCGGCCTGCAATTGCCATCCGCGATATAAAACTCATATCAATGTTTCAGTTCATAATCACATAAGAACGGCTGCTGTTAATTATTAGTCCACAGAATCACCACGACAGCTTTGCATATTGATAAGGCGTAGTTTTTACAAGTGATTGCTGCATAAAAACAATGTTTAAACACATCAGACATACCTTACGGTGTCCAGCACAGCTCCAATGTATGCTTGCAGATACTCAATCCTCGATGAGTCCTCCATTGTTAAATTACGTGGGGTTACTTGACCTGTCCAAAGTTTAAAGAGTAAGTTCCATGAATTGAATGACCGGAAGCACTTGGTCACAAGAAAAGGCTCTGGTCCCGTGGGGGTTACCATTTTCGTGGATATATATTGGAGGGTTGCCATAATCTTCCTTGAAATACTCTAATAGTCCTCGCATTGCCCACGGCATTAGTGGGTACTGAATTGGACAGTAAAGTATTAATCATACCAAATGTTTTATAAGCATTAAGGTCTCAATTCCATGTTACAACTCCTGTTTTTGAAATAGTAGAAAGAAGTGAAACATATGGTAGAAAATGAATTTTCACCTGGTATCCTGAATATGAAATATTTTCCAGGCTAACTGCACGTACAGAACCACACAAATCATTAGTGATTTCAGTCAGGTACAATCGACTAAGTTCCCCAAAAGAATCTATCGAAAGGGTTGGTGAGAACATACAGGTTATTTGTGTATCTAGAAAGAACTCTCTAATTGCAAATTGAGGACCACTGGAGAGGTCTTTAATATAAAATGCAGTATAGTGTATGAGTCCTAGGAAGTCAAGCGAGCCCTTAACCAACTTGGATTCACCAGCAGTGAATGTTGGAAGTCTTGAGCCTACACGTTTCTTCATGACTTCAGGATAGTCTCCAAATACTAAAGGCTTCGCGAACCTGAAACACAGTAGGTAGGCAGTTTGTATAATGGCTGAAGAAAATTTGCTATTGTCTTCTTGTTCTGGAACTCACCAACCAAGAAAAAAGTCTTTAGCTCGTTCAGTGGCAGTGATATCTTCTATGGAGTTGGTTGCCGGAGCAAACCAGAAAGCGTAGAGGGTGAGCCCTACTTGTCCTTGCTGGTTTCTCTGCATAATCAGGTGCATCATGAAAAATGCTGACTCTAAATCTCTTCAGGCAATGATTATATGAATGTTTAACATGAAACACCTACCTGATACTTTGTCCTGTACAATCTTGATGCCGAAGCATGAGCCAACAACATGTGATGGGCTGCCAAGTATGGTTCGGAGGTTGAATCGCCCCTAGTACAGTTAAACCCAAAAGGAGGAGAGCATCGTCTTGGCGGAAACATTCCACCATCATAACCACCAATTGCGAAGATATTAGGCTCGTTAATGGTGACCCAATGTCTTACCCTGTCACCGAACTCTCTAAAGCACACGTTGGCAAAATCGGTGAAGTCTCTCCTGCATTTGCAGACAACATATTAAGTTATTTTTGTCACTTCTTCTCCCGTTTTAAGCTTGTTGATGCAAGGAAGTATTCCCAAGCATGAGAAACAGAAACAATGGTACAAGAACAGAAACCATACACCATCTTTCTGCTAACCCATCCTCCGTACTCGTCTTCAAGTATCTGGGGATGATCGTCATGGTATATAGTAACGTGTGGTTGGATGCCTGCAATTGATGAACAAAACTTTCAGCTGAAGAAACAGAACATGATCCGAAGCCTGCAGTACCAGAATTGGAAGTTAAAAAAGGGTAGATAAAAAGCAATCAGAAATTTTCTCTTCTAATCTCTTGATATCTGTTTTCTCAAACTTTTGTGCTCTGACCATTCTTAATAAGCTCGTCGATGAGATTGTTGTAGTACTCTAAGCCCTTTGGATTCACGCGTCCTCTTCCATCTGCAAGATGTGACTCACAGCAATCAAACTATGAGAAGAAGTGCTGCAAAATTGTCAGGTTAGTTGGTCAACTGGTATTTTATGAAACCGTACTTGGGATAAGTCTTGACCAAGATATGGAAAATTTATAGGCTTCTAATCCAGTCTCAACCATAAGTTGAACATCTTCCTGCGGCAAGAACGAGGCTAATCAAGATACTGTCACTGATAACAAGTGGGAGCAATTGTCTACTTGAAGGGGATGTTAAATCACCTTATATTTATGATATTGATCAAGAGCTACATCTCCAGTAGCTCCGTGCAAGTTTCCTGGAAATTCAGAAACAAAATTTCAATCATTAAGTCAATCCTGCAAAAGATGATGATATCCTTAAAGAACACTCCACATCCCATTAGCAAAAACAATAAGGAATATCAAGTTCAGACTTCTGCAGAACCGAGAACAGCCAATTATACATAAGAAATAGAAGCTGACCTTCGTGTGTGTATATATCCCAGATGCTTTCACTCCTTCCGTCCATGTTCGCAGCACCCTCCACCTTAATTTTCAAGAATTTATCAGTGAACCTTCCTTCAAGAACTGTGTGTGAACACATGAGAAGTTTTCAGAAAACTAATTCACCTGATAGGCAGAAGTGGCAGCTCCAAACACAAAGCCTGGTGGAAAGTCCTTTCTGCTATACTCATCAGTACAAGAGCTAGGTACTGCTGAACTTAGCAACACAACTACCAACCATAACAGCTCCCACATTCTCCGCCACATCCCAACTTCCCGAGGCAGAGTTTCTTTTCCTTACTGGTCTCCTACTCCTGTCAAGTTTGGCTTTCTCAGGATTTGAAAATTATGGTACTTATCAAAGGAATAGGGAATACTACATGAGTAACTAGTTCTACATGAATCAATAATTTGCCTGAACTGTTGTCTAAACTAAAGTTCCTAAAGAATCTACCAAACTCGGTGGTAATTGTTTGATGCAAGATTGAATTCACGTTCAGGATCCATCCACACCTACCTAACAAGTCTTTGTCAAGATTGGAATTTAAAATGATTAATTTTCTATTATATATTAGAAATTTTTTTAATTGTATATAATAATTTACAAATTATGTACAATTAAATGGAAGATAAAATGTTTTATAAATTTTAATATGTTTCTATATAAATAAGTTTGTCCTGACATACATCAATTTGTTTGGTTTGGTTTGGTTTCCAAGACTTTTGAGTTGGGCCATAACCAATTGGTGGCGTTAAACGACAAGTCGCTACCTTCCAAGCGTACAGCTACAGTCAGTCCTTTCGGCTGTCTTCTCTCCTAGTCCCTAGTCCCTATAATCATGTGTTATATAATATACTAATACATTAATCCAATTGTATTTAAATATGTAAATTAGTTGAGTTAAAATTGAGAAGTAAGAGTTGGCTGATTAGTTTCTAACTCTTCAATTTAGACTCTTGTTTTTGTAGGAAGCCTTTAGTTCGAGTCACCAAAAAAGACGGAGGGGGAAAATTTTTCCCATTAATGATCATTTAGCTTCCTAAGCATACTCTTTGGTCAGATTAATTACGAATATCTTGCTTCTAATGACAATATAAAAGTTAGAGCTACTAAAAAACTCGAAACTGTTGAGAACCTGATATTAAACAGAGTTAGTAATCGACAGCTGAAAAAAAAAAAAAGAAAAAAAAAAGGAGTTAAAACATGATACTCAACCATTCTTATGAGAATGGGTCTCATAGATTGGACGTGTACATCAAACCCTACGAGAGAAGCGACAAACACTTGTAGACAAATTGGCAGGAGCCACTTGTTTGCTTTGACATTTATCGATCAGTCCTCGAGACTTTCGATGAGTTTGGTTCTCTTTTCTCATGCAATTCGTTGTCACCACTTTGAATAAGAAGTCTTGTGGCCTAAAGCAGACTTTATAAATTATTGCATCTCCAAGTAATGTGACTCACTCATTTCTAATTGAGAAATCAGAAATAATTGTTTTATAGTAATTTAGATAATAATTATAAAAATTAATAATGATTTTTAATTTAATTGACATTTATTTTGTCTTTATCTTCATATTTTTTTGTTTAATATCATTATGATTGTAATCAGACAACTACTGCATCGGATACTTCAACATCAATATTAAGCCATTGTAATATAAAGACGTGACATTTCAATTAAGAGAAGCCGTATTCAAGTTGATGTACTAAACCCATACAGGTTAAGTCATACATTTACATTTACGTTAGTCACAATCATCTAGATGTCAGGATCTTCTGTTCCCTACTTTATTCTATTAAATCTCAATCATCTATTTATGTAAATCCCACGTAACATAAATAGATGGTTGAGATTCAATAGGACATAGTAAGGGACCATCTCCATCACCAAGAGCATAGAAAATTATGTTCAAAACGTCATCTAAATACTATAATTATTTTTTTTTTGGTTACAAGGGAAAGAAAAACAAAAAAAAGGACTAGCGCGTAGCGCTGAGACCCCTATGAAGGGTTCGATTGTACAGGGTGCCATTGATGTCGCGGGATAGGACCTCCAAACTGCTCGGAGGTGGCTCCTGCACGGTATGCATGCCCTGTTCTGCAAAAAAGGCTAAGTGGGCTAAGTGATCCGCACACTGATTCCCTTCGCGATGTGTATGCTGAAGATGCACCTCCCAGGCTCGAAGGATCAAGTCTCGGATACCTGTCACCAAAAAAGAATTCCCAATTAGAGCACTGTGAGAGGAAGAAAGGATGTTAATTACCTCTAACGAGTCCACTTCCACTTGCACGCGCCTATAACCCCAATCCC
>JAOTBA010000009.1:15102860-15121738 GCA_025629845.1 Erythroxylum squamatum | reverse complement strand
AAAATTAGAGATGAAAATTTGGAAACCTATTAAAAGTAGTTTTCTAATTTCCTAGAAAATTGAAAAAATAGAAAACACGCTTTTCTTGAAAAATTGATCTATTTTTTTATTAATAAACATGTTTTCTAATTATTTTTTATTTTATGAAAAAAAATTCTAAAAAACTAGAGAATTTTCAGAAAGTAAACGCACCCTTATCTCCTCTTTTTCACTCTTTTCAATTCCTACACGTAGGAGTGACTTAACCAAGGTCTCGAATTCGAATCTGAAAAAATGGAATGGTTTTAAAAAACGCGTAAGAAAGAGCTTTGTCGCTTAAAAGGGTCTTACCTAGCTGAAATTCGGACTAATTAGTTACCCATATAGTCAAGGACGGAGGTAGGTGGGGGCCAGTGGCACCTACCTCCAAGATTATTAAATAATTATATATAGGACGGGGTTATTTAGAGGTTAGTGATGCACTGGGCTCTAAAAAATTTAAAAAATTATATATTTAGACCCCTTATCTTAAATTTCTGGCTCCGTTAACGGAAAAAAAAAATACACGTAGGAATGACAGGCGTAAAAGAACGACTGGTCGACAATAAATTTTGAGAATTGCATTACTAAGAGGTGTCGGATGTGAAAGCGTGAAAAAACAACTCTCTCAGGACTTTACATCTGGGACGGGACCCCCACGTCACGTGGGAGCAGATTTTGCCCTGCTTCTTTTGTCTTTTGTTTCTTCTTTTAATATATGATTCAGCATCATAATTAGGCCTTAAATGAAGAAGCATACTATATTTGGCAGTCATAAGCAATATCTAAACCTTAAAAAGCTAAACAACACTAGAGCAGATAGCGGAAGCACTTGATGAGTTAGAGGATTGATATCTGATTTGTCTGACAATACCTAACGTAACATGGGAAGCTAAGAGAGACATGGCACAATCTGACAATGGGTCGTTTGAATGAGATGGGAAACCTGTTCTGTTGAATATTATAACTGAAGAAATCTTAGGGGCAGTATTCAGCGTCTTTAGATCTGATACCAACATTCCACCACACTCACCCACCACGCTTTTACTCACTCCTTTCTTCGTCTTTAACATTCTTTTTTTTTTTTAGGTATCTTATTGCTTTCGCTGGTCTTAACTTCTATTTTATTTTGGTTTCAACAGTCCACAATTTCTCCCACAAGAATCTGCTGCTCCATCTGCTCTTATAAGTATATACAAATATTACAAGGAGAGCAAGAATTGGGTGTGTTCCTTGTTTGAGTCTTGCTGAAGATCTAGGCTGTTCTTGGTCTCTTTCTAGTCATTTTCTGGTACTAGACAGGGATCTGGGTGTTCTGAACACTGACTGCCACAGGCATTTGTACTCAAATCTGTGTTCAAGGTGATATAATATCTTCTGTCATTGCCTGATTGTCAGATATTCGTGATTAAGAGCCGAAAGGGTATCTAGGAGTCGCTTCAATTTGTGTTTTTTTTTAAAGTGCTCTGAAAGTTTAGGCCTTCATAACTCATTGAAAAGGAGAATGGTTGCAGCCAATGGGCTATGGTTCACAGTTCTTGGTATTGCGTCGTGTGTGGCCTTCATTTTCATGTCGTTTGGTGATGTGAGGATCGCTTATTATCAAGAGCCAGAGTTAGCTTTTATTGAGAGAAACGGAACTCAGTTTACGGTGGATGGTAGAGCTTTTTACATTAATGGATGGAATTCGTTTTGGTTGATGGACCATGCTGCGGATGGAGACAGAAAGCCTCGTGTTGGTGCAATGCTGCAAGCTGGTGCAAAAATGGGTATGACTGTTTGTCGGACTTGGGCTTTCAACGACGGTACCTACAATGCCCTCCAGATCTCCCCCGGCCAATTCGACGAGCGTGTTTTCAAGGTATGTGACGCTTCAATTTGTCCTACTTGGAAATTTTGTATTTGATTTTTGTTCAAACATCTTTTGACATTTCGGGTACCTTACCTTTGTCGGTAGGTTACTTGCCTCTGAACCGTGTCTACATTCACATTAGAAGATTAACTTTATTTAAAGTGTCGGTGAGATGCTGTACGAAAAATAACCAAATTGATGATGAAGAAACATGTTTAAGTGAGGTTCAGGACGAATTACCTGACAACAGATGAGCCATTAGGCATTTTACACATTTATATGCTCAACCAACATGTGTGTCCTTTGCACAACTATGGAGAATGCAAATAAAAACTGCGAAGGCCCCTTCAATTTCCCACAAGGAGCCTCCAACTTAGGATACTTGTCAAGTTAAATTCATCCCCCTGGTGGCTTTCATTTCATGCTAATATCCTTATAACGCCTCATGGATAAAGAATCCATCCTTGAGAATTTATGTGTGCATGTCAAACAACTGTATGTTTGCTTTCCGTTGTTGCCATACTCTTTAAACAATGCTTCTTGAGTTCATCATCCATCCCTACTTTAAGGATGGTTAAGACGATATTGAAAGCAAAAACCCTTCCAACAGTAAGATCTTCACCGTTTAAACCTGATTCTTCTTTACCTTCTAAAGTTTCCCTCTCCCATGCTAGCAATGGAGATTTGGTCAAATCAATCTGTCTATAATATCAATGATTATACTGCTTTCTCTATTTCTTGTACTGTTAAAGAGAATAAATTGTAAATACTTATTCAGCATCTGCCAGTTTGATGACTCGTATTTCTTTTAGGCTTTGGATTATGTTATTTCAGAAGCAAGACAGCATGGAATTAGGCTACTTCTGAGTTTAGTTAATAACTTACAAGCTTATGGTGGGAAGACTCAGTATGTGAAGTGGGCATGGGAAGAGGGCATTGGTTTAAGCTCTTCAAATGATTCCTTCTTCTTTGATCCATCGATCAAACGATACTTTAAGAATTATATTAAGGTATGTGTTAACCTTCTATGCATTTCTTTTTGGCAGTTTAACCAAATCACATTTCAAGCTTCTTTTAACCATATTCCTCAGACAAATTGCATTTCGCTGGAGTTTCCTTATTCAATTATGAAAGGATGGAACATATCCTCTACCAAAAGTCAAAACAACCAAGTATCTCATGTAGCTTTGTTTGAATCGAGAATTTCCTTTCTTCTAATGTCTCATGAACCATAAATTTACGGCTTTTCTTCCTGGACTCTTTATCCATATGCAGACAATATGAGATAAGAATTAACAAGCTTTTAGTGGCATGCAATCAATCTTTTTATGCTTCCCTCTCCACCGAAAAAAAGCTATATTCATGTGAGTGCCATTAGCAAATGCTCACAAATTGATTTTAATTTTTTATCCATCTTCTCAAAAGTGAGAAAAGAGCAAAGATACCATATGCAGCTTCTAAGTTGTCATAAGTAGGAGACGACTGTCTCCCTAGTGCACGGGAATGTTGGCAAGTTTTTGCCTTCTTGAATGAAGTTGTAAAATGTATGAATCATTTGTATCACAAGAAACTTGATTTTGATTACTTGTGATAGCTCTTGTGCCTAAGTTGTTACTTTGTTTTACCTTTCAATGTTCTATAGAAGTTTTTTTATTGTATTTCTGTGATTTAGTCATGATTGCTTAGTAGTGATAATTCAATGGTTAATGCACCAAGACTCGTATGGTTTAATTTTTTCATAATATTTTCTCACTTTCTGGAATTATCTTGGAGCCTAGTGCTGATTTTGATTTTCGATTTTCAGAATATTTCTATCAACTAGAGTTTTGCTAAATCAATTGGCTTATATTACCCAGGTGTAGGAGATTTTGTCTTTGATAGAACACCAGTAAATGGATCTGCTTTGCAAATTGAAAACTTAGAGGCTATGAGTTACTTCTACACAGGAAGTACTCTGGAAATGCAGTATATACATGGTGTCTTTGTGTATTTTACATGGACAAAGATGCTGTAGTTGATATACTATTTTTAATTGAAAAAGGAAGATTATGGTTTGATAGGAATGCTGAAAATATCAGAAAATCAGTCACCTCCTTTACTGGATATAATCTCTTCCATGGATATTATACTCTGAGTTCTGGATCATTTTGTGGATTCTAGTGTAATTTACATACATTGTACAGGAAAATAATAACCAAGGTCACTGTTCTCTAAATCAGATCATGCTGAGTATCTGGGTGACAAATTCTGTAGACATACAAATATTATCAAACAATTATTTATTCCTAGAGATTACCTGGTCAATTCTGATTTATGTTCTTATAACAGACAATGCTGACAAGAAGAAACACCATCACGGGGTTTGAATATAGGAATGATCCCACAATCTTTGCTTGGGAGTTGATAAATGAACCCAGATGCATGTCTGATCCTTCAGGAGACACTCTTCAAGTAAGTTAGAAACCTTTCTACCCCATGTTGTTTTGTTTATTGGAGATAAATCACTTTTACAAGGCCAATTGAGTGAGAACTATTATGTCTTCACAGTTCACCCCATTGATGCAAAACTTCGAATTACATATCAGATATTTATAAGATTCCTCTATTAAATATTCAAGGAAATCTAGAAATGTGATGTGAAATTCTTCATGCTAAGACTTACTTTATTGTTCTGCCATCAAGTGAATGTTTATGTTGTGAGGTAAACATCAGATTTGTTAGTTTGCTTAGATTGTTCAAACATCTCTCTAAGATCAAGTTGCTCAAACGATTCTTTTCTGCCTAAAATCACGGTCAAGTGTCCTTATCTCATCCTGTTGTTTTACTGTATCAAATTTGGATATCAATGTTTCCTAATCAGAATTCATCAGCAAATATCTGTATGATAGCTCCTCTTTTTTCCTTTTTAGAGAAGCAAACAAAGAAGGAAAAGGAAAGGAGAAGAGTCTTTACAAATGCTGTTAAGCAATAATACACAATCAGAAATGTATAGAAATATCTAATTGATACCTACCAAATCTGTAAGCGTTAACTTAGTGGGTTATAATCGCAGGACTGGATGGTGGAAATGTCTGCTTTTGTGAAATCAATCGACAAGAACCATCTGCTGACTGTGGGGCTCGAAGGATTTTATGGCCCTAAAAACCCCAAAAGGCTAACTGTTAACCCAGAAAATTGGGCTTCAACCTTTGGATCAGATTTTGTTCGCAATTCCAAGATCTCAGACGTTGACTTCGCCTCTGTTCATATATACCCTGATCATTGGTAAGCGTCATGAGTTACTCAAAATTAACAATTTTGTAGGAGATAAAATGAAAACTTAAATAATACGAGCCTTCAGTTGTGAACTTGTTAAAATTTTTCATCCGGGGCCATAGGCATTTCAAGTGTTTGTGGCAAAAACAAAAGCGTCCAAGATCTCATGGTGACTTCTTCCGATGCATCATTAACCTAGTCTTTATACCACTGGATACATAATACACTCCTTTATGTCTGTAATAGTGCTTCTGAGCATCTGGCCTACATCTAATACACTTTTTTCTTTGGTAGGATCCACGATAGAGAATTTAAAGATAAATTGGCATTTGTGTCGAAGTGGATGCTTTCTCACATTGAAGATGGTCACTATGCACTGAACAAACCTGTCTTATTCACTGAATATGGATTGTCTAACCTTAACAAGGACTTCCACTACTCTCAGCGGGACCAGTTCTACAAAACCATTTCAGACATCATCTATAAATCTGCAAAGAGAAATCGATCTGGGGCAGGTGCTTTGATCTGGCAGTTTTTTGTTGAAGGGATGGAGGAGTTCAATGATGATTTTGGAATTGTCCCATGGGAAAGACCATCAACATACAAACTTTTAACTGAACAATCATGTAGGTTGGCCAGAATTAAGGGAGTGATCCAACAAAATAGGAACTTGAAAGAGCTCTGTTTGGAAAGGCAGTAAAATTTTGATCATTTTACCAGAAGGATGAAGCTCTGTTTGCAAGATTAGCCTTGTGGTGTTGGGATTGTTGAGGGAACGGATGCAGGGAATTGACTTTGAATCAAAAGTGCCAGTTCGGTGGGAGACACCATGTAAACGAGGTGCTTTGACCTACTTATACTTTGCAATACATATTTTAGGACTTCTTGTGCAATTTATAGACGATCTATCTGATAGCATTGTAGAGAAGCTGGGAAATGTTATTCTCAAAGCCTATTCAACAGAGATGCTGTAGCATTCTAAATATACTGTAATGCTAAAGTTACAGAACCACACAAATAAAAGCTCAATGGAGAGATGGACTGAATAAAGCCCTTGGCAATTCTAATACTCCAATAAGTACATGAAGGGGAAGAAAAAACAAAAGGGCAAAGAAACAAACTTAACTCTATCTGGCTGTGATCAAAACCCAAAGAAAAGTCAGATCAGCTTACAGATGCTAATCAAAGAACCAACTTCTGCTTTTGCTTAGCAAATCTCGGCGAACTCCTAAGTGCTTTGGTAGCAGAGCTAGACCCAATCTCCCCTCTGTTATTACCCTTTATTCGGCTTTTCAATTTCTTTCCCTTGGAATTGCCTCTACTCACGTCTTCAACAACTTTCACAACATCACAATCCTCCTCCTCGTCCTCCATTACCATTTTTCTCGTCCTCATCTTTCCATTAACGTTGGCTACATTTTCCTTCGCCACTCTATCGAAATCCCCCACCAACTTCCTCGCAGGTTGCTTCCTTGAATTCACCCTCTCGATCACCTCTTCCTCCTCGCTTTCCTCAACAAATTTCCGTCTCTTTGCCACCTTAGGAGCCGGAGGAGGCGAGATCGAGGCAGCCCTTTTCCTGTTTTTGTCACTTTTCCCATTTGCACCAGGCTGTACATGATGTTTCACCAGATTGGGACTCATGCTAGACCCTTCCGATTTGGCCTGTTTGTCCTTTTGCTTTCGGAGCCTGTCGATGTTGCCCTCGATCCGACCCTGTAGGCGGAGGCGTTCAAAGCTCAGACCTCCCATGGACCAGTGAGCCTCCCGAGCCCAGGTGAGGAAAGGTTCCATCACAGACGCGGGAGGGTCTACACGCTCCGCGTTAAGCTTGACGTCGGTGTAGATGCGGGGGCGAGGGAGGCTACTGCCGTAAAACTTGCCGGGACCCAAAGGTACTACCATGATTATTTAGTTACGATTCCCTCTGAGACTGAACCACGTCGAGGAGTGCGTGTGGCTGTGTCACGGGAATTCTACGCCAGTGATGAAGTGTTTATATAAATAAAAAACTGCGGGAGTGACAACTGGGGATTTGGTGGCGCGGCGGGAACATGAGTTGGCGCCTAAATTTGGCGCCATTGGGGATTTCAGATTGCAATTTCCAAAAATAGGCGCGCAGGCATCTGCGTGAGGTGAACTGAGTACTTGTAATTTGAAGTTTTTTTTTTAATTTAAAAATATTTTGAAAACTTAAACAAATATAATATGCATAGAGAGTTACGTATCCTATTTCAATTGTGTCTATTTACTTTTTTTGTCATTTGCTATTAACATCATTTTGGTGTTATTTTCTGTTTTACGACATTTAATTTTATTCTTTTAATTATTTGTTAATCTTACTTAAATTTTAGTTGGGCATGTAGGCCTATTAGACAGTGTTACGAATATCGTACCGAATTGAGTTCTGATACGATACTGTATCGGTACCGGTTAATACCGGGTACCGTTTCGGGTAACTTTTTAAATTTATGAAATAATCCTTGAATTTTTTAAAAATTTACAAAATAGTTCATGTCATATTGTACAGTTATACTGTATATTTTTAACCTTGTTTCCAAAAATCATAATAATAAATAATAATCAAAATTTTAATTTAATTTATAAAATTAATTTAATAATTATTAATAAATATAATTAAATTTAAAATGTATTTTTAAAATATATAAATTTCAAATAAATTTTGATTTAATAACTAAAATATATATAAAATAAATATTAGTTTATAAATAATAATTTTTAAATGATTTATTTTAAAAAATAAAATATTTTTAATCAATACTTTATTAACAAATATTAAAATAAATATTGTTAACACATTTAAATAATGTAAACTCATATTTTGGTTAGAATTATTACGAGTCTCAATAAAGCCTATATAATTAATAATGTATTTTATTTTTTGTTTGGATTGAAATATATAATCTAAAGGCTAATTTTTGAAAGTTATTAACAATAATAATAAAATAAAGGTATGAGATTACATACCATCCGTATTTCAATATATGAATGAATATGCTATAACAAATGATCATGTCTACTAATGCTTATTAAACACAATTAGGAACTCTTAACTATGCTCTAGCTAAATTATTAATAGCTGAATTTTTTTGACCGTTGGGATTACCACTTGAAGATATGATATATTTGAAGCCATTAGAGTCAACGAAGAAGGTGGAATCCCTTCACACTTAAAGAAATACTGAATTTTTGTCAAACCTCACCTATAAAATGTTTTAATATTTCAAATGGTATTAAAAAAGTACTTGTTTAACTAGAGATTCCCTAAGAGAAGATTCAACGAAAGAAGTTCTTAGCATGACTTCCTCTTTTGTTAAGAGAAAAAGCTTTTAAAAAAATCTTTCATAATTACTAATTATAATGCATGAAAATACATGTAAATGTGATGTTGCCTTGCTCTCTCTTAAGTAGGCAATAATTAGTTGCATAGTAATGGTAAGTAAAAGTTAAATAAGCATGTCTTGAGTTTGACACATGCCTAAAATTTGTTTTGACTTTATCCTATTCCTATGAGCTTACAAATTAATCCTGGTCTTATATGTAATTAAACAAAGTTTGGTATCAAATATGAGGAATAATATTGAAATTTTTTTACTCATATTTAGTTATTTATTTTATAAATAAATAATTAAAAAGAGTAAATGATTTATAAATTTTTTAATTTTTAATAATATACATAATTTTTATGATAATAATAAAAGTATTAACAAAATAAAATAAGATAATTATTAAAATATTAATATAAAAATTCATAATATATATTTTTAATAATATTATTATGATAAGAATAAAATATCCTAATAATAATAACTTGATAATCTTTTAATAATATCTGGTTGTTTCTTATTTTATTCTTGATATTTGATTTAATATATATACCCACACCCTCTTAAAAATAAAAATCCATGATTCATTTCAATTTTGCCATTCTTTATTTTTCTATTCTTAATAACTTTCATAATATGATTGGTAATGAACTATAAGCCCCTTAACAAAAGCAATAAAATGGACTACAAATTATATTATGAACAACAAAGAATATTTGCTTTAAAGACTATAATTCTTAAATATTTTCAAATTGTGATATGAAATCAATGTTTTGGTAATTCCAAATAGATCCTGTTTTTATGATCAGTGGACCAATGCACACTGGTCTTTGTTAGGTGTTTCATATCTGACAAGTCTCCGACCTCGTCGAAGAAAGACTTGGGAAAGTCTTCTAAAGAGGCTGTGTCACTGTGTGCTTAGACTGAGGTGGATGCATGGAAGCTTCATGCAGTTTTGACTTTGACTTTGTCAAGATTAGGTTTTATGTCCGAAGGAGTAAAACTATAATAGGAGGAACCTACCGAAGTAGACTTAGGATCTCCATTCCTCCTTATATACATTTACGGGTTAAATGAATAACTTGTAATAATCGACATTTATTAGAAACTCTCTGCTAAAGCTAGGGCCCTACGCACGCATGGCTAATTATATTCAACGAACGCAAGATGTGTTCCTCAGCTTCAGAGGTGAGGATACTCGTAATGGATTTACCAGTCACCTCTTCTCTGCTCTATGCAATGCCCAAGTTGAAACATTCATGGATGCTAATAGCTTGGAGAGAGGAGAGCAGATTTCCTCCTCACTCCAAAAAGCCATAGAAGAATCCAAAGTCTCTGTCATTATATTCTCCCAAAACTATGGGGGTTCCCGGTGGTGCTTGGACGAGCTTGTAAAGATCATGAAATGTAAGAAAGAGCAGCAGCAGATTGTTGTACCAGTGTTCTACGAGATTGAATCATCAAATGTGCGCCATCAGACGGAGGCCTACAAGGATGCGTTCAAAAAACATGAAGAACGTTACATGGAAGATAAGAACAAGATCAGGAAATGGAGAGAAGCGTTAACTGAAGCTGCCAATCTATCTGGATGGTCCTCAAGGAATATCAGGTACGCCTAAGGAGTTTTATTTATTAACTTGAAAAAGAAATTTATTTGTTGATCATAATTCACAAAAAATGTATTGAAACTAATCACAGGAAAAATCACTCTCATGAATTCTAATTATACTAAATTATATGTCTGACGATGGTGTAGGTTTTAATTCTAAGAGATATGTTTGTCATGTCCACAATTTACTTAATAATTAGCTCTAATTAAGGAAACTAGAATATATGACAGTTATATAATTCCTAAATAAAAATCAAAATTATACAATCTCTATCCCTTTGGTGATTAATAAAAGAAGAAGATAATAATCTTCAACATTCTCCCTCAAGTTGGTACATAGATATCACATATACCTAACTTGTTAGGAATTTTTTGAAAGACTCATGGAAACCACCTTAGTAAGAATACTAGTTAATTGATACTTTTATTAAATTTTAGGCAGTTCCACAATCTTTGTACCTAATTTCTCCTTAATAAAGAATATGTCTAATTTAATATATTACATTTGATCATATTGAATTGGATTATGGGTGATGTCATATGCAACTTTACCACGATACATCCAAATTGGTTGCCTTGATGAATAACTTAAATCTTGCAAAAAATAATGTCAACCTTAAGGTTGGACAAAGTCCTAATGTCATATCACTAAATTCAACTTCTGCATTAGAGTGAGCAATAATATTATGTTTCTTGCTTCTCCACTTAACAAGATTATCATCTAAAAATGTGAAGAAACTTGAAGTTAATTGTTTATCTTAGTGTATCCATCTAATGTTTTGACAATCTATATTTTTGGTAACAATATTCCTCTTCTAGAAGCATAATTCAAATGCCTCAAAATACATATGATTGTGTTCATATGCTATACTACTAGATAACGCATAAATTATATAACAATATTGAATGCATAAGTAAGATGTGACCCACTATGTGCTAAGTACATTAGCCTCCTTACTAGCCTTTGGTATCTTGCTTTGTCAACTGGTATTTGGTTTGACTCAATACATAACTTCAAGCCTTCTTACATGGGTGTATCAGCTGGTTGACTTGCTAACGCATCAATCTCTTTCAACAAGTCTAGTATATATCTCCTTTAAGACAAGAATATTCCTTTCTTAAATCTTAACACTTAAATCCTAAAAAAAATATTTCAAGGAACTAAGATCTTCCATATTAAACTCTTTACACAAATCCTCTTATAAGCTTTCCTTTTTTTTTTTAATTATTCCTTGTAACTACCATATGTGTTATAATAAATATATAAAATGAGTGTAGTGATCTTACTCCATTTGTTTTTTTCCCAAAAAAAGGTAAGGTCTAAATTGCTTTGATGGTATCCAAATGTTATCATGAACTTTGTGAACCTTCTAAACCATACTCTCGAAGACTATTTTAGCCTATATAATGATTTTTTAAATTGTATATCTTTTGACTATATTTTTTTTAGAGCCGTACGTCCTAAAGGAGCTCCACATGGACTTCTTCAGATAATTATCCATGCAAAAGGCATTTTTTTGTAACAAATTATAGTAAAGGATAATATAAGTTAGTTGCCAAAGAAAAAAATATTTAAGCAGAATTGATTTTAGCTAAAGTTGAAAATGTCTTTATATACTCAATCCTTTGTTACTTCACAATGTAAGTCCACTGGCATCAGAGACGGCGCTACAAAGAGACTTGGGGGGTCACTGGGCCCCCCAAGTTTTTTTAAAAAAATTATTTTTAATATATATATATATATATATATATATATATAAAGATAGAGTTATTTAAGGGTCAGTGGTGTACTGGGCCCCCCAAAATTTTAAAAATTTAATTCTTGGGCCCCCTATCTTAAATTCCTGGCTCCGTCACTGTGCGCAAACCCCAAAATCGAAGAAAATTGGACAACACACAAAGGAAAAAGAAGGGCGTTAATGAAAGAGAGATATAGAAGAAACCTCTTTAGCGTGATGGAGGCACTCCAGATAGTCTTCGCGGAGGAGAGCGCAATCATTGGGCTCTCGGCAACGAGACATACACTCGCTGAAGTCAGTCCAGAAATCGTAGCATCTGCCTTTGGTTCCGTTGATCCCCCACCCCGATGCCATTCCTAGCGATCTCCTCTATCCAATGCCGATCGGCGATGGTTCAGCTCTCTCTGTTCTTTGCCAGTTGATTGATAAGGCCGTTTGCACTTTAGTGGCTTGGACCCGTTTCTATCACGTGAAACATTTCTTATTTTTCGCTCCTCCTATTTTCTTTAATTCTTGATGAACCCCCCAAAGCAAAAATCAGAATCTTTTACTGTGACATCCATTAATAGGTAATGACAAGACATCACCAAATGTAAGAAATTCCTCGAGAACTCAGAAGCAATAGTTCTTGGTTTCCTGTCTTGTAAGACATTCCTGGTTTCCTCACAAAACCAGCTAAGTCTCATCTGAACCCTCTCCCATCTGTCGCATGTCTCACAGAACCATAGATTCGATTGACTCCTGCACCTTCCAGCTCCACTCATGGAGGCCATTCCACTTTCAAAACCTAGACTCCGATCCTCCTAAACCTCACCCAACTCGCTCTCTTACCAAACGCCCTTGTCTCTCCAACCGCTCTACCTCTTTCTCTATCGACTTGTCCAAGCTCTCCCTCGTCGACGATGACAAGTCCACCACCGCCGGCGCCGTACCAAATTCCTACAAGAGACCCAGTTTTAGAATCTTCGAGCGGAAGCGCCGGCGGCGCCCAGGATCGCGTTCTGTTTCGGGTCGGAGCTCTGACCGGAGTGGGACCAGGCGGTGCTGCTCCGTCGGGGCATCGGCGGCGCATGGGACTTGTTCCGATTTGCCCTTGGCGGTGGGGACGGACTCGAGTGGGGAGCTGTTTGGGAATGGGGATGCGAATTGGGCGTCGGATGTGAGTGAGGTGAAGACTTCATGGAGAAAGGAGAGAGAGGAGAGGGAATATATGATTGTTGGGGCTGGTCAGTTTGGTAACTTTGATCATCAAGTCAACGAGTCCGGTTACGGAAGTGAACCTGGGTACAGAGGTGATGCGGAGTTTGGGTATGGAGATGAGGTTGATGAGGAAGAGGAAGATCCAAGAATGTTGTTTTGGGGCAACCGATTTGGAGGTTCAACACCTCATCTCAGCCTTTTACCATTTGTTTTCATTAATTGTTTGTTTTTCTTTCTTTCAGAGGTTGTTTACTGGTTGAAATTCGTTGATGGCTTCGATACCATAACTAAATTTTCACTCTGAGTTGGGAGGAGGGAAATAGAAGAAGAGAACTTAAGAACGCATCATTTGGTGTTGGGCCTTTCTTTGAGAACTGACTTCTGACTTTCATGATCTTCAAGCTTCGAATGCTTTAATCCTTTAGTCCTTGAATCGGTTTAAATCCTTATTGGGTGGAATCTCTAAAAACATGACAAAATGTTGCTTAGGAAATATGATCAAGAATGGATTTGACTTCTATGACTATATATCCGTTATCTGTGATCATTCGTCTCTTTGTATCTGCATCTTTTTACTTGATGCGTTATTAAAAGAAACTTGATTGAGAATCTAAGTGGTTGCTGTTTCTTCCTTCCAAGGTTTTACTGCTGCTTCCCGTTAAGACCTAGTACAGGCGTAAGAAATTGAAATCTAGTTTCTTTGACCATTTGCTCTTAAAATTTAGCTGGGGATGCTTACTGATTGCTTTTTCCTCGGATCAGATACAGATTCTAATACGAATGCTGCCGGAGAGAAAAACTTCTCTGATCAAAAAACCCATCACAGAGGCCGCCGCAAGAAGCATGATTGCAGAATGGTTGACTCACTGAACTAACTTCGCCCCATCACAACATACTGAGTTCTCTTGTATCCCTCAGGTCACTTGTAATCCATCAGTGAGGATAGTAGACGAAGCAATGATATGAATACTTGTGTGAAAAATGTCGGAAGACCTTACGCCTCTAAAGTCTAAACCTGAGCTTTCAGCTTCCTTGGAGGCATTATTTTTTTTTCCAGTCAGATTTCTGGTGCTGAATTACTGCAAAACTCCTGCTGTTGATGCGGGATTTGCCTTTGTCATCATACATCTTATCGATGCATGGGATTGTAGCGTTTTGATGTATTACAGAAATGTTGTGAAATGAATAAAATAGTTGTAACCCGTTTTTGCCTGGTTATGGAATTCTTCTTCAGTAGTCTCAAATGTATGTGTTAACCTTATTCACTCCACTTATATGTTCTCTTTTATTAACGTAAAGCAACGTGTTACAATGAATTTGGGATCTTGTCGTGACCATTTGACTGAAAAACCTAAACCAAAACAAAACAGAAGAAAAAGACTTGGTGTAGTACGGAATGTGGCGAAAGACGACGTAGTTTAGGCTGTAAGTTTGGTCTTTTTATTCTCGTCGAAGAGCATTTGATGGAGGTATAAGCGCAGAGAGATGGCGGGAGGAGAAGCATTAAGCGCATATAGAGTGCTGATAAAGGCCACTCGGAAATCGTTCGCCGGCGACGCTTTGATGCTGAAGGCATCCGCCGCTGAGATCAGGAAGAAATTCGAAGAGAACCGTCACGTGACCTCCGGCACCGACCTCCAGAGGCTATTGGAAGAGGCACGTGAAGCCTCTCACTTTATATCCACCATGATTGTCCAAGCCAAGCTCAACGACCGTGGCGGCTACGGTAATAATTCCCACTTCGCATCATCAATCATCTATTTGTTTTCATGCCTAATTTTCCTCTACGCACACCACATGCTCGTTTAATTGCCCTAGCGACTGTTGTAGTCTAAGATCAGTAGCTTTTCTTTGCATGTAGCCAAATTCTTGTGATGTTGCCTATTTATGAATGCCCATTCTGATTGCTGCAGAGATTAAGCCTGGTAAGGAACATGGTGGAGCAACATTGGAGATTCCATCCGAAGAGATCATTCGAAAGTCTGCCTAAACTGCTGGAGCGCTAGCATGCTATGGTCCTCAAATTGCATTCTAACGCAAGTGCCTGGCTCAACATTTTCTAGGATTAACTTTTATTGTTCACCTTCCCATTTCATTTTGTTTTGTATTGTA
This sequence comes from Erythroxylum squamatum, assembly GCA_025629845.1. Lineage (NCBI taxonomy): Eukaryota > Viridiplantae > Streptophyta > Magnoliopsida > Malpighiales > Erythroxylaceae > Erythroxylum > Erythroxylum squamatum. The sequence goes on along the minus strand of JAOTBA010000009.1, from coordinate 15,106,606 downwards.
TCCTTTTTTACCTTCAAACTATTCACTTTCACTCAATTCTGATACAAGCTATGCTGTGACTTTTTCTTCCATTCAAGCATGAAATAAATAAAATACTATAGTACCAAGCATATAACATGCGTCCGATCAGAAACACATGTTTATAATTTTCCAATGTTGTCAGTATTGGCTACAGCATGAATGAAACAAAATGAGTATACAGAAGGATGAGGCTAGTGTGACGGAGGCAAAAGATCTCTTTGCGAGAGCGTTCGTTTAGCTTCTACGATTTTCCACATCATACATACGCAGTACAAAGGTTTAATCTTCCTCGTTACTTTCTTCCTCGTCACCATCTTCCTCCTGATCTTCATCATCTTCTGGATTGTCTTGTTTTCTCCCTTCCTGATTCTTGTCGACAACTGTGCCTGGTGAATAAGCAACGCTTATTATGAAAGCCTAAACCGTTTGTCATATGTGTGAGTAAGCACAACAGAGCAGAATAAGTCTCCTGAAAGTCAGAAATTTACTTCCAAGAGAGAATAGTTTAATAGTAGATTACTACTGAGATGTAAGTCCAAATTGGGCAATTCTAGAACAAGAGTTGCAGACTAGTAAATGTGGAATCAATAATATTTCAGAAGTCAACTGGACAAGAGTCATAATCTGGTTATGAACTTTCCACTTTGCAATTAAGCAATACACACGTCCAAGAAGCACATGCTACTATAAGAACTAGTATGAACATACCATATTCGTTGAAGATAACACTGCCAGAACATAAACCTTCCTCGACCTTAACGAGTTGAAGTGTCATTCTGGGTCCAATCTCTTGAAGCTTGACAGCACTTTTGGTAGAAGCCTTGTTAACTCTATTAAGATTACTAGTCAAAGTCACTGTTGCTGCTTCATCATCAGCTTCGCTTTCTGAACCATAACCAGCCCTTTAATTGCACAAGTAAACAATTAATGCAGGGAACCTATATTATAAGAAGTCATATGGTACACGTCTTTTTGCCATTCACATGCACAGTATTAATTCTTAACCTCTTAATTCTCTTCACAACTACTACTGGGATGTTCTAACTTCTATATCCTCATGTTCCCACTACGAAAGATACACAGAAAAAAAGGAATCACATAGGTGTGATATTACCCCAAAGTTTATGGTGGCAGTATCCTCTTCTAAGTTGACTTAGATCAGGCAAAGCAATTAGGTCATTCACTATGTAATATTCTGTATTATAGTAATATTTTACTGGTCTAGAAATAACACCCAGCCAAAGATGGGTACCACCAAATATAATCCAATAGAACCAGTGATATATATATAAATGTATGTGTGTGTGTGTGTGTGTGTGTATATAGCAGGAAAAGGCAGTCAACAAAAAGTTTACCAGAACCATTGCATACAGAAGTCAATGATATGCCCTCTATGCTTATGTTCCATGTTAAAGTAAGTTGCTGCATCCAAAAACTAAACAGCAAGAGAGAAAAAACAGTAGGGTTCGTACTTTGTAACATAATCGCTCACATCTTGCAAACTCCTCAAATCAGGAACCTGATGATTCTGCACAAACTTCCTAATTCTACGGGAAACACCCACAGGTTGAAGTCTGATTGAATAATGCCGAAAATCTACAAGTTTTGTTTCCTTATTGAAATTAAGTAACACAATTCTTTGACAAGAAGAAAGTTTGACCTGAAAAAGACAATATTCAGCAATTAAGTCCAACTGGTCCAAGTTCAACTATTTTCTTTTTGGGAAAAAGCTAGTCGGTCCAAGTTTTAATAGCTTTTTTTGCCACTTACAGTGTTGACATCGATGGATGGAAATATATTTTGAAACATTATGGTCGTTAGCTTCAAATGCTGTTCTGCTGATCCAAAACCGGAAAGAACAATCTGTACACAATATAATGCAAAATCCACATCAGTCATACAATCAAAAAAGTGATAAGTGATTGAGATTTTGAATGACCAAACCAAAATAAGTTCAATAAAAGAAGTTAGCTAAAACATAATAATCGACTCTTTTGTGATAATATGGAAACAGAAAGCACAGAATCTGTGAAAGCTATTGCACAAGATGACTGGTGTATAAACACTGGGACACATTAGTATGAAACAACTAAAACATTCTGGCTTCAGAATATATGCAAGAAACCAAAAGGAATTTTCAGATCTCCTTCCTCATGCCAATGGACCAAGCCTTATAGAATCAGTTGCAACTACCAACGAACAAGCTAAAGACAAAAAATTACCAAGGGAGGATTCTTGAAAAGTTCTTTGGGAGATCGTGGGCGTAATTGAGATTGAGCAACATCAACAGCTAATGAATACTCATGTATCTTGAAAGTTAGGGTTGGACCTTGTGGAGTCCTTGCAACCCTCAAAAAGGGAGCTGTATCAGTTTTTGATATTATAAGGAAATGAGTAACACCCATAGGCCCAGCAACATTCAGAAAGTCTTTTAGATTGTTCCTTTTCTTCTCCTGAAATCAACCCACAAATAGTAACCAACAAGTTACATAATCAGCCATTATGACACAGCCACATTGGCAGTCAACACTCAATTTCACTTACTAACTTCCTACCCAACAGAAGAATCAATTCAAGTAATCGCTATCCCTAACAAAATTCTTTGTTAAATCCAACATATAGAAAATATGATGCAGAAATAAAAGAGAAGATTTAAGAAAACAATGAAGCATAGTGAAAAAATAGAGAAAGCATTCACCTTAAGCTTCAAAGCTGTATAGGGAAGCATCAACTTCCTTAAGTCCATCTGCAGCTGTTTAAGAGGACTTGGCAACTTTCCTCTCGAAAAAACAAAACTCTTGGGGACCTTATCACCTGTAATATGATCGACGTTGACATCTTTCTTTACTTTTACCGGCTTCACAAACGTTTTCCTCTTCTTCTGCTTCGTTCAGAAGATAATATGTTGTTATCCAAAAGAGACATGTATACGCACATCAAAAAGCGCAAGTCAATTTTCGAAATCCTCCGCCTAAGCCCTAAACAGACAACTCTAACATTCGAAACTGTTCCGTTTTCTCGGCAACCAAACAAAAATTTAAAACTCAAACCAACGAACTTAACACCAGCAAAAAACTGAACCACCTACAAAAGGAAAGCACAGGAAGAAAAGAAAACATACGTTTCTAATGCGAGCCATTGCTTGGTAGAGCACCCACTAGTCGAACGGTAACCGAAGGCTTCCGTTGCTTCCGATCAATAATCCAACACCTTCAATTAGCAGAGGAAAATGAATATTTTTGACAATCAACCTATACCCAATGCGACTAAGATTGAAACGAAGAATGACAGGGTATTAGGTGGAAGCAAATCAAATTGACAAATAATAAAAGCAAAATAGAAAATCATTACCAAGTTTGATTTTATACCTCCTTGTTTGCACTTTGAGTGCAGTGGTTTTACATTAGGGTTTTAGCTTCCTCAACCCAATTATGGGCCCAATATGAGAACAGTTTTAACTAGGCCTATAAAAATATGAAACCATAAGTTCAATTGATTCTTAATTGAATACTCTCAAACCTTTTTAGGAATAGAAAAGAATCTTATATTAATTTAGAAAATTGTATGGAAATGCAGTCATTTCCTCTACATCGACCTTATTTATGATACTATCGGAGTGAAACAAGGGATCTAAAAAATACTAGAGGTTGTTAGATTTGTGTTCTAAAAGTTATCTAAGATGATTACTTTTATATGTTATACTTATGAATTGAATGTTATTAATA
>JAOTBA010000009.1:15068396-15085390 GCA_025629845.1 Erythroxylum squamatum | reverse complement strand
GTGGATTTGCCCCGTGTAGGTTCAGAGTGAAGATTATAAGGACTGGGACGAGTCAACCGCAATGGCCAATGGAGTCTGAGTCTTGTTTTGATAAAAATGTATTTGGAGTTTGTTTTGGGCTTGTATATAAAGTGTATGATTCTGAATTGTTGTAAGTTTTTGTAATAACTATGTTCCAGGTTGGTTTCGATTTTTGGAACAAATTTGTATTAAGCTCTTGTGATATAATATATGTTTGTTTAAGATTCTGGAAATTCATGTATGAAATGTTGCGTACATTTTGGAATGTTTATTTTTGAATGCTACGCTTTCACAAAATGTTTTGTATTCTGTATGTTTTGTGTGTGGCACTCGCAATATCCTCCCGAGGGGTATGTGGGTGTTACACTATATTTCTTCATTCATGGCTATCCTCCACTTATTTGCTTCAAAACTTTGGACTGCTACATGATAAGTGGTAGGAGTTTCATCATTTGCAATTAGAGATGTGTAAGCTACCATGTCATCAAAGCGAGCATGTCTTTGAATTCTTCGTTTTTGCATACTTAACGCAATGGATTCATGTTATTGTTGTGGAGGTTCTTGAGTTTGAACCTCTGCATCATTCGACTCCTCTTTTACCATGGGAGTGTCTTCATCTACTTCATCATTCTTTGTTAAGTTTATAATCCTTCTTTCAAACCCAACTTGTTTCGGAGCACTCTCCACCTACTCTGGAGTACCATAAGTTTGTTGACCACCTTTAGTTGTCACCATTTTCAAAATGGTAAACTCATCAAAGGTGAAACCTTTGCTAAAGATTATCTTCTTCGTCTTTGGAATCCAAAGACGATATCCTTTCACACTAGAAGTGGCTCCCATGAATATTGCTTTCTTTGCTTTTGGATTTAACTTTGATTCCTTAACGTGGTAGTATGCAGTGGAACCAAACACATGTAAGGAATCATAATCTGTAGCAGGTTTTCTAGACCATACTACTAAAGGTGTTTTGCCATCATTAACAGTTGATGGTAAGCAATTTATGAGGTGACTTGCATATGATACAACCTCAACCCAATATTGTCTACTTAACTTAGCATTAGAAAGCATACATCGAACTTTCTCCAATAATGTCCGATTCATACGTTCTGCCACCTCATTTTATTGTGGTGTATTCTTAACCATGAAGTGTCATATAATTCCTTCTTCTTTGCAGACTTTCATAAATGGATCACTTCTATACTCTCCTCCATTATCTGTCCAAAGACATTTGATCCTTCTGCCTGTTTGAATCTCCACCATTTTCTTCCAAGTGAGGAACTCCTAGCACTTCATCTTTTTAGGGATGACAATTTTTGGCCCATGAGCCAGGCCCAAGCGCAGACTAACTCGAGACTTAACTATTCTAAGCCAAACAACATCGTTTTACTTAGAAGAGTTAGGCCTTAGGTAGGCTTGGACTTGAGCAGCTTAAGCCTGGACCCAATTAAAAAAATTACGTTGTTATATATTTTTAATTCTAAAAAAATTATTTAAAAAATATTAACGGGTCCTGGCCCATTATCATCCTTACATCTTTTGTCTTCATTATATACATCAACATTGTAATACCCTAATACCCCCTAAGAGAATATATGGATGCCACACAAATCAAATCTAGAACATACCAAGATATTCCAGCAAATCTTAAAAATAAGGCAACATACTTCACAATTCATTCGAATATTGAGTTATAAACAGAACATACTTTACACATTGTATTTATCAAATACATGCCTTAAATTCAAATCCATCCTATATTATAGTTATTACAAACCATTTACGCAAAATACAAATATATCTTATAATTTTAAATACAACTAAAAAAACTTATACAAAACAGCTTCCAAAACATAACATATCCTTTTTTGGCCACTGTGATTATCCCAGCATTAATCCTTTTTATCGAGACCTACATGGAGGAAGAACTATCGTGCTAAGCATATAGTTTAGTGGGGAATAACTAAACATGATACAAGATGATGACTGCTTCTAATAGTTGTCTAGCATTTATAAATAAATGAATCATGACTTATCACAAGCAATCTTTAATTATTCAAATCAGAGAGTAATCAGACTATTAATTGCATCAGAACATAACATAAATGCATAAGAAAAAAATATAAACATATCAGAACAGAACATGATTGTTTCAGAGCAGAACTAATATCAAAACACATACAAAATTGCCCGCTAATCCTTTTTACAGAAGTGGATAACGGGAACAGAACAGAAGATACCTATGATTGGTATCTACAGAAACAAAAGAGACTTAAGTCTCTAAAATAGAAGACACCGTAGTGTCTAAGTACAGAAGCAGTTGCAAACCCTTCTAGGCATGTCTATTTACCGACAACTAGGACTTGACAGGTTTAAAGTAACACATATCGCATTGTAGAATCACATGTAAGAGAAATAATGCATAATTTATTTCCTTATGCTCAAATTGAATACACTCTTATATACCTTATGAATTTAAGCATTTGTAACAATGCATCAATAATAGCATCAAGTAATTACACATCATGTATGTTCACATAAATTCCCAATTCTCAAACATTCATAACTAATTCACATTATTTAAATCCTTTGGATCACATTTGTGTTCATAAGAACACCTTCATCCCCTGAACAATTCAAATATTCTAAAATTGGATACATTGATATCAAACATTCTATTGAAAACTTATTCAACCTTTAACTAATTAACCCAACATCAAACTAGGTTCATTTCAAACCTTAATCAAGTTTAAATATACCATTGTAAAGTGTCTTAACCTTATATAGTTCAACAATTGCACAGAACTAAACTTTTCTCATTTCACAGCATTTCCCATGACTGTGGGAAGGAGCTAATGTAGCTCCCACGATTGTGGGATGAGTGAACCAAAGGTTCACTATCCAATTGCCTTCAATTTGTTTCCAGATTTTAACACCTTCATACTCAATTACCTTCATCATAGCCCATTAATTACATCTCAATTATACCTTAATTATGTTTCAATTCCTCATCAAATTCACATCCAATTCTAATCAAAATCATTCATTTGGCATCTCACAAATCACTGCCTTTCATGCTTCAAAAACCAAAATAGAATCTATCATACAAACATCATTTTCTAGAAGTCATTTTATCATAAACACAACACATATTCTATCCCAATTCAAACATCGTAGAATTTGTATTACCTTATGCCATCAAGTTTAGAATTCCACTTACATGCTTAAGTCAATTTCCTACTTCAATGAACAAGCCAATCTAGCCTTCTATGCAACAATCACAATTCCAAGATCAAGGTAGAAGTAGGATGATTTTAACACCAAGAAGATAACAACATAGAAGATAGCATGATGTAGCTTTCTTAATGCAGTAATTAGATGTGGTAATTAAACATAACATAAGCAAGAACACAGGGAAGTGAGGGTATGATGTTTCGGTGGTGAGAGGAATGGTGTAGAAAGAAGGCAGTAGAAACAACAATAATGAAGGATGATTCTACACTTGCCTAAACCCTTTGATGCAAGGTGTCCTTGTTTTAAAAAGGGCACATGTCATACCTAGAAGTGAGCTACTTGTCCTCTTATCATGCTACCAAATGTCATTCAACTTTACGGCCATTTTTCTCTTATTTACTTATGTCACATGTCACTCTTATCATGCTACCAAATGTCATCCACACTTTCTATGTATCAATGTGAGATCCCACATCGGTTGGAGAGGAGAGCGAAGTACGCCTTATAAGGGTACAGATACCTCTCTCTAACAGATGCATTTTCTATGGCCTAACGGACCAGATGCCATCAGAACTCCTAGGTTAAATGTGCCTAGGTGAAAGTAGTTCTAGGATGGGTGACCTCTCGGGAAGGCCTGAGGAAAAGCAAAACCATGAGGGCTTGGCTTGGTCAAGGCCCAAAGCAGACAATATCTGTAAGCGGGGGATCTGGGATGTTAAGGTAGTATCAGAGTCGGTACCTGAACCGTTGTGCTAGCTAGGCTGGACCCCAAAAAGGGTTGGGCCCTAAGGGGGTGGAAAGTGTGAGATCTCACATCGGTTGAAGAGGGGAACGAAGTACGCCTTATAAGGGTACGAATACCTCTCTCTTACAGATGCGTTTTCCATGGCCTAATAGACCAGATCCCATCAGAACTCTGAGGTTAAATGTGCCTGGGTGAAAGTAGTTCTAAGATGGGTGACCTCCTGGGAAGGCCTCAGGAAAAGCAAAACCGTGAGGGCTTGGCTGGGCCAAGGCCCAAAGCGGACAATATCTGTAAGCGAGTGATCTAGGATGTTACAATCAACTTGTCTTGCTGCTTGACATTTTCCTAGTCCAAATGTACATTTTTATTCATCAATTTTCTAATGGTAATAATTAATACCAAGTTACTAATTATAATCAATCAAACCAAAATCCAAGACTTAAGCAATACACAGTCAAATCATAATCATTAACTCCTATCGATATACTTTCATGGACATGTAATGTTCCTACTAGGGTGTAATTTGGGGCCTCATATTTCTCTGCCCCTTAAAAGAATTTCATCCTTGAAATTCATACTTGATAAGAATAGTTGAGGATATTGAGTCCTCATGGTAGATTTTAATTACCATGTTGCTTTCTCAAGTCCATGGTGTTGCTAGAGTACTTTCACTAGAGGTATTTGTTTATTTCTGAGTTATAAGACTTCTCTGGCTAAGATAGACACAGGCCCTTCATGTGTGCCGCCTCCTAAAATTGTTAAGAGATTAAACTGTTATATTAAGTCACATGTGTTATTTCATTTAAGAATTTACGAGATGCATTTCATTCGTATGCATAACATTCATATACACATATGAATCATGATTTAGAAAACATTGTAAGATAGTATATGCACTCAATTGATATGTTTCGAGGTATGAAAGGTTTTTACTAATCATGATGTAATTGTGTTTTGATTTTGTCTTGAATTTTGTTTTGATGGACTATAATTAGTAAATTGGGAATTTTTCGTTACATTTGAGTAATTGATGAGGTGATATGTGCTTCTAGTCTAAGAAAAATGTTAAAGAACAAGACAAATTGATACATGGGAATTTAGGTTGATTAGGCCTATGAAATTATGACATATGGCATTGGAAATAAATGACAAATGGCTTAGTTAATTGGATGACAAGTGGCTTGAGTATATAAGGGACAAGTGCCCCTTTAAATTTGTCCAAATGGCACCTTAGACTTGTGACATGTGGAGCTTCAGAATGGTGAAATATGTGGCTGTACAAATGATGACATATGTAGCCTTATAATTGATGATATGTGTAGCCTTAGAAGTAGTGACATATGTAGGCTTAAATAAGTGACATGTGGAGCCTAAAGTAAGTGACACATGGACCAATTAAGTGATATATGGACCAATAGAAGGATAACATATGTACCCATAGAAGGGTGACGCATGGACCAATAGAATAGTGATATATGGACCAATAGAAGGATAGCATATGTATCAACAGAAGGGTGACACATAGACTAATGGAATGGTAACACATGGATTAGTTTGACCTTCTTGAATTTTCTAGAGAAAATGGATGAAAAAGGCAATAGAAGTGAGATTGGAGGTTGGCCATAAGGTTAGAAGAGAGAGAAAAAGGAAAATGAGAAGAGAAGGAAAGAAAAAAGGGAAGAGAAGAGGAGAAGGAAAGAAGTTATCAAGGTAAGTTGAAATTCTGGTTTCAATTTCATCTTTCTATTTCGATCTATTTTTCATATCCTTAGAGCACAAATTTGAAGAAACTCAAACAATGAAAGTTGTAGATATAGGTCTTAACTTGACCTCTGTGAAATTTGCTTGACATAATAGTGACTAGAGCTCGAGTTATGCTTGTTTCCCTAATACTGCCTGTGATAGACCTCTGTGCACGAACTTTGTACTATTTCTTGATTTTGAGGACCTTAGAGTCCGAATTAGTGAAAGTATGAAACATGAAAAATGATTATTTATGTCTTATTAATGCTTACGTGAAATGGTTTTGTTAGAAGATGTATTGATAATGATTTATTAAGGGTTGAGTATTGGCTACCAGTCATAATTTAGATGGAGATTATATTTTAAAGGGAGATGTTGTTTGTGTAATTTCTAGATATATTAAGACTAATGGAAGTTTAGTTTTTGGGGGTTTAAGAATCATGACATTTGGAGTTTTGTAGAGAGAGTTATGATTAAAAGAAAACAACTTGTTCATAAAGGAAAATTAGGAAGAAAAGGATGTAAACATTGTACATAAGGTTAGGTTAGCTTGATGGTTGAGGAGACATTGAGTTGAATTAGTAAGTGAATTATTGACCTATTGACATATGTTAGAATAAAATTTATGATGATTGATCAGGGATGAATTTGGTTGTGGTCGTGTATAAATATGAGATACATGTTTGAGTAGTAAATACATTGTATATTCGTATGTATAAAGGCTCGGCAGCTGTGGATCAAGGAGCTCCTACCAGGATTGTTAAAGTCAAGGGAGTGTACACCTTCTTTTGAGGTGAGTAGGGGAAACCATATATCTCTCAAATGAGATTAAGACATCCTAAAACATGCACTTATATGTGAATTTTGAACCTAGGTAATACATAGTAGAATTGAATCTCAAATGGATGCTAGTATACTTGTATATTTAATAAACAATATTGTTTTGAATAACCCTTTGCACTTGGACTGCAACTGATTTTTTATTACGTATTTTGAGAAATGATATTGTTTTCAACAAACCTGCATTTGAAGTGAAAAGAAAAATGTTTTATTTTTTGAACTTGGAGTGCAAAAGATGAATTTTATTGCTTGAAATAATGTTTTGGAATTTACATATGCATAATTGAGTCATGTTTGCTGCGTGTATGTGTTCTCTTTTGGCTTAAAGCCATGGCAAAGTTCCATTTTATCAGTTGAACCGATAAATAAAAGCATGGTGCCTTACTTGATTTTAGTACTTAATATTTGTATATGATTTTTGTGAATGGTGAGGTAATGATTGGCCAATCGTGTGCTAGGCATAACAGATTAAGCGACCCCCGTACCCTTGACACTGGTACATAAATGTCGAGTCCCTGTATCGACATTTTTCTACGGAACTTGCGGGTGATTGCATACCTAGAGGTCTGGTCACCGACGAGGTCATCACCTAGGGTCATGACACTCTTGTCGACTATAGTACAGACTTACCATGGATGAAAGTCAAGCCAACACTGGGAATCAGTGGGTGTGCACACTAGTTTGGCCGACTAGTGGTGACACATATGATTGTTTTGGCCTATTTTGAGATTTATTTTCCTGACGAGATTTGATTTATACATGTGATGCTTTTCTGCTTCTGTATACTGGAACTGGAACCTATGTTCACTGGATGAGTGATTAATAGGCTAGGCCTATATGGTTCCTAACCAGTATATGTTGAGTCATAGGCTAGGCCTATGTGTTTCTATGTCATGTATGTTTACTTCATATGTGGTTATGTGTATGCTAGATGCGTGAAAAACCTATCCTTAGGTTATCTAGATCGTCTTGGTGTGTATCGGGTATTGTTTGCGATATATGTTTTTTCTGCTCACTGAGTACATAGTGTACTCACCCACTCCGCTTTCCAACCATGCAAGTTAATTTGGTGAGCTTGAAGCTCTGAGTGTATCGGGCAGTCTTTTGACATTTTTGGGGCATTACCACATGTGGGTAGTCTCTGTTTTGTAATTTTGTTGTATAGTGGCTCTTGAACTGTTTTTATTAAGTTGGTTATGTTGATATGCTTTATGATTTTGTAAATTAACTTTTGACTGTCTTGTGGTTTGTAAATGACCTTATGTATAAACCTTTTGTACTATTGTTGAGATTGCTCTTGAGTGGACTTATAAGTCTGGAAGTTGTGGAAGAGTTTTAAATGTGAATATAGAAATGCGTTTAAAGCTGATTTACAAGTATTTTAATTAAGTTTTGGGATTTTCAAAATACAGTCGTTGTGCTATCCAAATGTTTTCAAAGGATATTCAGTTAGCCTTGCATAGTTGGGTTAAGGGTACCGTGGGTATCCTTAACCTGGGTATGCGGTTGTTGTCATGTGTCCGATGTGGTTCCGGGTCGTGACAATAAAAACTAGTATAGTTTTTATATTAAGGATAGGTATGGTTTCTACTTATAGATGATATTCACATTTTTCACTAAGGCCATTACTTATTTTAAATGTGTGATATTGATTTTTGTTGATAACAGTAGTATTAAATGTACTAATTACTAATGTATTTTGTATTAAGGCATGATATTCTATCCACTCATTCATTTTCTTCCCATCTTAGAGTGTAAGTTTTCTTATCCGTAATAAATGATGGTATTTTTGTACATAGACATCATATGGAATGGTTAGAGTACTATTATAGTTTGTATTGAGATAAAGTATGATGATATTCCCAATTTTCACTAAAGTTGTTACTTATTTTAAATGTGTCCTAGTACCTTTTGATTGTAGTTATGGTATTGAATGTATTGAGTGCTAGTATAGATTGTATTTAGGTATGGTATCCTTTTACTCAGTTAATACATTCCCATTTAAAAGTGTACATCTTCCTTATTTGAAATAAATGATGATAATTTTTGTATGCAGATTTAGTATTAAATAGATAAAGTACTAGAATAATTTGTATTAAGGTGGGGGTATGGTTTATACCATATTCCCACATTTCACTAAAGCCATTACTTATTTAAAATGCGTGCAGGTTTGTAGTGGTGGTATTAAATATATTAAGCATTGGTATGGTTTGTATTAAACCATGATATTCTTTTCTTCCACTCAGTATATTCCCATTTAAGAGTGCATATCTTATTGACCTGTAATGAATAAAAGTATTTTTTGCACCTGTATGTAGTATTAAATAAATAGAGTACTAGTATAGTTCACACTGAAGAAGAGTATGGTTTGCACTTAAAGATGGTATTTTGATTGTAAAGTGTATATAGTACTTATTTTTAATTATTGATGATATTTTAAATTAGGTTGATGTTACATGTATTGAGTATTGGTATGATTTATATTGATCCATATGATTGTACAGAGGTATAGTGTTCTCTTATAAAAGGGAAGATGACACTTATTTAAAATGAACAATTTAAGTGTTTTTATTTTTTCTAGTACTTAATTCAGTCATATTTTATTTAAGTTATAATTCACTTATATGGAGAAAAAAAATGAATACGAACACGTTTGGGTCAATTTGGAGCTATTTTGAACAAGTTTGGGTCAATTTGGAGCTATTTTGATGAAGTTATGAAGCTACATAAAAAGTACATAGGCAAATGCATGCCCTTGTACTTTACTATGTACTTCAATATGGCCATGTTTCACATAAGAAGTTATTTTAAAGTTCTAAAGAGTTACATGGCATGAACATGCCCGTGTTTGAGAAGTACACAATTATGTACTTGCCTGTGTTCATATTATGAGCTCGTGTTTGCTTTGGATTCTAGGATCTTATAATTTCCAAGTACCCAGCCAAGTACACATTTGTGTACTTGCCTATGTACACCTAGAAACCTATTTTTTGAACAATAAAAGTTAATACTAAAAGGAAAAGTATGAAGGAAGCTCGAGAGGCATAATTGGATGACCTAGACTGGCAAAAAGTATGAAGAACAAGTAAGAAGATCCTTTTAGAGTGAATTTTCATCGATCTAAAGTAAATTTGTTGAAGATTAAAAAGGATTTCTTCATGTTTCCTTTAATTTTCTATTTTCCCTTTATTTTAATGATATGTTTTATATGATTAGGAACTAAATCCTTTATGGTACTTAGATAAGATGAACCTTGAGATGGACCTTGTAATGATTTCATTTAATTTACTTTATTTTTTATTTTCATTGATATTCAATTATATGTTCTTTATTATTCTTGAATTAATATTGTTGGTATATTAATTCATGTTTGATTTCATATAATTGAGATTGAAAATCCTTTGTATGAATCAATCAAGCACGAACTTAGAGATAGGATGACAAAACTTCTAGATTAAGGTCAAACTTAATAGCAAAATTCACAAATCGATTATTTTCAATTCTAGGGGTTTAAATTAGAAAAAGATTTTGATTAATTAACCTAGTATTAGTGGTTGTTAATCTTATACTAGGGTCAAACCTAAGAGCAAAATTTAGAAATTGATTAATTGCAATTATAGGGGGGTTTAAATTAGAAAGAGATTTTGATTAATCAACCTAAGATTAGTTGTTAATAATCCTGAGAAAGATATTAATATAATTGAGAAAATTTCACTGTTTAATAAACTTTAAATTAAATTGATGTGTAGATTCTTTATTACATGAGAAGTCATAGGGGATTCAAAATCTGGGTATCGTTATCTTCATCGATTGTTTGTTAGCCTAATCATCATTCTAGTTAATCAATTGCGTTAATTTGTTCTTAGTTTATTGATTTATTTTGAAATTGATCTATCACCATCACCTTAATTTGTCTGGTTAGATAATAGGAAAAGAGTTACTACTACTACTCATATTCTATATAGGATAGAAACTTTGTACTCAATAACCTATATTATAGAAGCGATAGGTGCACTTTCTTAGAAAGATCTATACGAAAAGAGATCAGAAGAATACAATCAAGATTTTTGTGTCATTATTAGGGACTAAGACATTAGGAACACTTAATTTCTATTAATCTAGCCACCATTTTTCTTTTGCATTTATTTTCTTTTTGTGCTTATTTATTTTTTCATAGAGCTCTCTTTCTTGATCTTACGTTTGTAGCTTATTTCCGAGATTTGCGTATTTATTACTTTAACTACCAAACATAATGAAAATATGGAGAGGACAATATTATTTTAGGATTACAATATGTCATCTCTTGTGGTAGCATCAAAAGCTTGTAATGAGAGGTATGGTAACACATATTTCAAAGCTTAAATCCTATCTAAGATATATTACGAAAATTGTGGGGTGGCCACCCTAATTATGAATTCTAAGCACCAAACTACAAGTGCAAGCAACTAATTTAGATGGGGAACTGTCCTTAAAACATCCCATATGGGAATACTCATAATCTGAGCAACTATCCCAACTTTGCATGGAATGATCAAGTTTTACATGAATTTAACAAGAGAAGGATTGAAATCTCGAAGAGCTCTTTATGAAAGTCATTGCTATATTCAAGCCTAACCTCCAATAAAATAAGGAGGTATTCACCTCCTTCTACAATATAGGATTTCTAATTGGAAAAATGAGCTTGTTTATGAAGAGAAGCCAAGTGTTTTATCTAGATATAACAAGTCAAATTTGAGTGAACAAGTGAATATAACAACTTTGAGGAGTAAAGAGGAGACAGAGGTTGAAGAAAAGGATGAAGCTACTATTCAAGAAAAGAAGGAAGAGGAAGATGAAGAGGAGGAGCCAAATAAGGAGGTCATCGAGGAATTATCGATAGTCTTCTTAAGTATAGAGAGCTCCTTCTTCCTATAGAACAAATTCTCTGAGTCAATCAATGATCTAGGGAGTTTTATTATTCCTTGTTATATTGGCAATTTATTATTAAAAAGACATTGTTAAGTGAAGTGCTTACTAAGAAATTTAGATAAAAGACTCATAAAGAAGCACTGGTTAAAGGCAATCTAACAAGTAGTTATTTTTGTTTTAATTAAGTAAATTATAGGATTTTTATTAGTGTTTAGTTTGCTATCATAGTTTTATACTTATAGCTCTAACTTTTTTTTTGTACTTTAGTTAAGATTTAATGGAGTTCTGTAGGCTATGAAGGCAACATCACACTGACATTAGATGGATGTTAATGACATTAGACAAAGGTAAAAAGCTTTTTATATAAGGGGAATAACAATTACCCTCACCTCCTCCCAATATTTTTCATATTTTTCATTGTTCTTACATGTTTAATACATTAGGGACAATGTAAAACTTAAGTTTAGGGGAGGGACTTAGTAGTAAAGCTTTTCAATTTTATTATAATTATCTTAATAATAGGAAATTTTTTGAAAGGATGTTGATCAAGATAATTCATTATGAATTTGGTTGTGATTGTGATTTGATTTGTTTAGACAAATAGTTATAAGTTTTAATGATTAAGTTGGTTTCTATTTAGTTTATTAATTTTGAGAATGGATATTTGATATGCATTATGATACTTTGTGTATAATTTGTATATGCACTGAGTCAAATGTAAATTCTTTTTTATCATTTTCATTACCTTACACATAAAAAAGAAGAAAAAGGAAAAAAAGAAAGAAAGAAATAGTAGTATATGAATAATCAAGTATAAATAATTTCAATCCGTTGTCTTTATACCAATAAAAAAGGTTGAAAATAAAGAGTGGTGTTAGTAGTCATTTAACACAGTGACCGAGTTGAGTAATTAAGGGTATTTATGATAAAGTGTTTACTCTTGCATCAAAAGGCTAGGTAACTTCTCAAATAGGCTTCTAATTGCTTTATGTTGTTTAAATTTAGTGTTTTGTTTTTTTAAGGGGTATAAAAATGATTAAAGGTTTTATTATTTTTTAATCTATGTTCACTTTATGCATAAAGTGGAATGGTAAAAATTGAGTTGAATTTGAACAACTGTAAAGTGAATTGGACTGATTAATAATATGATATAATTAACTAAGTGCTTAAAAAATTAATGATCTTTGTAATTGAATGAGTAATGGAGAATCTTTATTGATATCTTTGATGTGTTTAATGCATTCTTAGAGTTGTTTCTTATTCATTTGAGAGTAATGAAATTGACTTGCTTAAGAATAAGTAAATGTTTAAGTGTAAGGGAGTTTGATAAGTGCTTTATTGTTCATAGTTTTAGGTTTATATTTCGAATGATTTTATTGTTTCTGTTACTTAATTCATTTGTATTTTGTTTTTAGATCACAATTCACGTATTTAGAGCAAAAAGAATGAATTTGGAAAAGTTTGAGGTGATTTGGAGTAGTTTTGATAAAGTTATAGGATACACTTACCCATGTACTTTAACATGGCCATATTTCATGCAAGACAATTTGTTTTAAAATTTCAGAGT
Source organism: Erythroxylum squamatum (assembly GCA_025629845.1). Classification (NCBI taxonomy): domain Eukaryota; kingdom Viridiplantae; phylum Streptophyta; class Magnoliopsida; order Malpighiales; family Erythroxylaceae; genus Erythroxylum; species Erythroxylum squamatum. Next base: position 15,072,335 of record JAOTBA010000009.1, on the reverse strand, counting down.
TATATGAGCATGAATAGTGATTGAACTATTTTGTAAGTTAGTCAATATTGTAATAATCACAAGTGCACAGTATAGCTGTAGTTAATACCGACAAGTACAGGTCGATCTTATGAATACAGTGATTATTAGTAATTACCTTTTTCCTATTATCTAACCTACATATTGGTTTTGTATTTTTAATAAAAGAAAATAAACTAAATCAAGTAAAATAAATGGGCAACGATATTGAACAGAGAATTAAGGAAGCACTAAGAAAATTATCGATATCAAAAATTTAGTATCTAGGTTTCGAATCCCCCTAAACCTTTAACAAATTGATCTTTTATTATGCAATTGTTTTGTTGATTTATTAGATCGTGGAGACTCCTATGGTATGCTAATAGCTGACCTTGAGTCTACTAACAACTAATCCTAAGGTTTCCAATCGAATTAGTCAGGTTAAAGTTTATAGGATTGCGATACGGATTTATGAATTCCTCTATTAGGTTTTGACACTAATCTGGAAGATTTATGTCATCCTATCTCTAGGTTGCAATTAACTCCTTCCACTTATGGTATATCTATTAAAACCTAGGATTTCTCAATCTCTACATATGAAATCAGATTATGATCTAATATTCCTGGGTATCTAGTCACAATATAACAATTAAACCAATTGCATTAATGAAAGAATAAAAACATATTAAAGTATCAATATAGAGTTCATCTAACCTAAACACTAAAAAGACATTTAGTTACACATTATCAAACATGAAATAAAACATACACTAAAAGAAAAATGAATTGAAAACAACAGGTTCATAATTCTAAATCTCTCTGATTGTCTTCTATTGAATATTTTTACAATATAAAGGTTTGATCTTGTATTCTGATGGATCTTTCAATGATTTCTTCATGTTTCTTATTTCTATAAACCAAAATCGGCCCTAGAGAACGATCTCCACATCTGGAATCACCTCCCTTCGTCTACTCTCCCTTTAAGTCTCTATTCGTATCTTTATATATTGAATTATAGGTTTTTGGCTAATGCACGGCCTGGTGTATGACCGTGCATCAAGCCATGTATCACCAAATTCTCTGAAAATGGCAAAATTGCATGGCCTGGGAGATGTGCATAACCTGATGCATGACCGTGTATCCCTTCTATAAGTCAAATCTTCGTTTTATGTTGTGTTTTCATTCGAATGCTTCTCCTTTAAGTCCGTGAAGGCAACTATACTTTGTATACACACTTAGAAGGCATTAAGTACCAAGAATATACTAAAAGTATAAAATATCAAGCAAAAATGCATCAAATATAAGGTATAAATATGATCAATTATGCATCTATCAAACATCCCCACACTTAAGTTTTTACTTGTCCTTAAGCAATCCATAATCAAAATTATAAATCTACAACATCAACCCATCATCAATCTCAATATGTCCATTCATATTATATACATCATAATATCATATTGAATCAAATTAACATACAATTAAAATTAAGTTATCCTAAAATTAACTCCATAAGCAATATTAATAGTAATCACATCATAATCTCATTGAAATCAAACGTATGTATCTTTACACCCTCACTAAGATGTTACTCAATGCACTCAAGTGTTTAGGGTGAAAAGTATGAAAACTCTTAATCAATGCATAGTAGAATTCTTACCATATGCTTGTAATAAAAGCACATCTCCACCACTTATGTATAAACTAGAAACAAAAATCAAAAGGTCTTATAAGGTTGTAATGGGGCTTAGGTTAGGTATGATTGGGATAATAAAAAGTTGATTTAAAGGGAATTTACCAAAAAGAGCATTATAATTAAACTTATTCACAATACACATAGGTCCATTCATTGCAAAACTAATGGTCCTATATACTTACTCTTCCTTTTTTTCTTTCTTTTTTTACATATGCTCAATTTTTTCTTTCTTTAATAATTTCGAGCATTCAATACCATAGATTCAGTACCACAATAATAAAAATAATGGACCTTTCAAAATTTAAAGTCTCAACAAATAAGTTTTGTAAATAACCTTTAAAGTTCAAAAAAATAAAAAGGTCTTCAAAGAAAAATAGAATAATGGTTATGGGTATGGAATTATCAAAGAAATAGGCTAAAGCAAGTTACTGAATCTAAGTGTCTTCATCATGTCAATGCTTCTATTTTAACAAATATAGTCTCAATGTGCATAATAAAAGAAAGTTTTATAATCATTCTACTGCACAATGATAACACACATGAAAGAAGGAAAAGTGCTTTAAAATTTTTGAAATTTGCTCTTTAAGCTTAAAAGCTCATAAACAAGATAGATATTATGTGTGTAAATAATATGCATTATCATTCAACTTGAATATTTCAATGATTATTAAAAATATGACTTAGAAAATTTTATTCTTACCATTATCCTTTTACATACCAATTCAATCAATATTCAACAATGAAACATAGTATTGATAGACATATTTCAATCAATTCAGAATATTAGTTAATAAGATTCATAATCAAGATTATAATAAGCTTAAAAAATTGTTGAAAATTAATAAGCTTGAAAAAATTGTTAAAAATTTATTAAACCCATCCACACACTTAAAGTTGTACATTGTCCCCAATGTGCACAATACAAGTATAAATAAAAGTGAGAGGGTTTTTCTTAGGTACTTTCCTGATTGTCACAATTTATTGATTTTAGTCCATCTAATAATGAACTATATCCTTACAAAATATAGAAGAAAAGGATAAAAAGAAATAAAGAAATAACGATAACATAAAATAATATGAAATAAAATCCTATGCTAATACATGAAATAGAATTAAAACGAAATAATACTGAAACTTATCCTAATTTATGTTTAACGTCATTAGCTTTATGTAACCTTTATGCTCAACTTTATCTTGGATCAATAATCAGCGGCTTACTTCCACCCTTTTCTTTGCAAAGCAGTTTCATATCCTATAAACAATCCACTTGTTGTAGGATGATCAAAAGGACATGATGTATTAAGTTAGTAAACTAATTAACTGCAGTGCTAACCTTTTAAATGACAAACTATTAATGAAATGAGGGATAATGAAACTTCCTGAATCATCGACTAATTCAAATAGTTTGTCTTTGAGGAAGTGGGAGCCCTCCGTACTTAAGGTCACTACTAACACCTCATCAGTAGTTTCTTTAATTGGTTCCTCAGTCAGTTCTTCCTCAACTACCTTTGTCCACTCTTCTTCTTCTTCTTCTTGTTCTTCTTTTTCTTCTTCTTCTTCATAGACAAAGGTTTTCTAGCTCAACTTCTTCAATTAGCTTCTGCCACTCCTCTACTTTCCTTTCTTGGATGAATGCTTCTTTGGGAAGCTCTTCTTGGAATGTCTCTTCATCCATGAAGCCAATCTTCGTCTTTTCTTCACTTTGATGTATTAATTGGTTCAAATAGTATTTTGTGTTATGCTTAAAATATTCAATTATGAAGAAACCCTTTCTTCGAATTCACGTCGGCTAGCTTTAAGTTTAGCAATGTATTACATTAATTTATCTTTGATATTTGCTTCCTCATCCTCTTCCTCTTCTACTGGGAACTCTTTTTCGCTACTAAGGGTGATTGTCATTCCATATTCTGTAGGGTATGTTTTAGTAGCATTAGGCAAACTCCCTTAGATCTCTTCAGATAGTATCTCCGTCAGCTTGTCCATCCGATTCACCAGATTTTGTGTAACACCCAAATACCCCCTGGAAGGGTATGAGGATGCCACCCAAGACAGGACAAACAAATCAAAACATTTTACACATGCATTTTTTTAAAAATCTAAACTTAACACACATATAATACATCTCATAATTTCCAGAAACAAAACCAAAGAATATTTACAGGCCCAAACAAACTAAACAAAATACATATTCGAGCGACACAAAACTCAGACTCCTTTGGCCACTGCGGTTGACTTGTCCCAGTCCT